>JASDDO010000275.1:0-600000 GCA_030015575.1 Agapanthus africanus | reverse complement strand
ATGCATTGATAGTTATTGAAGGGATTTCCAAAAAGCGAGCTATAGCCTAAGTATTTACCTACGTGTCTGATATGACACGAAATGTTTAAAACAAGGAGACCCTTTTAAATTGTTTCCAAAACGGCGGAACGTACGTTTCAAACATAGGTATATATGTATATAGTTATTTTCCTATGATAGACGTCCGCCACTGTGCAGTGTTATACGCGCTGCACAGCGACTCAAAGAGATTTGGCATGCATTTCCTTCAGATACTTACAGATATAGATTCGATATTTACATGTATAGTTTTGAGTTATATACTCATTTTTTTTTCAAGCGCATGCGCTGCGCTACGATTTGTTTTATGTATTTACAATTTCAGAGCCCCGACGACTTGATGGGTTTTCTTAGATGTTTTAGTATTTGGGGGAGTTTGAATTTAAATTCGGGGACCGAATTTATTTAAGGGGGGAAGATTGTAACATTTTGAAAATCGTTTCGGTGAAATTTCAAAAAAATCGGTAAAATAAGGGGGTTTTCTGTAAAAAGTCAAAATACAAATATCTTATTATAAAAATTAAATATACATATTCTAGATATGTAATTGCTATTATTTGGTGTTTATTGAGCCGCTGGCGAAATTTCAAATTTTCTGAAAAAAATATTATTTTATTATTATTTTAAGCCGTCACTAATACATTTAATTAGGGAAAATTACAAATTGGAATGAGTTGAAACAAATTTTGTGCATCATAAAACATTAAATAAAAATTTATCATGTGGTTTTTGGAACGAAATCATTTGCCAAAACGGTTTAGAAATTATTGAAGAAAAGAAGGCTTTTTTTAGCGTAAATGGATGTTTGGGGTATTGTATTTATCATTTTTCATCACCCCACACCCGTGCCCACACCCACACACCCCCACTTACTCCTCCCCATGGCTGAATTCAGCACCCACCATATTTTTCCCCACTTGATTTTCAAGGAAAAAGAAATGAAAGAAAAGAAAAGAAAATGAGTGAAGTAGTTAGACTTTTGACTTTGTTTGACCTTGACTTTGTCCCCCCCCCCCCATTTTCTCTACCTCCCTCTCTCTCCTCACTCCCATTTCTGGCCGAATCCTTCTCCCCACAACAGCAGCCCTTCCCCCCCCCCAAAATCCACACTATTTTGCTTCAAAAATCCACAAAAAAGCTTCAAAATCCATACAATTTCAAAGCTTTTTCCAAATCGAACCCTTACCCATTATTTCTTGCCCAAGCAAGCATGGATATAGGAGCTTGGAGGCCATTTTGGGAGGCTAGATTTCAAGCTTGGTCTCTTGATTTTGTGAGGTATAAATCCCAAGCCAAATTTAAATTGTTGGATAGTTTCTTTCATCAAGGTCTATTAAGTTTAAATGCGATTCTAATTGGGATTTAGTTTGTAATGGAAAGAGTTTGAGATCAAGTTAGGTTGTGATCATGTGTTCATGGTTGTGTGATGGTCTTTTTAGCATCTTAAGCTATGCAACTTAAATTTGTTACTTATTGCCAATTGTAACATGTAAAATGTCCAAATTAAGCTTTTGTGTAAACTAGGGTTTTATGAAATGCATTATATGTGAGGTTAAAAATGTGTTTAGGTTTTTCATGACTTCATTAACTTTATTAAGTGTGGTTTAATGCTTTAGATCATGTAAATCTAAGCTAGATTGTAGTTTGTGCATTTTTGCTTTGAAATTGTTAAAAAGGGTATTTTTGTAAACTAGAATATTAGGGTTTTTGGAATTTAATGAGATTAAATTCCGGAAATTGTTTATATGACTTATTTAAGATATTTAATAAATATATTGGCCGCTACATTCATTTAAATATCATGTTTTGTACAAAAACGGCGAAATGTGCCTGCTAGATTTTCGGAAAAATGACCTTTTAAGTGAAATTGGGGTTTTTGTGAGTTTTAACCTAGTTTATATTAAAATTAGTGTTCGTGAATGTGCAAATGAGTGTGATTGAATTTTTCTCGATGGTTTGACGTTTGTACATCGACATCGAGGGTTGGTTTTACTATTCTTGCATGCGTAGGCGATAGGTTTGGACCTATGCGTGATACGCGTGCCGATTTGATTTTCGTATGCCGTTTCGATTTCGAATTTAGTTTTAATGCGATATGGTGCGTTATGATATGTAGGTACCCCCATGTGGACTTCGAGGCGACAAGCAAGCGCGTGGCGACGTCGGCACCGGCTAGCGAGGACCGGGTGAGTAGATTTATATCTACGGGGACAAGTCGGGTGGATGGCGTATAGCACCCCCGCAGTCCGTGGTGGTGTATACGGATGCGTATACACACCAACAATTATTATATGTTTTTGGGATTAATAACGGTGCTTAGGATGGATATTAGTGTGTTGGATTATTTTAGCATTGCGAACCCTAGGGTAGTGTTGCACTACACATACACACATACATACTTGCATACATTCCTATTGATATGTGCTCATGGGATTCTTTATAGTTATGTGTTCACATGGGTATGGGACTATGTGTTCACATACGGATTGAGGATGATACTTGGGATTGAGCTGAGTCGATGAGATTTGATTTGAGGCCGTGAGATCGGTGATATAGTAGGGTTCGTATCTTAGATACGACATGACGTTGTAGCGGGTCCTTGACGTAGTGTTTCACACACTTCCATGCACACGTAAGCGGTATCAGTATGGTACTAGACGTAGATCAGTACCCCGATCATGATATTTGATAAAGAGGATACCAGGTGAATAGTATGATGAATGTGATATTGACCCGTACCCAGATTGGGATGTCGTACGACGGATTTACGTACGAGCTATATTGATGATTGATCCGCACTCTTGACTTGGGATGCCTGATTATAGATATGGTATCGGATATGATATTATTGAGGCGGGATCACCGACTATACATATACAGGTATGTATATGTATCGACTCAGATGATAGGCGGTTTCCTTACCTGTAGTTCAGCTTGTTAGTTCAGCCGTATAGTTTAGTGTAGTTGTTAGATTAGATGAGACTTCTTATCTATTTCAAAAACTAACGAATCATGGGCATTTTTAAAGACAGCTCAAGGGAATCTACGGATATTTCAAAAACGACGTATCTTTTCATAAAAACACCGTAGCCCCTATTTTCAAAACCCCATGATTCGTGTTATTTCAAAAGGCACCATTCGTAGGACTTATATTAGATTATTGCAGATTAGTTATCGTTGTGTCTAGTATTCAGCTCCCGCACATTATTGCTGTTCGCTCTGCCTCGCATATTTATTTTGCTGCATATTCCATTATTGATATCATGCTGTTAGGACACCAGCACCATTACCGATGATGCGTATGTACCACGTACACCTACTTGCCGGCTCACACACATCTTCATCGGTAATTGCCATGTCACGTACACTTTAGAGAATATAATTGCATGACTTAGATTGTTAGCTGGTAGTTTTGACATGATATTAGTGTACTTCCCTTATATGCCATATTAGACATTGTAGTTATTACCTACCACTTCATGCATACTGTTATTCAGTTGTTCATGCCTAGTTCATTATCATTGACATATGCACTTGTGATGATTTCTTGAGATTTATGATATTTCTGGATTTCGGGGAATGCCGCAAAATTTACAACTTATGATCTTTTAAAATATAAAATGTTGCGGTTTTCTAGTGATGTAAAGTGTCGTCCACCATGAGTTTGCTGTGGTTTTGGAGATCCGTGTCGAGGAGTGGAGGAACCGTCACGGGTACATGGTGGGCCCGGTATGGTACCCCGGGGCAAGATGAATGTGGTGTTTACGTTGAGCCCGGCAGCGGAGCACTACCTACCGGTGATATTACCCGACGCGTCGGATATCCGGAGGATACCGTCGTGGTCTTGAGATGGATGGTAGGGGCCGGTCCGGACTGACGGCGCCCTAGATATTGAGATTGAGACATTGATATTTCGAGACATTGAGATTTATGTTTTGTGTCGATGCTAGACACTGTTGATACTGATTTCATTATGATACCTCAGTTTAAAAATACGAAGGAAATCTCACTAATTTATGAAAACAGTTTCTTCATTTACATGTATTCTGTTTCATGCATTCATACCTCATTCATATGATATATTGCTACCTGAGGCACTGACACGGGCACATGAAATTTTACTCGGGTTAGATATTACCCTAGTCATTGTTATAGGCTGCCTGTTATACTTATATCTGAGGATATATTATGATCATTGACCTAGGTTGCGTTATTTATGCGATTTCTGTGCGTAGATGTTTTTCTATTCATGAGTTGGCAACTCACCCCCGTTGTGCCCCAGTTTCTTGCAGATTTGCCGTACAGGTTTCATTACGGCTTGCGGGCTCAGTTTCATTCGGGTGATTTGCTAGTAGGTGGGTTTACTTGTATCATACCCCCATTATATATCTTGTATATCATTATTCTGTTGTATCTAGAAGTTCCATCAACCAAACATGTATCTATTGAGATAGAGACCAGTGTTGTTTATTCTTTCGACCTTAGAGTCGCTCGTTATATTTCTGGTGGTTTGAGTTCCCTTTTGAGTTTTTGATCCTCGCCGTTAGCGTTGTATATTATATTGTTTGTGTGGTTGTGACCGTCGATTGACGAAGAGCTAGCTTCCGCTTGGGGATGCCTTTTTCTTGATTTCGTATACTATTCATGTTGTATCCCGTTTGGGGGCCAGTATTTACAAAGGAGACTCTGCCGAAATTTCAGTAAATTTTTGATGCTTTTAAAAACCGCATAATTCGGCTTATGCTATTGAAACTACTTGCTTTAATTTGGTTTTGCCTGCACTCTACTACTTTTCTTGGTTTGGATTTCTGGGTTTTCGGTTTACTTAGATTACGTACGCCTCGAGACGTTCGTAGTTTAAGTGCCGGTCATGTTCCGTACTTTCGGGTCGTGACACAAACCCATTGTGGCTCCGGTATCACGAATGAAAGCCAAGAATCCTCGACATCCTCTCCTCAAAAGCCGACTAGCGAAAAAGGCTGAATTCAAGCTGTGAGAGGCGGCACCACTGTCCCCCTGCACAACAAGAACTGACTCGCCGGGAAAACAAAACCTGATTGTTTTCTCGCGGCAGTCCCCAGATGCCTAGCACGTATCTAACCAGTCCGTGCCCAGGAGAACGTCAAATCTAACATCTCAAGAAGGATCAAAATGACGGACGAATCTCTGTCTCCTATCCGATTGGCACACGATCGAAATACGTGTCGCGCAACAAAAGAATCGCTGACAGAAATTAACACAACAACGGCTGATGTAGCTAACACGACTCTTGGCCCAACCTCAGCACAAAGTGTGTGAAACAAACAAGTGCATCAAAAGAACATACGAATTAAGAATACCTGAAAACTCAGCATTGGACGCCCACGCGTCCCGATGAGTAGAAGCAAACTCTCATGTCTGCCCCCTACCCGCAACTGACTGAACTCCTCCTCTTCCAACCTGTCCCCACTGAGCGAAACCTCCGCGACCATGACCTCTCAGAATATGACCCTGACGCGGTGATAAGGAACAATTCTTGATGAGGTGATGAAGGCTCCCGACCAAAAACATCCATGCGATGACTGCTGGCCCTCCTAGGGATGAGAGCTGAACGACTGTCCTCGTCCTAAGCCTCTGCTACTCCAGCGACGGTCACGAAACCTATCACGGCGACGGAACCTCTATCTCGGGGCTGACACACCTGTACTTTCCCTCCTCGGTCCTCGAACTCCCAAAGTCTCTGGAAAACGTGCCTTGTCAACTAGGGGTGCATCCACTGGTGCTGTGTAGGTGACGAAATGCTGTGTGCTGATCGTAAGGAACAACTGGGTAACAGGGGTGGCAACCTCCTGTCGCTGCACTCTACTGGCCTCAACCAAAGACCTCATCATCTGGCGCAAGTCCTGCATCTCAGCCTCAAGCCTAGCAATACGATCTGTCGAAGGCGGATCCATCTGCTCCAGAGCAACGAGCATGCTATCCTGGTCAGTCCTCATCCCACCCGAGTCAACTCTGACCTCGGCCCTCACTGTATCACTCTGAGTTCCCATAGTCATCGGCGGCAAAAGCTATAAATGGAAAAGGATTCGATAAGAACATGGAAATTGAATCACAAGGATATGTATCATCAAGGAAGGAATTTCAAGAAATTAGTACTTAGGTCACTTTAGACGGAGTACCATGTCGTGAGTATGCCGCGGACATACACACTACGTTACTCTGCTTAAGCTACCAACTCCATCATACCAAGGTCATCCTACACTCCGAAAGGTAAAACCTAGCTCTCTGATACCAACTTTGTCACGTGCCCGAAATTGGCACGTGACGGCCCTTAAACTACGCAACATCTACAGGCGTAACGAAATTTAAGTAAGCCGAAAACCCAGCAATCTAAACCATCAAAAGTAGTAAGTGATAATAACATTTTTTAAAACCTTTGAAATCTCAAACCAAATTCTTTAAAGTCCAACTTTTCTTCCTTTAAAATTTTGGCAGCACCTCCTTTATAAAAACCAACCCCAAAAATGGGTACAACAAAGATATAATTAAAGCATCCCCAAACGGGAGAAAATATATGCCCAAAGGCGGAAAACAACCACCACAACAGATATACGACACCGTAGCGAAGAAATAAAAGACGATATAAATAAAAGGGCATAAAAGACCTCCAAGTCACAAAATAAGATACAATATCGTCCTTACATCAAGTCTCTAAGTCATACATGATAATGGTAGATGGAGAGTACAGGATACAATGAATATACAAAGAAAATAAACGGATAACCACAAAACCCACCTAAAGAAAAACTGCACACTGTAAGTCGAAACGGTATCCGCAGCAAAAGATAATACGATAGATAAAAATAGCCCTGCCTCTAACTATTCTGAGGAGCAACCAACAAAACACTATGGCACAACGGGGGTGAGTTGCCAACTCGTGAATAGTCAATAACATATGCAGGTAATCGCATGTATGCACGTACAGCGCGAATGTAACATATTCTAACTAATAGGAATAAAAGGTCATATGAATGCAGCTGTCATGAAAGGTACACTAGCAGGTACAACTAATAATTGAAACAATAATATGACAATCTGTATGCAGCAATCATGTAAGGTACTCTATCAGGTACTACTAATACATGAAGCAATGCAAATACAATAAATGCGGAGTATGGGATAAAACATGTCATTCCCACGGAATCCTGACCTCGTGGCAGAACCAAAGTCCATCAAGACAATCCAAATCCTAATTTCCTCAAATCAGCCCCCAAATTGGCTCTCATATCATGTAAGTCTCGTATATCCTGAGTGCCCAATATCAAGTAAATCTCATATATCCTGAGTATTCAATATCGAGTTAAT
Source organism: Agapanthus africanus (assembly GCA_030015575.1). Classification (NCBI taxonomy): domain Eukaryota; kingdom Viridiplantae; phylum Streptophyta; class Magnoliopsida; order Asparagales; family Amaryllidaceae; genus Agapanthus; species Agapanthus africanus. The sequence goes on along the minus strand of JASDDO010000275.1, from coordinate 592,617 downwards.
CTCATATATCATGTATCCAATATCAAGTCAATCTCATATATCCTGTATCCAATATCAAGTCAATCTCATATATCCTAAGTATATTTACATGAATAATTATGATGATGTATATAAATTGATATGTATACATATATATTAGCGTCCTATTCCACTAATATATATATATATATATATATATGTATATATGCATATATAACAGCGTCCCATTCCACTGTTATATATTCTTAGGAGAAAAATATCATGAAACAAAGTGTCAAGTATCGACACATAAATACTGATCTATCAGGTGCTGTCACCACGACTGGCCCCCTGATAGGTACGTATCATACGCTATCCCGAAAACTCGAGTGCCTAGCTCTGACACTCGCCTTTCGACGTATCCATACGTACATGACTCCCGTCGGTATCCCCACGATAACCGCCGAGTCATAGGTATTGTCACCGGTAGGTATGGTTCACCTGTCAGGCTCAACGGCATGGTCCATCGATCTTCTTGCCCTGGGGTACCTCTAGGCGCCACCATGTACCCTCACACGGCCCACGACTCCTCCTCGCATGCGGTATATATATCAGAACCGATAAATCTCAAGGTGGCTGCTGAAATATCATATCAAGAGAAACCGGATTTTTCAAATAATGCATAATTTCATGAAACTACCACGGTCCTCAAATCCAGAAAAATCATGAAAAATCCATATCTCAATGCGAAAATCCATGAATATAATATATGCAACATAAAACTATAATGTGAGCAAATAAAGGAAAAGCCGCTATTTAACCGCAACAAGTTAAAATATATATCATGCGGTTCCTAAGTTCTCCAAATCCATATAACATCAAATAAAGGTGAACATGTAGTTATAACCAGATATATGTGTAAACATGTAGGTATAGCAAGGTATATGTATCTACCTATCAGTAATGATGTAATACCCTCCAGGTATATACATAAGTAAGTATGCAGGATGTACATGTAGCTATGTCTCATGTGTGTATATACCTGTCACTAATGGTACGATACCATATCGGTATATGGGTAACTAGCATGTAAGCATGTCAAGGCATATGTGTAAGCATGTAAGTATACAGGTATGCTATATGTCATATGCATAAAGGAATATGAATCAATGTATCAATGTCCCTAACCAAACCATATCATATATGTATATGTGTTGTGTGTGTCATGGCAATTATTGACGGTGTGTGTGGCATACAATCAGTGCTCGTGCAACATGAGCCGTGAATAATAGTGTAGTGTCCTAAAGGCACAAGTCCAAGCACAACAAGTAACTAAGTAATAAGGTGTATGCGCAACTCTATATATACAATAGAATGTGTGACAATATCATAACATCTCTAGCCCAGACGCATAACGCCATGCGGGCGATTCCCCTGTACATGTTAAATCTACTCACCAATTCTCCTAGCTAAGTAAAGCCTACCACCTGTTTCCCCTTTCTTCGCAGCGTCCGAAGTCCCCGCCTGCGAACCTAAAACATAAAACAATATAACAGGTATATATTAGAAATAGACCCAAAACACGTACAAACTACGTTTGACCGACGCTCCAACTCAAAACATACTCTCAAATGTTCGTATTGTGGCTAACGTGCGTAGCGACACTACGAAACCAACTCAAGAGCACTAGAACACAATGACATGAACCATATCGGATAACGTAACGCGTGAAACGAAACACAAGAAAACTAGCAAGTGATCCCAGATTTTTCTATACCAACAATTTGTAAAAGTTACAAGTACCTCGAGACCACATACAACCCCAGAGACCCCTACACCAAAACTCACCACCAACCACCCCACTCTGGCCGTAATTTGCGGCCAGAAGCAATAAATTTGCAGCCTGAACATGAGGGAATGGGCTCGTATTTTGTGGATAGGTTCTAGGTCACTACACTAGGTCACTGTGATGGGAACTTTTGCAACAAATACCTGGTTTGGTAGCAGATCATCCGAGACCCAAAACTACACTAAAATATACGATATTTACCCGAAATGAAACTATACGCGTTCTAAACTGAAACTAATAAGCTACGCAACACTAAAAAGACTTAACTAACAGAAAGAGATCATTACCTAACCCAAGGAACTCAAAGATCCTAGCTTTCCAAGCTCCAAGGCATCCAAGAGGCAAATCAAGGAAAAAGAAGTGATTTTTGTGAGATTTGTGAAGAATTAATGAAGATTTGTGAAGGGAAAGATGAGTGTTCAGTTTAGATGAGAGTGGGATGAAGAAAAAGAGAAGGGAATAAGTGTGAGAGAATGAGAGAAGGAAAAGAAAAGAGAGAGAGGTGAGGATAAGAAAGAGTGAGGTGAGTGCACCATGCAATAACTCCTCATTAATGCATACACACCACTCTCCATGCCATCTCTTCTTACATCCAAAAGCCAAAAGAAAAATCTCTCTTCTGACAACAAATATCTAAGATTAGGGTTAAGGTTAAACAAGGATTAGGATTAAAGCAAAGGATTGGATTAGGGTTAAATTGTCATGGTCACTAAGCCAGATAACACAAACACACCCTCACATAGACATACACATGTGTGTACATGGCATAACAATTAATAATAAATTATTAATTAAATGTTATAAAATGTGAGGAACCCGAATTGGTAAACTTTTTACCAAAATCCCGCACTATCGTATAAACTAACACTAATCGAAATCTAAGGCGTTATAGATCGTTTTATAAATTATATTTTGATAAAGGATATGCTACGAGCTTAAGATAACCTGATTATTGGATTTAGTAAGAGTTAGTAGGAGATGATATGATAAAAGTTGACACTAATGGATATATTTTCTTGAGAATATGATATAGGTATATAAGATAACACGATATGGGATATTGTGATGATAGATATAGATGACTCGGATTGATATATGAGAATATGAAATGAGAAAGTGAATCATGATAAGTATGAATGGAAAGGGGACAAGTATGAGTTGATAATGGTAGGATATGAGATCGAGATCGATCTAACTTAAGATTAACAAGATATGATGTATATGCAAGATGACATGATATAAGATTGATATAGATGTGTTATGTGATTGATAAGATATGCCATACGAGACTTTAGCTCCGTACCTTTGTTGGTGAATAGGACGATAGATTCCCTATTCTGTTTGTGACACCGTACGATGAATTACCGTACGCGATGCGTTTTATCGAATGTTTGATCCACGCTCATGAATTGAGAATGATGATCGAAAATATTACGACACTTGATACTATGAGGAGAGATCGTTGACATAAGAGGCTACCTTATTATAGTTCATGTTTATGTTGGATTATTCCTCGTGTGATACCTATCATGTTTCTGGTATTTATTGTTATATGATATCAATTACTACTACACCTGCACAATTACCGTTGATGCGCATGTTACACTTACATAAATTTGCCGGCTCACACACATTTATCATCGGCAATTACCATGCCACTTATACTGTAGAACTGTTGTATCATGATATTATTCTTAATTGTATAGTACATTCATTGTTCAGTACTATCACTTGACATGCTTGCATGATATACTCGATATGCTCATATTACTACTGTATGTTGCATATATCGTACTTTATGGTTATATTCTTGAGTTGCTGTTTTCATGAAATCTCTAAATTTGAGAACCGTAGTTATATTTCAAAGGGAATTATGTATTGCTTTAAATCGCGATTTCTCTTAATATGATATTTCGAGGCGTCCACCATGAGTTTTCTCGGTTCTGAGCAATGTGAGACCCGATTCGAGGAGCTGGATGAGCTGCCTGTGGGTACATAGTGGACCCGTTATGATACCCCGGGGCAAAAAAGGTATGTTGTGCAGTAAACGATGAGCCTGGCAGAGGGACTACTACCTACCGGTGATTGTATAGAACTCGGTGGATATGCAGATGATACCGTTTTGGAGTTATGATATGAGATGGATATGAGGGTCGATCTGAGTATGCAGAGCCTGAGATGAGATATATATGAGGGTTGATCTGAGTATGCGGCGCCTGAGATATGAGGATTTACGTGTCGATGCTGCAAACGGGTTTCATGATGTTTCGAGTGTCGGTGTTGGACACTCAGGTTCCATGATTTTGATGTGTCGTTGATAGACACACGTGGTTGATATTCTCATACATACAGGCTAATGTTTTCATGATGTTTCGAGTGTCGGTGTTGGACACTCTGGTTCTATGATATTGTTTGTGTTGTTGACGGACACGTGGATGATATCCACATGCATACAGGTATATGATGTCGGATGTTTATTTGTATAAGTCATTGCATTGACTCGATTGTTGAAATATATACATATATGGTCACCCTAGATATCATAGTATTACCTTCAGGATATAGTGATCTAGGAAATCGTTGCTTTATTCAATTTCTACGTGATGATGTTTTCTAATCACGAGTTGGCAACTCACCCCCGTTGTGCCACAGTTCTTGCAGGTTTGACCGCTTGGGATCAGTTGCGGTATCGCTGGCACACAGCTTCATTCAGGGTGTTTTGCTTTGGTAGGTGGGACACATGTTGGATTGTGTCCACTCACGTACTTTTATATTCCGCAGTATCTAGATAAACTCCATCAAATCATATCAGAGAACTAGAATTGTATATTGGTAGACCTAGTCAGACTTGGGTTTTGTGGGAGACTTGGAGCAATGGGTTATGATCGCTTTCTTGAGTTTTGATGTCTTGCTTCTTTATTTGTTCTTTCTGGGTTGATCTTCGTCGTTGGGTATCGTATATATCTTATTGCGTGGTTGTGATTCCGCTGGTTGACGAAGAGCTAGCTCCCGCTTGGCGATGCCTATATATTGTTGTGTATATGGTTTTGGATCAAAATATACAAGGTAGGTGCTGCCCAAATTTTGAAAAGACGAAACATGTTTTTAATTGTAGTATAATCCACTTGCATTTTCATGTTTCATTAGCTATGCATTCAAATAAAAACATGATTAATTATACCTTTATTTCAAAATGCACCCCCACTATTTTCCGCAAAAAAGTTTAGATTTTCTAGTTTTCGGCTTACTTGATTTACGTTACGCGTTTAGACGTTGCGTAATTTAAGTGCCGGTCACGTGCTAAATTACGGGTCGTGACACTAACAAACGTAGCACTAATACTAAATAGCACATATCTAAAACGACGGAGGGCTATGATAGGTTTTTAAGAAAACCTTTTGCGTAATGAACTTGATATCATTGTAGAATCGAGTGATTTTGAAAAGGAGTGTTTTTGAGGCTTTTACTAGTTTCGCTAAAGAGGTCACTCCCGGTGAAGGGATCTCGGCTCTTTCCTCCTCGAATGAGGTGCTGGATATTCATCAAGGAATACCACTATACAAAGTAAGAACTAGAGAAGCAATCAAATGACAAAACCGAGTTGGTTGTAGCATTTGCTAGTTTCGCTAAAGAGGTTACTCCTGGTGAAGGGATCTTGGCTCTTTCCTCATCGAATGAGGTGCTGGATATTCATCAAGGAATACCACTATGCAAAGCAAAAACTAGAGCTACCCTTATTGAAAATTTGATTCTACAACATCTTTATGTTTCTTTCCTTTTCATTAATCTCATTAATGAAGTCCCATCATTTATGCTTCCTAAGCATCACAGATAAAGAAACGAAAATACAGCATATGCTTATGCCATCCGCATTCGCCACGGGGTCCCGTCATGCACCGTTAGGTTAGTTAACTAATGGCAGAGCGGGGGCAGGACTAACGCGGATGCAAAACATAAGCAACGTTTATTATCTATCATATATATAATATAAAGTATTCGTCTCACGCAGTTATATGATCTCATCATAGAACATTGCAGCAGAAGTTAACATATGAAATATTGGATATACTAGGAGGTCCGTGTTTTAAATTAAACCAGTAAAAAACACGGATTCCACGGTCGTGATGAATAGCCAAACCCACATCTCTAGACCCGTACGAGAGTGGCAAGCAACCCTACCAATTCTAGAGTTAGGAGACTCAGTCTCAACTCCTCGAGATGGTCTCCCACTGGACTCTAGAACTCGGTTACTTATGCTCCCCTCCTTGGGTCTATCCTAATGCGGAAAAGGAAATATTATACATCAATGGTGGCATCATACTCAACCTGGAAGTGTCCCAATAAAAGAATATTAAATACAAGTTTTTACATGAATGAAAATGAAAAACTTTCATCTCACGCAAAAAACCCCGGCTATTCAAACACGACGATCCAATATAACATATCACAGCAATACATAACATCACATGTCATCAACATAAGTAAATATGTGTATCCCAATTGTCGTTGACGTATAGCAACGAAACCGGCGATACAACACATATTACACTTACGGTCGCAGAAAAGAAAGTGAAAACTACAACAATTGGAATCCGCAACATCCTTAGACATCATAAACCCGAAATATCACATATTTCGGATTTCATGCCTAACCGTATACATTCCTTAGATATCATAAACCCGGAATATCACATATTCCGAATTTCATGCCTAACAATATAAACCCGGCATTTTAGTCTCAAATTGAAAATAATTTTCAACATCCAGTCGGGCAATTCAACAAGATTCCCGACGAACGATCGAATGCTCGTCGGAAACAATAGTAGACGGCCGCACCCCCGTTGACGTCGGCGAATGCACATAGGCGGAACACCGCAGCCACGAGCACCCGAATGGATGCTTTTGGCTACAGGGTTCTCCTACAGTCCCTTGGTCGTAGCTATGGGGCGGGGCTATCCGGTAGTGTTACCCGGCGAGCGTTCACGTACAATACGAGATTGTGACGGAATTTTGATCCGAATAACCCCGCGGAAACCGATCAAGTGACACTAAATTTCTAAATTTACAAAGTACTAATTAGTTTCACAACACTAATTATTGTGGATTCTAAATATTGTATCACAGATCACAGATATCTAGACGATGTTAAACATTTCGATCGATTTATCAAACACCAAAAATTTCCAGAGACCTCAACAGTTGAGTCACGGTTAAAAATACCCAGACAGTGACCCAAGCACGTACGGGCCTACACAAGAAAGAACGCTCCCTGCCTCACCAACGGCGTCGCGGAACCACCGCCAAAGGCATGCTTTGGCCGCGCTTCCGCGGTCGTTTGGCCGAATTGAGCCGTCGTTTTTCTTTTAGGTCCATAGAAAACCCAGCATAATTTTCTGAATATTTTTAATATGTAAATTCCAACTTTTGAAAAATTTCCAGAGAGTGGATAATTCGGGGTTTCGAAAAGTCGATCGAACACTTTAACTTCTCCTAGACTACACCTAATGCTTTAGCATGGCTCTGATACCACTGATGGGTTCGCTTAGCACCCCCGACGGGTTTCGGCAAGCATCAAGTATGCTATTTTAAAAAATTTAGGATGCCGAGCGAGCCCGACCAAGGATCTAACTAGAGAATTAGGGTTTAACTAAGAAAGTAAACAATTTTACTCTAAGTGAACAAGGAATACAACCTTTGTAGACCGGTCCTTCACTTCTAAAGCTCCGTGTAGTAGTCCCTTAGCTCCAAGTAGTGGTCTACCGGACTCTCGTTAGGCTTCACTAGGCGAAAGGAACAAGCTTGCATAAAGATCTTCAAGGCCGAAGATGATCTACGTCTAGAAATCTCCAACTCAAGCTAGCTCATCACTAATTGAGAATTAGTGAAAGAAACAATCTATACTAAATGACTAGTTTGGTATAGATTGGTGAAGTAGGAATTTTGCTCACTTTAGGATTAATTTTCTCTTTTTCTTTTTCTTCTCACTTGAAAGCTAGAGAGCAAGGAAGGAGATGAAGAAGAAACTCAAGTCATCAAGTGTGAACCATGGGTGAGAAAATATCTCATATCAACTCATCTAGAGACTTAACCAAGGCTAAAGATAATGGTTAGGTTAATAAATATCTAGAGTAAAACAAAATTAGTAGACTAAGTCAATGTTTCCACAAGCTTCTACAAGCATCTTAAACAAAGCCATTTTCCACCAAATTTTGTTTATTCCCTAAATAAATAATCACCCTAATTATCTTAAGTATGGTATGAGTTTCATACACCCATGTGCAATGTATCATCAAGCATGACACATAATAAATACATTAACATATATCACATATATATTAAATGTATAGTAGAAAAGAAATTCTTAAGTGAGCTAATATTAGTTAATATATATTAATATATCAAATAAATATTTATATATTAAATTATTAAATCAACACTTGATTTAATAATCTGGCTATATCACATATAACCAACTAATATCATTTATCGCGAGATTAGAATACAGTATCACATACATGTATTAATCTCGGTCCCGCAAATATCACATATGTGCCCTACTTCATTTCGCTTGAGCCGGGAAATCACTGTGTAGGACTCTAAAGACTCGTCAATACACCGTCAGTAGGTAATGATCATATCATTACCCACAAGCCATCAGCGGTACTAACTGGATGTAACGGCTACCCGGGTATTGAGCGATCATAAGATCAACAATCAAGCTTGTTCATACTCCCGTGAATCCAATAAGTAACACTACCGTACAGTCCGGTCTCTTCGTCTGATATGTCGCATATCAAGTCTGGGGGTAGTAAACGTTAGACCCCAATAACTTGATAAGTCATGCCGATGTAAGACTCATAACGGGTCGAGAAAGTACTGATAACACTTACCAGTAAATCTCAGTATCAGCCCTGGCCAGGGACTTCCTGTTATGGCCAATCGAGCACAGCGCAACATCAACCCCAATACCGGGAGAGACGAATCCCTTCCTATCGCTCATTGCCTCCATGTGACTTGGGGCTATACCCTAAAACCACCGTTTTGCGCGCTCTCTTGAACATGGTAAGGTGGAAATAAAAGCATAGTAGGAATCACACAAGAATTTATGATGATCTCGGGTCTACAGACTAACCTGTACCAGTGTCACCAGAGAACTGCTATCTGACGTTAGGTATAATACCATCTAGGAGTTCTTGGCGAGTCCTGTTCAGTGTACCCATTCTCCAATGAGCACATGTGCACATTCTCTGATGTCAAAAACCAATGGTTGTGGGATCAACCTGTTAGTTATATGTATGCCCTAGAGGCCATTACTGTACATAGGATGTATATTGTAGTGGATGCTGGGACGTATATAGGAAGGACTTTCTTGCTCGACATGATAGTATGCTATCTGGTTACACTTTACCTTAACGTGTATACTGATTGTCTCTCTGTTACATGTTGGTAAAGCCCTTAGGATGTGTACTTGACTACCTGGACTATGATGCGGATCATACTAGTGGGGACATGGTAGTCCATAAGTACATCCTTCAAAGTCCCTAGTCGTGGGTGTATCGAGACGGGGCATCGATATACCAGAGTAGACTAGCGTGTACCTTCTCGACCCATACAGATGGGCGATGGATGATCCCATATCCATTGGTGTTTGACTTCAGAGATGATATACGGGTGCTCAGTAGAGACTGGGTACACTGGACGGACTCGCCGAGAACTCCCAGATGGTATTATACCTCACGTCAGATGGCAGTTCTCTGGTGACACTGGTACAGAGTAGTCTGTTGACCCGAGATCGTCATAGAGTCTTGTGTGGTTCCCACTGTGCTTTGATTTCCATCTTACCACGTCTAAGAGGGCGTGCAAAACGGTGGTTTTTGGGTACAGTCCCGAGTCACATGGAGGCAATGAGCGATAGGAGGGGATTCGTCTCTCCCGGTATAGGGAGTTGATGTTGCACTGTGTTCGATTGACTATAACCGGAAATCCCTGGCCTGGGTTACTGAGATTTACTGGTAAGTGTTACCAGTAGTTTCTCGAATTGTTATAGACCTCATATCGACACGACTTATCGAGCTATTGGGGTCTGACGTTTACCGCCCCTAGGCGAGATATGCGACATATTAGACGATCAGACCGGACTGTACGGTAGTGTTACTGGTTGGATTCACTGGAGTGTGAGTGGGCTTGCTCGTCGATCTTCAGATCGCTCAATACCCGGGTGGCCATTACGTTTAGCAGACCGCTTGCGGCTTGTGGATGTTTGATATGATCATCATCTGCTGCCGGCGTATTGACGAGTCTTTAGAGTCCTACACAGAGGTTTCCTGGCTCAAGTGAAACGAAATAGGAGCGCATATGAGATATGTGCGGGACCGAGAATAATGCGTGTATGTGATACCGTATTTCATTCTCGCGATGAATGTATCGATTAGGTTATATGCGATATACCCTAGTTATCGAATCAAGGATTGATTCGATAAACCGATACATTGGATACTAGTCGGTTATATACGATATGACCGGATCGTTAAATCAAGTTTTGATTTAATGATTTAATGCATAATTATATATTTGATATATTACTTTGCATTAACTAGTATCGGTTCACTTTAATTGGATTTTCTCGCTCGGATGTGCACATTGTATATTCGATATAGTTTTGTGCACATGATTGTATCATGTTTGATGATGCATGCTTACTTGGTTTGTGTTAAAGATTGATCCATGGTTATTTAAATGGTTAGGTTTTTTTTTTCATATACATTTATTTATTCATTTATTTCTTTGGAAAATATAATGCATAAAGATAAAATGGTGGCTTTTATTTTTGTTTCTTTCATGAACATTCATGAAGGTTTGAATAAAGTGACCATTTTGTCTCATGCTTAACCCTAACCACTACACCTAACCATGGTCCTCTCTCTACACTTAACCATGGTGTGATTATGATAAGAATAGATTTTATTTTCAATTATTCTTATTCTTATCATAACATTATTATTCTTCTTCTTCCTTTCTTCACTTGAAGAAAGCAAGCTCCATCAATGGTGATTGATGGAAATGAGTGAGAAATCCAATTCTAAAGTCTACCCACTTCCTATTTCTTCATCCTCTACTTCTTGCCAAGTAGTAGAGTGTGTTTCCTTCACAAGTTTTCATGACTTGGTGAAGGTGGAGCTTGATTTAGCGATGCCTCGACGTAGATCATCTTCGGCATGGACATCGACGACCTAGCTCGCCATTTCTCCGACGAAGCCGACGCTAGAGCCCGGGAATTCATTTGGACAGCGAGGGGACTTCGTTGCGGAGCTATGGAGGTGGAGCACCGGATCTACAAAGGTTGTATTTCCGATTCTTATAGTTAAGTGTTAACTAGTTTACTTTTCGCCTAGAAATCTAGCCAACGATCCGTTCTAGGCTTTCTCGGCACCGTTTAAATTTAAAATTGGCATGGTTGATGCCTTGTGAGACCTCCTTGGGGTGCCTAGGAACCCTACAGTGGTATCAGAGCTCTAGCTAGAGCCTTAGGCGAAGTCTAGACGGAATTTGAAACCCGATCGAACCGAAACCCGACCAAAAAAATTGCTCTCTGGACTTTTTCGAAAAACTGGGATTTTTCAATATTAAAAATGCTTAAAAAATTCAGCAGAGAATTCTAAGAATTACGGTGCAAATTTTATTCAATGAACAGTGAAAAGCACGGCGGAACCGCGGCCTAAGCCAGCTTAGGCGGCGGTTCCGCGGCGGCTTGTTGACGCCATCCCTATCTTTTTGCACAGTAATTCTTATTTAAAAGTGCCGAGTTCTCTGGGTGTTTTTAATATTTTTTTTCAAGAGTTGAATTTTCTGGGGTGTTTTAGAGCTTCGAAGTTTCGATCGGATTATCAAATTTCGTCTTTGTGTTTTTCCGGATAATTTTTAGAATATGTTAAAAAGTTCGACCGGATATAAATACCCAACTTTTCCCCTGTCGGGAAATTTCCAAGTGTTGGATTTTTTCCGTAGTTTAACGACGTTCTAAGTAGTGCAAGTAACGCGATGGACCCTCTAGAAGACAATAAACCTTAACTCGATTATGTGACCGTCTTGAACTGCCCTTTGAACCTTCGGGTTTGGGGCAGTACGGCGTGCCACATGTGAGGCGTTGGCTTGACCCTTCTACGGCTGGACCGTTGGTACTGAGGCACGAACGGAATGTTGTTAGACTTATTTCATGTGTTGAGCTGTATCGGGAAAACTTGGGTGTTTGACTGTTCGATCGAAAAGTTTAACATTTTCTGTTTATCTGGAATGGGATACAATAATTGGAATTCACAAGAAGTTATGTGATAACTGAATGAATGTTATAAACATAGCAGTTTAGTCTCACTTGATCGGTTGCCACGGAATTTTGATGTGATCAAAAGTCTGTCGCAATCACGTAGCATACGCGGATACTCGCCGAGTAAACTTAATAGACAGCCTCACTCCATAACCCCGACCAAGTGACTGTAGGAGAACCCCGTCGCCGAAAGCATCCGTTCGGGTGCTCGCGGCAGCGGTGTTCCGCCTTAGTGCACTTCGTCGAAGGTATCGGGGGTGCGGCCGCCTACTAAAGTTTGCGACGAGCATTCGATCAGGATGGCGGGAATCTTGTTGAATTGCCCGACTTGATATTGAAAAGAGTTTTCGATTTTGAGACTAAAATGCGGGGTTTATAATTGTTAGGCATGCGATGTCTAAGTAATTCATTTGGTCAGGCATGCGATGTCTGAGGTGGTTGCGGATTCCAACTGTTGTAGTTTTACACTTTCTTTTCTGTGACCGTAAGTGTAATATATGATATCGCCGGTTTCGTTGCTATATGTCAACGACAATTGGGATGCGCATATTTACTTACGTTGATGACATGTGATGTTATGTGTTGCTGGATATGTTATATTGGATCGTCGTGTTTGAATAGCCGGGGGTTTTTATGTGAGATGAGTGTTTTTCATTTTCATTCATGTAAAAACTTGTATGTAATATTCTTTTATTGGGGCGCTTCCAGGTTGCGGAAGATGTCACCCTTTGTATATTATTTACTTTTCCGTACTAGGATAGACCCAAGGAGGAGGGCACAAGTAACCGGGTTCTGGAGTCCAGTGGGAGACCAACTCGAGGAGTCGAGTCCGGGTCTCCTAACTCCAGAATTGGTAGGGTTGCTTGCCGCTTTCGTAGGGGTCTAGGGGTGTGGGTTTGGCTATTCATCGCGACCGTGGAATCCGTGTTTTATACTGGCTCGTATTGAAAACATGGACGTCCTAGTATATCCAATATTTCATATGTTTCTTCTGCTGCGATATCTGTGATGTGATCATGTGATGTTCTGTGATAGATATAGTATATAGTATATATGATATATTATATAGACGTTACTTATGTTTTACACCCGCGCTAGCCCTGCCCCGCTCTGCCGTTAGTTACCTAACCTAACGGTGCACGAGGGGACATCGAGGCGAATGCGGATGGCATAAGTGTACGTCGTATTTATCTGTGATGTTTAGGTACTTAAATGATGGGACTTCATTAATGAGATTAATGAAATAAAAGAAACCTAAGATGTTGTAGAATCGAATTTCAAAATAAAACAGGTAGCTACAGTTCTTGCTTTGCACAGCGGTATATATGATATATCCTGCACCTTATTCGATGAGGAAAGGACCGAGATCCCTTCACCGGGAGTGACTCCTTTAGCAATAACTGGTAGATGCTACACACTCGGTTTGTCTTTTGATTGCTTTTAAGTGTTTTTTGTTTTGCACAGTGATATATGTGATATATCCCGCACCTCATTCGACGAGGAAAGGACCGACGATCCCTTCACCGGGAGTGACTCCTTTAGCAAAACTAGAAAAGCCTCAAAAACACTCCATTTCAAAATTCATTCGATTCTACAACGATATCAAGTTCATTACGCAAAAGGTTTTTAGAAAAACCTGTCGTAGCCCTCCGTCATTTCAGATAAGTTGTATATAGTATTCGTGCTGCATTTGTTGGCTTTCGTCAAGGTGCAGTGTGCGGTAGCTATATGCTGCTTATCTGCTAGCATACGATGCGATTGGATTAGGGTAGTCGTGAGGCTTTGTTGGCTTTCATCAAGGGTCGTGCGGGTGGGTTTAATTCAATCAAGAAATGTACGGGTTGAACTTGACTGGCGGGCTATGGTTTGTTGGCTTTCGTCAAGGTCATAGCACGTTAGGGGAAAAATATTATCGGGAATTTCAAGTGTTGAAATTTGCAATGAGATTGCATACCTTCTATGAGATAGTTGGATCCCGATACCCGCTGCGAGTAAGAGTTACTCCTGGGAGAGTTTTATACATTACAATTAGCCGATCAAGTAGGTGACTAGAAAGGTGTCAACGGGGTTACGCCTCTGGGAAAACGAGGTTTACATTAATTAGGTTCGTGCGAAAGCACGGGGGACCTCCCTCAAAGTACCGACACTGGCCTGGCTGAAAGATTGACGAACTTGTAGTGTGTAATTAATCCCGGCTAGTCTTTTCTTTTAGGGTTTGAAGGAAGATTTGATAAAAAGCAGTGGGAGCCATCCTGATTAGATAAAATAAAAACCAATCTATTCTTGCAAGAGCGCACGCTGAGTGCTTTCTTCTCTCTCTCTCCAGGTAGCGACCATATCACGCCTTAATCAAGATAATAACACGGATTATTGACCGAACCCGCTTGTTATACTGAGCTGGGGAACGTTGGTCCCGCTCCAACTTATAATTGTTATAAGACAGAGCAGGAAATAGGGGATTACCAGAATTCCCGTGCCGCCCAAACGAAGAGAGTGCATGCTGATGCATCATCTTCGGGTGTGTTCATTACAGAGAACTGTTTCTCAGTATCCTTTACGTCCTGGGTATGTGATACCAGATCAGGATCCCAGATATGTAATCTGTTACATAGGGCTGCAGAAAGGTAGAGAACTGAGAACGGGTGATAAGTTTAAGGAGGCAGAAAACGGGGCAAGCGTTGCAGCCAAGTCTGTTGGTCACTGTCATCCTGTATTACCAATACATTGATTCTGAACAAATGCTATTAGATACCGAACCTGATATACAAAATCATATCAGTCTCTTTAGTAGTAAAGAAATGATAAAATTTTGTATTGTTGGATAATGTTTTGAACATTTCCTATATCAAAAGTTGATCGGTTCAGGCACGTTATCTAAAAGCACTGATGTTCTAAATCAAACTACTGTTCTTAGTATACGGATCACACACAAGAGGAAGAGTTCAGAAATGAACGATTCTTCTTGAGGCGTTGTAGACTAGGTCAGATCAATGTGACCCGACTAGCTAGAGTTACATATAGATGCATATTTAAATCAGTTTGAATTTACATCTTGTGAAACTCGCCAGTCATGTCACAAAGATAAGATGACCATAGCTCCGTTTACTGGAAACAGAGAAAGAGTTAATGAACTCTTGGGACTGATACATGATGATGTATGTAAGGTCTCCTGTCTACACATGCCAGGACTAGTTCTTTATACTTCATTACATTCTCTGATGATCTTTCGAGATTCAGACCTATGTTCCTGTTGAAACACAAGTACGAACCTTTTGAGATATTCACAGAATATAAGTTAGAAGTAGAGAACCAAAATACGGGTATAAGTATTATGTCCCTTGATGTGATCAAGGAGGAGAATACTTGAGCACGGAAATCCTGGACTATTCTAAAGGAGAATGAGATTCTCTCTCAGCATTACTCCTCCGTATACACCATAGCACGATGGTATATCGGGGTGGAGCAGATACACCCTATGTGATAAGGTGTGCTCTATGATGAGTACTACTGAGTTACCTATTTCCTTTTTGGGGGTTATGCACTTGAGAAGCTGCATACCTATTGAATAAGGGTTCCAATCAAATCAGTTGCCTACCGCTTCATATGTGATATGGTAAGGGAAGAGCCCATCTCTCAAGTTAGTTAAGATTTGGGGTTGTCCGGGCTATGTCTAAAAGCATAATCCGGACAAGCTCGAGGCAAGGTCTGTAATGTAGAACTGGAAAGGTTCCAGCTATACAAACTACAGCAGATGATTTGATAGAGCCAAAGGATTCAGTAGATTCCAACGAACCTCAGCCTCTCCGCCGATCTAGTAGGGTTCCTCACCCACCTGAGAGATACTTCGGTTCCTCTATGACAGTGGGAGCGAGGATTGCATCATGAGATGATGACCCAACTAGTTTCGAGCTGGCCATCGAGAGTAAGACTCTGTAAGAATGGCTGGATGCTTAGCGATCTGAGATGGAATCCTTATACACCAACAAAGTATGGACTTTGGTTGCTATATCTGAAGGGTTAAATCCCCATCAGGAGCAAGTATATCTTGAGAAGATTACTTGGTGTACATGGAAAAGTTGAGACTTTCAAAGCTAGACTTGTTAAAGGTTTGCATCATTGACCAGGTATGGATTATGTTGAAACCTTTTCTAAGGATCTATGCTTAAGTCCATCCAGATCCTACTTGCCACGGCTACATACCATGACTACGATATCTGGTGGTTGGGTGTCTTGACTGCTTTTCTAAATGATGATTTGGAAGAGAGCGTCTATAAGTACACAGCTAGAGGGCTTCGTAGACAGTGGGAGCAGCGGAAACGTGTGCAAGATGCTTTATTTGATAAAGCAGGCATCGTGGAGTTGGAACATCTGTTTTGATGAATTAGTCAAAGAAGTTGACATCATCAAAATGGTAGATGAACCTTGTATAAACAAAAAGGTAGTAGGGAGTATGGTGACGATCCTCGTAGAGTACGTGGATGACATACTCTTGATAAGAAAAGAGTTTCTTATGCTACGCTCGGTCAATCTCCGCTTATCACTAGGGTTCTCCACCTAGGATCGAAGTGATACCTACTAAATCCTGGATTTTGGATCTATGAGATAGATCTAATTGGATGTTAGGATTCTCACTAGTGGTAGTGAGATAGTATCAACCGATCCTGGGGAGAATCACTGGAAGGGTTCCAGGGTGATAAGGACGACTGAAAGTCAGTCACAGGCATTGTCTTTACCCTCAGTAAAGGGACGGTATGTTGGAAGAGTTCCAAGCTAGATACCGTGACATACTAGATGATAAAGGTAGGATACATCGCTACTTAAGATGCTACCAAAGAGGCTGTTTGGGTGTATATAGGTTCATGAGATGAACTAGGTTCCTACCATTGTGTGACAATGGAAGTGTGGCTTTGGCCAGGGAACCCCTGTCCCATCAGTGATCCAGATATATTCTAAGGCAGTATCACCTGATCGTGGAGATGGTTGATCTCCTTGGTGATCAAGGTTAGGAGAGCAGACTAAGAGGACAACACGGCGGATCCACTCACGAAAGCCTATTCCCAGAGAGAGACTTTTATAGGATGGTTGAGTATGAGATACTACAACCACTGCTACAGATGGCCCTAGTGCAAGTGGGAGATTGTTAGTTATATGTATGCCCTAGAGGCCATTACTGTACATAGGATGTATATTGTAGTGGATGCTGGGACGTATATAGGAAGGACTTTCTTGCTCGACATGATAGTATGCTATCTGGTTACACTTTACCTTAACGTGTATACTGATTGTCTCTCTGTTACATGTTGGTAAAGCCCTTAGGATGTGTACTTGACTACCTGGACTATGATGCGGATCATACTAATGGGGACATGGTAGTCCATAAGTACATCCTTCAAAGTCCCTAGTCGTGGGTGTATCGAGACGGGGCATCGATATACCAGAGTAGACTAGCGTGTACCTTCTTGACCCATACAGATGGGCGATGGATGATCCCATATCCATTGGTGTTTGACATCAGAGATGATATACGGGTGCTCAGTAGAGACTGGGTACACTGGACGGACTCGCCGAGAACTCCCAGATGGTATTATACCTCACGTCAGATGGCAGTTCTCTGGTGACACTGGTACAGAGTAGTCTGTTGACCCGAGATCGTCATAGAGTCTTGTGTGGTTCCCACTGTGCTTTGATTTCCATCTTACCACGTCCAAGAGGGCATGCAAAATGGTGGTTTTTGGGTACAGTCCCGAGTCACATGGAGGCAATGAGCGATAGGAGGGGATTCGTCTCTCCCGGTATAGGGAGTTGATGTTGCACTGTGTTCGATTGGCTATAACCGGAAATCCCAGGCCAGGGTTGCTGAGATTTACTGGTAAGTGTTACCAGTAGTTTCTCGAATTGTTATAGACCTCATATTGACACGACTTATCGAGATATTGGGGTCTGACGTTTACCACCCCTAGGCGAGATATGCGACATATCAGACGATCAGACCGGACTGTACGGTAGTGTTACTGGTTGGATTCACTGGAGAATGAGCGGGCTTGCTCGTCGATCTTCAGATCGCTCAATACCCGGGTGGCCGTTACGTTTAGCAGACCGCTTGCGGCTTGTGGATGTTTGATATGATCATCATCTGCTGCCGGCGTATTGACGAGTCTTTAGAGTCCTACACAGAGGTTTCCTGGCTCAAGCGAAACGAAATAGGAGCGCATATGAGATATGTGCGGGACCGAGAATAATGCGTGTATGTGATACCGTATTTCATTCTCGCGATGAATGTATCGATTAGGTTATATGCGATATACCCTAGTTATCGAATCAAGGATTGATTCGATAAACCGATACATTGGATACTAGTCGGTTATATACGATATGACCGGATCGTTAAATCAAGTGTTGATTTAATGATTTAATGCATAATTATATATTTGATATATTACTTTGCATTAACTAGTATCGGTTCACTTTAATTGGATTTTCTCGCTCGGATGTGCACATTGTATATTCGATATAGTTTTGTGCACATGATTGTATCATGTTTGATGATGCATGCTTACTTGGTTTGTGTTAAAGATTGATCCATGGTTATTTAAATGGTTAGGGTTTTGTTTTTCATATACATTTATTTATTCATTTATTTCTTTGGAAAATATAATGCATAAAGATAAAATGGTGGCTTTTATTTTTGTTTCTTTCATGAACATTCATGAAGGTTTGAATAAAGTGACAATTTTGTCTCATGCTTAACCCTAACCACTACACCTAACCATGGTCCTCTCTCTACACTTAACCATGGTGTGATTATGATAAGAATAGATTTTATTTTCAATTATTCTTATTCTTATCATAACATTATTCTTCTTCTTCTTCCTTTCTTCACTTGAAGAAAGCAAGCTCCATCAATGGTGATTGATAGAAATGAGTGAGAAATCTAATTCTAAAGTCTACCCACTTCCTATTTCTTCATCCTCTACCTCTTGCCAAGTAGTAGAGTGTGTTTCCTTCACAAGTTTTCATGACTTGGTGAAGGTGGAGCTTGATTTAGCGATGCCTCGACGTAGATCATCTTCGGCATGGACATCGACGACCTAGCTCGCCATTTCTCCGACGAAGCCGACGCTAGAGCCCGGGAATTCATTTGGACAGCGAGGGGACTTCGTTGCGGAGCTATGGAGGTGGAGCACCGGATCTACAAAGGTTGTATTTCCGATTCTTATAGTTAAGTGTTAACTAGTTTACTTTTCGCCTAGAAATCTAGCCAACGATCCGTTCTTGGGTTTCTCGGCACCATTTAAATTTAAAATTGGCATGGTTGATGCCTTGTGAGACCTCCTTGGGGTGCCTAGGAACCCTACACAACCATCGCCCCATACAGGGTCAAGAATCGTATACACTAGTCTACTGTGGAATATCGATGCCCTGTCTCGATACTTCCACGACTAGGATCAATTAAAGGATGAACTTTTTGACTACCCTAGCCCCACTAGTATGATCTGCATCATAATCCTGATAGTCAAGTCCACATCCTAAGGGCTTTATCAACATGTAACAGAGAGACGGTACAAGTATACATGTTAAGATAAAGAGTCACCAGATATCATACTATCATGTCGAGCAAGAAAGTCCTCCGTATATATGTCCAAGCATCCACTATAATATGCAATCATGTACAATAATGGCCTCTAGGGCATACATACAACTAACAATACTATCATGTCGAGCAAGAAAGTCCTCTATATATATGTCCAAGCATGCACTATAATATACATCAATGTACAATAATGGCCTCTAGGGCATACATATTCCTAACAATACGGTGATGGGCATTCTTGTAATTTTTCAAGACATGCTTCTAGAAGGAGCCACCTTATTATTTAGTTTTATCCATTTTCTTAATGGATTAATGAGGTGGAAATGGAGGAGACTTTGGAGGCATGGTGTAAAGAATGGCCATGGATTATTTTATTTGGCCTTGACTCACTATTCAAGCATGGGTGTTGTATTCTATTATATTTTATTGCATGCTTGAATAATTGAGCTCATATACTTGTGTTGGATATAGTGCCCTCAAAGTCAATTATTGGATCGCAGGTACGTGATTGCAATGATTGAGGAGGACCTATACCGGTAGGACAATCTTACTCGAGATGATAGTATGCTATCTGGTTTGCCTTTATCAGTCGTGTATAGGTTCAGGTGACTGATCACGATTACACTTTGATAGAGCCCTTAGGATCTTGCTTGACTACCAACAGTATGAGGGCAATCATATACGTGAGAGTTGGGTGGTCTATAAGCATATCCTTAATAGTGGTCCCTAGTAGTGGGAGTTTCGAGACAGGGCATCGATACTCCGGAGTAGACTAGTGTATACAGTCGAGACCCCGACGAGGGGCGGTGGCCGGTCTCACAAGCCACTGGTGTCAGTTGGATCACCTAAGATGTATACAGGTGCTCATTGGGTTATGAGTACACCGGACAGGACTCGCCGGGAACCTGCTAGTTGGTATTATACATATCGTCAGATAGCAGTTCCCTGGTGACATGTGTACAGGTTAGTTCATCGACCTGAGGTCGTCATTTGTCTCTTGTGAGTTCCCACTGTGCTTTGATTTCTACCCTACCACGGCTCAAAAGAGTCGTGCAAACAGGTAGTTTTTGGGTACAGTCCCGAGCCACATGGAGGCACGTGAGCGGATCGGCAGGGGATTCGTCTCTCCCGGTATTGGGGGTGGAGGTCGCGCTGTGTCTAGGAAAGCCATTACACCAAGTCCTTAGCCAAGGCAGGTGAGATTTACTGGTAGGTACTCCAGTAGTATATCAGGGTGTTCATGGCTTGTCTCCGACACGACTTATACAGCTATTGGGGGTCTGATGTTACTAGCCCCCTAGGCTGGATATGCGATACTCATAGACGAACGGACCGGACTGTATATACATTGTCACTGTTAGGCTCAGTAGGGTTTCTGGATGAGTTCCCTCATCAGCCTCCCTTGAGGTCAGTCCATGGGCAGCCATTATGCATAGCTAGTGCCGCTGACGGTTTGTGGTTAAACCCAATGCCAGGGTACTGACGAGTCATTAGAGTCCCCCACAGATAGTTTCCCAAGTTCGGGCGAAACGTTGTAGAGGCCGTATGGTTTTATGGCAGGGTTCGGAAAATGCACGTGCGTTTACGCACGTGTTATTTTTCGGACAGATGATACTGGTCGGCTTTGGTTTAAGCCGGATCCGAGTATTATACAGAGTAGATATAATATCTTTGTCTCAGTTACATTTGTATTCGGTCGTAATACAAATGCGGGTATATTTATACAGTTATGGGGTTATCCTGAAATTCGTTTCGGGATCACTTTTGGAAGTTGCCAGTTTCCAGTTTTCTATCAGCCGTCTTTTAACATTCGGTTAAAGACGGATTTATCTTTTCTAGAGATGAGTGTGGAAGGTTCTAGAAGTTTCTAGAAGAGGTGACTAGGTTAGAATGGTGTTGAGTTTTCATTGGTTGCTTTCTTTGTGTTCACACTTTGTGTTCACACTATGTGTTCACACTTTGTGTTCACTCTAGAGATATTTTCTTATTGTCACCTCCCCCTCTCCTACACTCACCCCCCCACCTCTATATATGTGGCCGGCCCTCCTCCTCTCTCTCTCACTCACTTGATTTGATTCATTCGAAAAAAAGATGATAGGTTTCGGTGTATGGAATTTCACAGCTCATTTCATTCCATCACCCGATTCCTATGGCAACTTCATTAACCGTTCGTCCATGGCTTTGGACGAAGCGAGATAAAGTATTCCACTCATTCTCTACATCAATCTTGGTCGTCTCTTTTAGCAAACTTGACGACCGAGTTGCCTCGAGTCAGAGGCAGGAGCCCGTTTAACGATCCGATGATGTAGTGCCACCTGGACGAGGAGATCGGAGATCGAAGAGATCGGAGCAGCCGCAACGGAGCGTGGGATGATGGTTAAAGAACGAAGGACTCGGATCGTTCGGTATAACCTTTCTTCCCTCTTTGTAGATTGTTAGTTTAGCATTAATGGCAGATCCGGGTTATAGTATGCGATAGCGCCAGTTATAAAAGTTTTTGTTCCGCATTTTGGCGTCTGAAAGACGGCCGGGGCGCTACCGTAGACTTACATGGTATCAGAGCCACGCCATTAAGCTTTACTAACTTTGGCTAACGCGTTTAGAAGATCGATCGAACGGATTTTTCGAAAATCGCAATTTCTAGTATTAAAGTTTCTGTTAATTTTTCAAACTGGTCCAAATGTCATTTTGACCATACCAGAAAATCAAGCAGGGTTTTTGAGGAATACTGTAGAAATTCGACCAAGTGATTCCTCTGTTCCGCCGCGGATCCGCCGTCCAAGCTAGGGTTTGGCCGCGGATCCGCCGCAGGAAAGTGAGATCACTTACTCAATTTTCTACAGTGGATTCTATGTTGGAAATTGTGGTTTCTGGAACTGTTTATTTGGGCCCAGTGTTTTTTACTGTGCAGCAGATTTGCGTGGGGCCCACTTCGGGAAATTTAGTCGATCGAAATTTAAATGTGTTATTTTACAGTGCTTACATTATATCTCCGACCGGGAATGTCATTTGATCGGTAAACCGCGTCTGATTGCTATAGTTCTTTTAGACCGGTTTGCGAACGTGACATTCGCGTTGATGTTCTGTGTTGTGCTGTGATGTTGGGGATTTGTCGTGGTGGATAGCAGTGTGCAATGATAGTGCAGTTTGGATTTATTTGTACATTTGATATTGCAGGGCGAGCGTCCAACTTGTGGACTGCCGCCGCTGCCTGTTGTATATTATTCTTTTGGGGCACGACCAGGTTGCGGTCGATGTACCCATTGTACATATTTTTCATTTTTGTACTAGGTTTTACCCCGCGACGGAGTGCACGGATAGCCTGGTTCTGAGGGGCAACGGGTCCGCATCTCATGGCTTTGAGAGGTAGAGGGGCCTCACTCTAGAATTGGCAGACTATTCGTCGCATTCGTAGGGGGTACAGGTTGACCCAAGGAGGGGTGCTCAAGCTACCGGATTCCGTGAAGTGCAGGGTGGTCCATTCACTTTGCTGTAGGGGGCTGCCTTGCTTCAGGTTTTGGCGGGTAACTTGCCGCACCCGTAGGGGTCTAGGTTTCATTGCACAGGCTATCCATACGACAGGGGAACGTCGGGTTTCAGCAGCGGCTCTGTGAAACTCGGGGATCCTAAATTATCTGTATTGTTCTGTGATGCTTATTACTTTTCTGTAATGTTGCATATTATCACGCCTGGAGCGATTATTGTATATTGGTTTATATACTATTAGATGTTGTATATGTTTTATACCCGTGCTAGTCCAGTCCCCGCTCTGTCGTTAGTTAAGTAACCTAACGGGTGATGACGGGACCCAGTGACGAATGCGGATGGCATATACGTACATTTTATTTTCGTTCTTTTCTGGTGTGATTATTTGATTGGACTGCGTTGATTCTGATCAATGAAAAGGAAAACAAACCTGTTTGGATGTTGTTGGAACAATTTAAAAAGTGTTAGTACAAAGATGTTTCCTTTTGTTATGCATAGTGGTATTCGGTTAGAATATCCTGCACCTCATTCGACGGGACAAGGGCCGATATCCCTTCACCAGGACTGACCCCTTGGGCAGAAGTTTGCGTCAGGGTAATAACTTCACTATAGTCGATTACATGTTGCTTTGCATCGCGGTATTCAGTAGAATATCCTGCACCTCATTCCACGAGGAAAGAGCCGAGATCCCTTCACCGGGAGTCACCTCTTTAGCAAAGGTTTTCGCCACTATATTTTATAAAAAGCTATCAGGTTCCTTCAACGAGATCAAGTTCATTACATTAAAGGTTTTTCGCCAAAAACCAGCCATAGCCCTCTGTCATTTCTTATGGATGGTCAGTAATATTCAAGCTATGTTTGTTGGCTTTCGTCAAGGCATAGTGTTTGGTAGTTGCTGGGGTATTCATTTGTTGCATAGATAGATGAGTTGGTTTGGGACAGTCGTATTACCTTGTTGGCTTTCGTCAAGGGTATGTACGGGTGGGTTTGAATTAACAAGATAATGACGGGCAGAACTTGACATGTGACTTATGATTTGTTGGCTTTCGTCAAGGTCATAAGAACATGGGGTAAAAATCACATCGGGAGTTTCTAAAGAAACTGAAACTTGCCAGGCATGCGCATACCTTCTGGAGTGTGATAACGCGAGTGGATTCCGTCACGTTATCATGCGATGAGAGTTGGATCCCGATTTCCACTGATGAGTTGGTTTACTCTTCGGGTGATCCCGATTGATTCTTCTTTCAGGTTTGGAGGAGAATTTGACAGTACAGTGGGAGGTTTCCGGATTAGATAAAGTGATAACCATTCTGATCTAGGTTAGAGTGCACGCAGAGTGTTTCTTTTCTCTCTCTCTTTGGCAGCGACCTTTGACCGACCCTAGACTATGACTCAGGGACCAAGTTGACCGAACCTTCTTAAAATACTGGCTTTTGGACTGTCTAAGTTGCATAAGTCATTGCCACTCTTTCTTCTACCCTTTGCATTTCTCAGAACACCCGTATTACTACGGACATCCACTTCCATTGGATAGATCCATCGTATGGTTATATACGAACTCGAAGGGACTCCTTCGAGGATGGATCAAGGTTCAGGAGAAATAGAATTGGTTTATTCAGTTGTCTTTTATTATCACCTTCTCTCAGGTTGCGAGGGCTCCTTGGTTTAGGAGAGTACACCTATTACGCTTATTGGATAAGTCTTATTCCAAACCATAGGCAGGTGCCGAAAGGTAGGGAATGAAGAAAACCAATTGGCCTAAGTAGGGTGTGCAGAAGGTAATATGTAAAGACAAAATAAAGGGATTAGAAAGAGGGAAAAGTAAGTTGCGACTGTTATCATTCACTACCAAACCGCGTACTTCATCGCCACTCCTATTTCACCTTTAAAAGAATAAGGTATTATTCAGTTGTCTTTTATCATCACCTTCTCTCAGTTGCGAGTACTCCTTGGTTTAGGAGGGTACACCTATTATGCTTACTGGATAGTCTTCTTCCATACCATAGGCTGGTGCCGAACGGTAGGGAAGGAAGAAAACCATTTAGCCTAACGATGGTGTACAGAAGGTAACGACTAAAGACAAATAAAGGGATTTGGAGAGATGGCAAAGAAATATACGGTTAAAGTCATGAATTGGATTATGGAAGAGGCATTACTATGAATACCAGGATACCCCTACGAAACATTTTCATGTTTCAGTGCATTGTGAATGGAAAACTATTTTCCCGATTAGATACTTACTTCAGGGTGTGTATTCACCAGGTTTCATTCTCATATCTGTATAGTTTTACAGATGATGAGTGGGAGGAAGTTATTGGGAATTAGGTGATTATCCTCATTATATCGTAATTCGTTGTAATTGGTGATATTTGAGAAAATCGCCTGGGTACAGTTTTCAACCTACGACGCACAGGTTTTGAGTTATTCAACTCAGCGGACTTATACAGAGTATTGTATGTTGTCCAGTGTCCATCAGGACAAAGGGGTAGGTCCTCGTACTATGTTCTGTTTACTTATGACTTCTCTAGTTTTTAGACAAGTGTTTCGTAGAAATACAAGGTCTAAGTTTTGAAAAGTTGTGGGTATAAGAATAAAGTAGAGAACCAGATATCGCAAGTATCGGGATTCTTCAAAGAGATCGAAGATGTAGATTCTTGTGATTGGTATTCAGATGATAGTAAAAGTTTTGAGAAACTTGTTTCTCTTTCAGGTTACGCATAATTGGATGGATTCCTAAGTTGAGTAATGCTGATTAGCCTCTTTCCATTAAAAGTTGATATGCACTAGAGACAGCTGCATGATTTGAATCTGGTTCCAATTAAATAAGTGCCAAAGTTTCTATATTGGATATAGAATGGTTCGTATCTTAACGATGTTATGGTACGGGGAGTTGTCCGGCTTATGCTTAAAACCAGACTCTAGATACTCAGGGCACGTTTCTGTAATGGCTGTTTGTGGGTTGGCCCAGGCTATGACGAGGGTTGACTTTCTACCATTTGGAAGATCAATAGTGATATTGTTCTTGACTCGCCACAGTTTTAGTAAAATGGATTTTTTCAGAAAACAGTAGTGGGAGTATGGTAGAACTGGAAGTGATTCCAGAACCGCAAACGGTTACGGAAAATTTAATAGGACCTACAGATTCAATCAGGTTTGACATTCCATTAGCCACTCCGCAGATTTGGTGGGTAGCCTCAGACACCCGAGAGGTACTCCGGTAGCCTCAAGGACGGTGACAGGGAGGTTTTTATCTACTCAGACTTGACACTACTGTTGTTCCAGGCTATGAGACCCGGTAGGAGGGTTGTTGTGGTCAGTGGGAGCAGCGGAAGCATAGTGGGCAAGTAGCTTATGTCTATTTATAGACTAGAGCAGTTATAGCGGAGATTGATCATCTAATTTTTATGTGACAGTCATGGGTTTGACTTCATCAGAATAAGGGATGGATCTGTTAAGAAGGTAGTAGGGTGTGTTGTCCTGGTATTTGGATGACATACACATAGTAGGAAGTAAAATTCCTATACTACGATCGGTTATACTGTGGTCGTCACACAGTTGTTTCTCTAGACAGGATATGGATATAATATTTGACATTCTGGTTTCTAGATCTATGGTTTTAGATCTGGATTTGGGTAGTTTCCCAATGTGGGTACTCTGACAGTATTCTAATGGTTTTTAGAATAGATGATTCCTAGCATGGTGGTGTACCTGCAGGTGATGGAGTCACCCTCTCTAAAGGTGTCTTACAGACTAAAGGGGAGAGGGATGTGCATGATTGGCAGATCACTTGCTTAGGCAGTTGAGTCAATCATGAGATGTCAAGTACCACACCAAATGTTGTTTTTGCATTAGATGCAATAAGTTTGTATTAATCCAATCCTGGAGAAACATAAGGAAGCAATTTTAGAACATAAGTGGATGTTCTACGGATTTGATGACGGCAGCCTCTTTCGGGAGACGGTTATCATTCCAGGCTTCAAAGGTGACATGGATGACAGAGAGATTGTCAGAGTTATAGTTTTCCCTCTGATAAAGAGGGACAGTATTTTGGACAGGTGGTCCAAGAGGATACTGTGGGAGGCCTGGTGCCGGATACTGATTAGGTTCAGTTTTCGATACAGTCTAAGAAGTTTGGATTTGGAGTTCATTTATGAACTAAGGTCCCATCAGATATCCAGACATATTCTAAGACAGGTATTACTCAATTTGGGAGATGGCTTTCTCCGCGAACTTGAGATTAAGAGAGACATAGAAAGAAACATCCTGGCGGATCCACTCACTGAGTCTATTTCTCGAACACAATAGTTTTACAAACGGGCTTTGTGAAACTAATTAGAGGAGTTGGGTGTTGGTTTCACACGGGCTGTGAGTACGCAACATCGCAATAATTAGCCTTAAGTGCAAGTGGGAGATTGTTGGATATAGTGCCCTCAAAGTCAATTATTGGATCGCAGGTACGTGATTGCAATGATTGAGGAGGACCTATACCGGTAGGACAGTCTTACTCGAGATGATAGTATGCTATCTGGTTTGCCTTTATCAGTCGTGTATAGGTTCAGGTGACTGATCACGATTACACTTTGATAGAGCCCTTGGGATCTTGCTTAACTACCAACAGTATGAGGGCGATCATATACGTAAGAGTTGGGTGGTCTATAAGCATATCCTTAATAGTAGTCCCTAGTCGTGGGAGTTTCGAGACAGGGCATCGATACTCTGGAGTAGACTAGTGTATACAGTCGAGACCCCGACGAGGGGCGGTGGCCGGTCTCACAAGCCACTGGTGTCAGTTGGATCACCTAAGATGTATACAGGTGCTCATTGGGTTATGAGTACACCGGACAGGACTCGCCGGGAACCTGCTAGTTGGTATTATACATATCGTCAGATAGCAGTTCCCTGGTGACATGTGTACAGGTTAGTTCATCGACCCGAGGTCATCATTTGTCTCGTGTGAATTCCCACTGTGCTTTGATTTCTACCCTACCACGGCTCAAAGGAGTCGTGCAAACAGGTAGTTTTTGGGTACAATCCCGAGCCACATGGAGGCACGTGAGCGGATCGGCAGGGGATTCGTCTCTCCCGGTATTGGGGGTGGAGGTCGCGCTGTGTCTAGGAAAGCCATTACACCAAGTCCTTGGTCAAGGAAGGTGAGATTTACTGGTAGGTACTCCAGTAGTATCTCAGGGTGTTCAGGGCTTGTCTCCGACACGACTTATACAGCTATTGGGGGTCTGACATTACTAGCCTCCTAGGCCGGATATGCGATACTCATAGACGAACGGACCGGACTGTATATATATTGTCACTGTTAAGCTCAGTAGGGTTTCTGGATGAGTTCGCTCATCAGCCTCCCTTGAGGTCAGTCCATGGGCAGCCATTATGCATAGCTAGTACCGCTGACGGTTTGTGGTTAAACCCACTGCTAGGGTACTGACGAGTCATTAGAGTCCCCCCATAGATAGTTTCCCAAGTTCGGACGAAACGTTGTAGAGGCCGTATGGTTTTATGGCAGGGTTCGGAAAATGCACGTGCGTTTACGCACGTGTTATTTTTCGGACAGATGATACTGGTCGGCTTTGGTTTAAGCCGGATCCGAGTATTATACAGAGTAGATATAATATCTTTGTCTCGGTTACATTTGTATTCGGTCGTAATACAAATGCGGGTATATTTATACAGTTACGGGGTTATCCTGAAATTCGTTTCGGGATCACTTTTGGAAGTTGCCAGTTTCCAGTTTCTATCAGCCGTCTTTTAACATTCGGTTAAAGACGGATTTATCTTTTCTTGAGATGAGTGTGGAAGGTTCTAGAAGTTTCTAGAAGAGGTGACTAGGTTAGAATGGTGTTAGGTTTTCATTGGTTGCTTTCTTTGTGTTCACACTTTGTGTTCACACTAGAGATATTTTCTTATTGTCACTTCCCCCTCTCCTACACTCACCCCCCACCTCTATATATGTGGCCGGCCCTCCTCCTCTCTCTCTCACTCACTTGATTTGATTCATTCGGAAAAAAGATGATAGGTTTCGGTGTATGGAATTTCACAGCTCATTTCATTCCATCACCCGATTCCCATGGCAGCTTCATTAACCGTTCGTCCATGGCTTTGGACGAAGCGAGACAAAGTATTCTACTCATTCTCTATATCAATCTTGGTCGTCTCTTTTAGCAAACTTGACGAACGAGTTGCCTCGAGTCAGAGGCGGGAGCCCATTTAAAGATCCGATGATGTGGTGCCACCTGGACGAGGAGATCGGAGATCGAAGAGATCGGAGCAGCCGCAACGGAGCGTGGGATGATGGTTAAAGAATGAAGGACTCGGATCGTTCGGTATAACCTTTCTTCCATTTTTGTAGATTGTTAGTTTAGCGTTAATGGCAGATCCGGGTTATAGTATGCGATAGCGCCAGTTATAAAAGTTTTTGTTCCGCATTTTGGCGTCTGAAAGACGGCCGGGGCGCTACCGTAGTCTTACAACTTGGCCATTCTCTACACTTAGCTTTTGATGGTTGTTCATTTTTCCTCTCCTCATTCACTCTCTTGGTTTCTCCATCTCCTTCTTCCTCAAGACTAAACTCTAATCTTTCACATGTGTTGTGAGCCATAGGGTTTAGTGAGACACTACAATCCTTTAGCACTCTCTACATCTCCTAAGCTAGTTGGATTAGCGAACCATTTACCCTACTTAGCTCATTTAGAGGTTGGAGCTTGAAGTACATTCTCTCGCGGTGGATCATCTTTGACGCAAGGAGGCCGATGGAGATTTCATCATCTGATTACCCATGGATAAGAGAACTAGAAGACCCGAAGGACTCGATCTTAGAGTTATAACCATCTCACCGAGTAGTTAAAACACTTAGATAGATTAGCTAGTTAAGGGTTTAGTAAAGATCCTGGAGTTTAGCCGGTGTTGCGTAGTCAAATATTTATCGTTTTTGAAAATTCTTCCTCCTCGCGAACCGCAGGGTGTGCGACATCGGCTTACAGGTCTAACCTATTTGCACTTCGCTCATGATTTCAATTCGATTCAGGTTTTTATGCGATTTTGGTATGGATTTGATTGTAAGTACATTCGCGTGGACTTCCGAGACGGCGAAGAAGAGCAAGGCGTCCGTCGACTTCTACTAGGGCTAGACCATAAGGTGAGTAGATGTGTATCTACGGGGGAATCGGGTGGATGGCGTATAGCACCTCCGCAACCATAAAATTAGGATACGATATAGATATTAAAATAGTATACTTAGTATATAGGTTTTGTTAGACTACCATATTCGTATAAATCTATACCTAGTAGAATGATATATCCCTAGTACTATTTCTTAGCCTATGAGCTATATGTACTTATATAAGTGTATATTACACACATATGATTACCTTATATGATATAAGTTTACAAATGATATAAGGATATGATCCGATATGATGATATGAGTTGATATGATATGATATGATGATATGAGGCGATGCGATATGATATGATACGCGATGACATGAGATTATATGGGATGAGATGAGTTGATGTACGCGACTATAGATCAGTACTATTGATTTGATGATGTCGTACAATGGATATTCCGTATGTGATATGATGAGAATGGATCGTCGATATTTATTTCGACTCAAGAATCCTGTTTAAAATCACAAAGTAGATATTATAATATGTTTAGAGCCATACCTACTTCAAAACTAATGAATCGTTACGAAATTTTAAACGATAACTTCAAAGGGATGCTATAACTTTTCAAATGGTATCTTCTTCAAAAACTTCGTAACCCCCTATTTTCTAAAACAACGTTTCGTGCTATTTTAAACTATAATTGTATGGCTCATACGTAGTTGCATATTTTTATACTTGTTTGCGTTTCGATTTCTTATTTCTGCATACGCTCGTATTTCGATGTCTTATTTGCGCATACGCTCGCAATTCGACTACTAACGACATATAATGCATTCATACCTTTAGCTTTACTTGACCTCGTACTAGGACGCTCGCACCATTACCGATAATTTACATGTTGCACGTGCACATACTCGCATGCTCACACACACCTCATCGGTAATTGCCATGCCACGTACACATATAGAACTCGCTATGCTACCGCATCACACTATACCTGTTAGCATTGTAGATTCTATAAGTACTTTTTTTATAATGCTATACGACACGCTTATATGAACACACAAGCTATGCATTATAATATTGTTCTGTGCCTGCACATATCTTTTCTTTATTGCCACATTCTTATGAGATTCTGTTTTCATGAGATTTCTAGATTTGAGAAACCGCAAATACTATTTAAAAACTTGTGAATTTTTTAAAAACGCGGTTTTCTCTTGATATGATATTTCGACGTCCGCCATGAGATTTCTCGGTTCTGAGCTATGATGATTATCCGAATCAAGGTAGGGGGAGAAATTGATTGCGGATATATGGTGGACCCGGTACGGTACCCCGGGGCTAGAAGATCGTATAGAAAGGCGTTAAGCCGGGCTAGGGACACTACCTACCGGTGACAGTATTGGACTCGGTGGATATCCGGAGGATACCGACCGAAGTGATATGAGACAGATGGATATGAGAACCGATCTGATGAGACGGTGCTTGAGATATGAGGGCCGATCCGACGAGACAACGCTTGAGATATGAGGATTTATGTTTCGATGCTGGACACGGGTTTTATGATAATTTCGAATGTCGATACTGGACATTCAGGATTTTATGATGATTTCGAGTGTCGTTGATGGAAACTTATCGGATAATAGACATATATGATACACACACACACACACACCATACAGATGACTTGATACCATATATTTATACAAGCACGATATTATATATTTATAAACATATGTATACAAGATCACCTTCGATACCACACGATATGATATTACTATTACAGTATGACCTAGGTAGATCGTTATACATTCGATTACTACCTGATGATTTCTTCTACTCATGAGTTGGCAACTCACCCCCGTTATGCCATAGATTTCTTGCAGGACCGACCGCTCGGATCAGTAGCGGCTTGCTGGCACGTTTTTCTTTTGGGTGATTTGCTTGGTAGGTGGGTTACAGTCTGGATCGTAACCACCATTGTACATTTTATATTCAGTTGTATCTAGTTAAAAGTTCCATCAACCGGATTATGTATATTTGGTAGACCTACAGACCTGTTTGTATATTCTTTCAGACTTAGTGTCGAGACTTGTATTTTTCTTTATACTAGAGTTCGATGATGTTTTGGTTTTCTTGCTTTCTTTTTTCTGATTGATCTTCGCCTTGGGCATCATATACTTACATGAGTGGTTTTGTTTCCACCGATTGGTGAAGAGCTAGCTCCCGCTTAGGGATGCCTATATCATTATCGTTTATGTTTTGTTTTGATCAAAATTTATAAAGGAGGTGCTGCCCAAATTTCAAACGATGAAAACATTTTCAAATTATAGTATATAATCCATTTTCATTTCAAACGAACTTTATTTATACTTTAAAAAGAAAGAACCTGATTTCATTAATACCCTTTTTAAAACTCCACCTCCATTATTTTACTTAGAAAGTTTTAGATTACTGGTTTTCGGATTATTTGGGTTATAATGGGGTCCTATAGAGTTCACGTGATTCAAGTGCCGGTCACATGCCATTTTCAGGTCGTGACAACTATCCAGATTTATGACAGTAGTCACGATTTCATTGTTCTCACTCCAATCCCATTATATGTCTTTACATCTTACCTTTTGTACACCATACTTAGACTAATTGGTTTTCTACCTTCCTTACCTTTTGACACCTGCCTAAGTTTTGGAAGAAGACTATCCAACAAGCGTAATAGTTGTACTCCCCTAATACTAGGAGCCCTCACAACCTGAAAGAAGGTAAATAGAAAAGACAACCGAATAATCCTATTTAATTTCTCCAGAACCGGAATCCATCATCAAACAGAAACAAGTTTCTTTGAGTTCGTATGTAACTATACGATGGCATACCCAAGCAATATGGATCTTCATAGTGATACAGTGTGTTCTGGAGAAATGCAAAGAGGAAGTAAGAGTGGCAGGGATATATGCGGCTTTGTCGTGAATCATGATAATCCAAAACCAAAGTTTGTAAGAACGTTTGGTTAACTTGGTTCATGAGTTATAGTTTAAGGTCAGGTCATAGTCGCTGCCAAAGAGAGAGAGAGAGAGAAAATAAACACTCAGATTGCACTCTAACCTTTATTAGATTGATTATCACTTTATCTAATCAGGATGGCTCCCACTGTTTCCTCGAATTCTCCAACAAACCCTAAAAGGCGAATTAGTCGGGATCATCTAAAAATCACTCGATGAGTAACACCTACTCATCAGTAGGAATCGAGACACAACTATCATTGCGTGATAACATGATGGAATCCACTCAACTCACCACACTTCAGAAAGTATGCGCCTGCCTGGCAAGTTTCCCTTATATTTGAAACTCTCGATATGGTTTTTGCCCTTAGCGGCTTATGACCTTGATGAGGTCAACAAACTATAAGTCTCTAGTCAAGTTCAACCCGTCTTTATCCTGGATTAATCTAAACCCACCGGCACCAGCCTTTGACAATGTCAACAAGGCCGTACGACTGTCCTAGCTAATCGCATTACCATACAACAAAAATGCACTACATAGCTACCGAAAACTACGCCTTGAGGAGGTCAACAAACATAGCACGAATACTAAGCAAAACTAATCTGAAATGACGGATAGCTACGGCTAGATTTTGGCGAAAAACCATTAACGTAATGAACTTGATATCGTTGAAGGAACTCAAGTAGTTTTGAAAAGAAGTGGTTTAGGCTCTGCATTTTTTAAACAAGTGGTTTGGTAGAAAACCGATGGTTTTGAAGAAAACCGAGTTGTTTATACTCACGTAAAATTTTTCCAAAGAGGTCACTCCCTATGAAGGGATTTAGGCTCTTTCCATATAGAATGAAGTGCAGGATATTCCTAACTAAATACCCCGACACAAAGCAAAAGTAAACGCCTATAGTTTTCAAATTTGGTTCCGACAACATCATATAGCTTTGTTTTCCTTGCATTAATCACATTTAATGCGGTCCCATCAATTAAACATATCATGCTAGAAAGAAATGAAAATAGGCACGCACATATATGCCATCCGCATGCGCCATAGGGTCTTGGGTCTTTACCGTAAGGTTACTTAACTTACGGCAGGGTGGAGGCAGGACTAGCGCAGATGGAAAACATATTTAGCGTCTACTAGATATATTTATATATATGTATGTATGTATGTATGTATATATATGTATGTATGTATATGTATGTATGTATGTATATACATATATATATATATATATATGTATGTATATATATATGTATATAACATATATATAGCAACATTCGTCTCACGCATGATATCAAGTAACATCACAGAAGTATCACAGCAGAAGCAAATACAATATGGAAATGCAGATAATCTAGGAAAAGTACATTTCAATGGAGCTAACTATGAAATGAAATTTTCCGGTCGTGTGGATAACCCATAGTATCACACCCTAGACCCCTACGAGTGCGGCAAGCCACTAGCCAATCCCAGAAGCGAGGAAACCCTCAACGAAGTGAATGGGCCACCCAGCACATCCAAAATCCGGTGACTTGGGCACCCTTCCACGGGTCAATCCTATACCCCCTACGAGTGCGGCGAATAGCCCGTCAATTCTAAAGTAAGGCACCCCGGTCTCAACGCTATAAGATGGAGGCCCATTGTCCTCTAGAACCTGGCTACTCGAGCATTCCGCCACGGGGTAATCCTAGTGCATGTAATGAAAACCTGAATATACAACGGTGACTATGGCCGCAACCTGGACGCGTCCCAAAGAATAATTCAAGCCGCGATGACGGCAATCCACATGTCGGACGCTCTCCATGAAATATGAATATACATTACATCACAGAGAATAACATCTAATACTACATACACTGGTCTATTCATAACGACAAATCCAACACAACCATAAACAACAAGCAATATCCATCATAGAACATGCAAACTTATGAATATCAATTCCGTAACCCCGTCTAATTGATAAGTATAGAAATTAGACGACGTTTTACTAAACGTTATGATACATGCAACCATCACTAAGCCTACGACAATCAAATACCGCACACAAATAGCTAACACTTCAATTTTCCAAAACACCGAAAATCAAGTGTGCTAAAAATCGACAAGAAATTCCATGCTAAAACCCACTCCGGGAGTCCGAAATGAGCTCGGATTGAGCCAAAACTTCACGGAGGACTCCGGCATGAAATTAACATTGATCTAGAGGCACCTACGGGGTACCCACCCCTTAGGTCACCCTAAAGAAGCCCTAGGGATAGGCAGACCCGAAACTACTTTGTGAGGCAATTTCGGGTCCCCACCACCCTAAGGCCACCATTTGGGTGGTCTCAGGAGTATGGGCCCTCCCTAGGCCCCCTAGGACACCCTCGGGGTCCCCATGCACCTCGCCATTGCTTCTCGGTCCAAACTGAGAGTCTGCGGAGAGTTAAAACATCAAGTTGTCAAGGAATTTGTCACTGGTTTTACGGCAGTTTTTGCGGAGCAAAAACCGGCGAGATTCGAAAGACGTAACTATCTAGTTTAGGGTGTTTGGGTGGCTCTGATACCATTGTTAGTTCCTAGTTCCCTTGCCGCTAACCCGCGGCTAATGCAAAATCCGAAAACAAAATTTTTCAAGGCACTAAAAACTTATACTCTAGAATCTAAACCAAACACCTAAACGAGCATGAACAAAAAGATAGAAATCATAACCTTTGTAGTGTCTTCATTTTATCCAATTGGGTTGGACTCTAGCATGCTCTTAAGAGCTCCAGATCACGCTTGCAAGCCGGTCTTCCTTCTCCGAAGATGATCCACCCGAAGGAACCAAGTTCAAGTTTCAACTTCATGAATGAAGTAACTAAGGATCCTACGTTATTAATCTAGGATACTTAGTGATGTGTGTGAGTGTTCTACCATTTTTCTTTCTCTTTATCTTCATAATTCTCAACTCATGAGAGAGTTGAAGATGAAGAAGAAGGAGGAGCCAAGGGAGGGAGAGAAGCAAGAATGGTGGAATGAATAACATCCTTAACCAATTCAAGCATGCTTCATTACTTTTGTAAAAAGATTTTTTCCATTTTAAAACTACAACCAAGCTTGAATAGTATTTGCAAATGAATTTATAATTCATTTTCCCATACCCTCCACCATTTCTCTTTTCCACCTCATTTTATATTTTCTTTAAAAGAAAATCCTAGAAATGAGTTGTCCTTCATCTAGAAGTATTCTTGTATAAATAAAAGAACATGTCTCCACAAATACATGTCCGTATTCATATCAAAATACGAATATCAAAGAGATAGAAAAACACAATGAACATAATAATAGAATATACATATTGAAATATATATATATATATAAATTATTAAATCAAAACTTGATTTAATAATCCGGCTTAATCTTAAGCCGGCTAGGATTATCATCCGCCCGATTAAAGTCCGTGTGGCTAGCATACATACCTAATCGGAACGCTGCACGTATCAATATATGGACACTACATCATTTTTCCTGAACTGGGAAAACCCTCTATGTGGGACTCTAAAGACTCGTCAATACGCTGGCAGTGGGTTTAACCACAAGCACGTCAGCGGCACTAGCTGTACGTAACGGCTGCCCGGGTATTGATCAAAAGGAAGGCCAACGAGCAAACTCATCTATACTCCAACTGAACCTGTCTGTGACAATCTCTATATAGTCTGGTCTGTTCATCTAAGAGTATCGCATATTGGGTCTAGAGGGTGGATAAAGTCAGACCCCTGATAACACGATATTTCGTGTCGATGTGAAGCTCATCACTCACTGAGAAGCTACTAATCCAAATCAGTAATTCTCGTCCATCTTGGCCAAGGATTTATAGTGATGGCCACCCGTGTACAGTGCGACATCTACCCCCAATACCGGGAGAGATGAATCCCTGACGATCCGCTCACTGCCTCCATATGGCTCGGGACTGTACCCAACTAAAACCTGTTTGCACGACTCCTTTGAGCCGTGGTAGGGTAGTAATCAAAGCACAGTGGGAACTCACATGAGACAAATGACGATCTCAGATCGATAGACTAACATGTACTCATGTCACTTGAGAACTGCTATCCGACAATAGGTATAATACCATCTAGCATGTTCCTGGCGAGTCCGGGTAGTGTAACTCATAACCCACTGAGCACTTGTATACTATCTTAGGTGACTAACTGACACCAATGGCTTGTGAGACCGGCCACTTCCCTTCGTCGGGGTATCGAAAAGTATACACTAATCTACTATGGAGTATCGATGCCCAGTCTTGATACTCCCTCGACTAGGGACATTTAAGGATGTGCTTATAGACCACCCAGCTCCTACGTATATGATAGCCATTATAATACTAGTAGTCAAGCAAGAATCCTATGGGCTCAGTCAACATGTAATAGTTATCTATAATACCACATAATACATATACATGATGATAGAGATGAACCAGATAGCATAATATCATCTCGAGTAAGACCGTTCTACCCGTATAGGTCTTCCCTGAATCATCATAATCAACTGCCTGTGATTATAATAATTTCCTTGAGGGCACTATATCCAACAGCTACCACACACTACGCCTTGACTGAGTCAACAAACGCAGCATGAATCTAAGCACTACCCGTAGGAAATGACGGAGGGCTACGGCTTGTTTTTAATGAAAAACATTTAATATAACGAACTTGATCTAGTTAAGGGAACCATGTAGTTTTGCAAATATATAGTTATGTAAACTTTTGCATAAGTGCAGATTCCCTGTGAAGGGATCAGGACTCTTACCTCATAGAATGAGGTGTAAGATATTCCTAACTGAATACCTCTATGGAAAAAAAAAGAACACGGCTATAGTTTTTAAAACTTTATAGTAGCATAAACTTTTGCTTAAGAGCGAATTCTCTGCGAAGGGATCTGGGTTCTTTCGTCATTGAATGAGGTGCGAGGTATTCCTAACTGAATACCGCGATGCAAAGTAAAAGAATCGACTATAGTTTAGTTATTAAATTGTAACAAACTTTTGCTCAAGAGATCACTCCCCGTGAAGGGATCTCGGCTCTTGCCTCATTGAATGAGGTGCAGGATATTCTTAAACGAATACCATGACTATGGCCACATGTGAACCGTTTCACCCTAAATAAAAGAATATACATGGCTTTACATGAATGAAAATGAAAAACGTTCATCACAACATTCAATTCCACACGGGACTATTCATTTCGCTACAATCCAACACATTCAAATACAAAACAAGATACCACAAAAACAATGCGAGTATCAATTTCATAACCCCGTCTAATTGATATATATAGCAATTAGACAACGTTTTACCAAACGTTATGATATTCACATACAAAAAAGCATACACATGAACATTACGATGTTAGAATCTCACAACCAATTAGCCAACATCTCAATTTTTTTTCAAATACCAAAAATCAAATGTGCTAAGTATCCAAAAATTCCAACATTTTGATCTAACCAGGAGCTCGAATCGATTCAAAACTCGCATGAGTTCCCGAAGGGACACTCAGCAACAAACCACAGGGCACTTGGGAGGTATAGGGAGGGGAGTCGTCCTCCGGGACCACTACGAAGTGGTCTCGGGGGACTTGCCATGGTCGAGAGCACCATGAAGGTGCTCTCGGCCAAAGCAGCCCCCAAAACAACTTCGTCGTGGTCTTGGGGTCTTGGCCTTCTCCCTCGGCCTCCTGAGGCAACCCCAAGGTACCCACGATGCATCCCACGAGTTCTTGGTTCAAACCGTGAGCTAGCAGGCATCGAAGGATGATTTTTGGGGCTGAATTTTGTGCCTCAAAATTGGGGAATTCGGACATCTTAATGGCTAGTTTAGGCTATGGATAGGCTCTAATACCACTTGAAGGAATTTTTGTTAGAGTTCCCAGTGCCCTAGCCGCCACAATCGTGTTGGGATACCTACAACGGCAGCAAGATTTCGGGAGGCATCACACATGCCAAGTTTAAATTTTTGCCATTCTAGATAACCCAAACACATGATCTTTAACTAGAGAATCAAACAAAACATCAAAGTAAATAACTTTACTTCTAAGAGTTGAATTACAATCTTTGTAGTCCGTTCCTTCGCTTCATAAGCTCCGTGTTGAGGTCCCTTCGCTGCGATCATCATGAACCCGAACTCTAGAGAGGCTCCATGAGGTGAATGAGGCATCTTGCTTGAAGTCTTCTTTTTCGAAGATGATCTACCTTGAAAAATCTCAAACCCAAGCTCTCACTTCTCTAATGAAGTATTAGTGAAGTGAACATCCTAATCTAAGTGGCTAGAATAGATGAAGATGATGAAGTAGGAATTTTGCTCTCTTTTGTTTTCAATTTCTCACTTTAAATCATCACAACACAAAAAGCTAGAAAGCTTTTTCCAAGGAGGAAGAAGAAGAAGAAATCTTTTGTGATGAATAATGAATTGTTATGTGTGGTTAGAAATGCAACCAAGGTTAAGAATGAGAAGCTTAACCCATGTAGATAATAAACCATAGGCTAGGGTTCAATGGTTGGGTTAACAAATATCTAGATATTATCTGAAGGGTGGACTAAGTCAACACTTCCAAAATATCTCATTTTAAATCCACCAATTAGAATTAACCTAAAATGAATGTTAACCCTAATTGAAACCCTAGCATGGTTTAATCTCAAAACCCTAATTGCATTTGTAACCCTAACATGTTACAATATTATATATCACATATATAATATATAATGTAACAAAAGAAAATAATACAATTAACATATATCGTATATACATCAATGTATTATCCAAGTGAGAAAAGGAATCAATAAAGTGAGCTTATATTAGTTAATATAAGTTAATATATCACATATATAATTATATATTAAATTATCGAATCAAGACTTGATCCGACAACCCAGCTATATTTGCATACAACCGACTAATATAATAAGTACCATTTTATCGAATCAACACTTGATCCGATAACTCGGCTATATCACATATACCGGGCCGATATCACATATCGCGTGAATAGAATATGGTATCTCATATCGTATTAGTCTCGGTCCAGCACATATCACATATGTGCTCCTACTCCGTTTTGCCTGAGCCAGGAAACCTCTGTGTAAGACTCTAAAGAATCATCAAAATGCCGACGGTAGGTGATGAACATATCAAACACGCACAAGCTGAAAGCGGTCAGCTAAACGTTATAGCCACCCAGGTATTGAGCGATCAGAAGATCAACAAGTAAGTCTGTACATTCTCCTGTGAATCCAATCAGTAACACTCGCGTACAGTCCGATCTCTTCGTCTGATATGTCACATATCTAGTCTAGGGGTGGTAAACGTCAGACCCCAGTAACCGATAAGTCGTGTCGATGTAAGGCTCATAACAGTTTGAGAAACTACTGATAACACTTACCAGTAGCACTCCATATCAGCCCTGGCCAGGGACTTCCAGTTATAGCAATCGAACACAGCACAACATCAACTCCCTATACCGGGAGAGACGAAACCCCTCCTATCGCTCATTGCCTCCATGTGATTCGGGACTGTACCCAAAAGCCACCGTTTTGCACGTCCTCTTGGACGTGGTAAGGTAGAAATCAAAGCACAGTGGGAATCACACAAGACTCTATGACGTTCTCGGGTCTACAGACTAACCTGTACCAGTGTCACCAGAGAACTGCTATCTAACGATAGGAATAATACCACCTAGGAGTTCTCGGCGAGTCCGTTCAGTGTACCCAGTCTCCACTGAGCACCCGTACACCATCTTTGATGTCAAACACCGATGGATATGGGATCATCCATCGCCCATCATATGGGTCAAGATGCGTAAACGCTAGTCTACTCTGGTGTATCGATGCCCTGTCTCGATACACCCTCGACTTGGAATAGTTATAGGATGTACTCGTTGACTACCCTGGCCCCACTAGTATGATCTCATCATAGTCCTAGTAATCAAGTACATATCCTAAGGGCTTTATCAACATGTGAGAGTAAGACAGTAAACCACTACAAGTCAACATGTTAAGACAAAGTGCAACCAGATAGCATACATCATATCGAGCAAGAAAGTCCTCTCTCTATATATATCCAAGCATCCACTATAATAAACATCATATGTACAATAACGGCCTCTAGGGCATATACATAACTAATAAACCGCGGCCTATGCGGAACGAAAAACAAAAATCTAGAGTCACTAGAAACTAAAAAACCTAGAATCTAAACCAAACACTTAAACTAGAAAAACAACATAAAGGTTTTAGCTACTATGTTAGAAGGTTATACCAAATGATGCATGTCTTTCGGTCTTCTACCCTCTTCCGTAGCTCCTTGGGGTCTCCGTGATCGAGCTTGACCGTCGGTCTTCCTCCGTCGTAGATGATCCTGTTGGATATGTATGCCCTTGAGGCCTGTATTGTATTGGATGCTAGAGATATATATGTACATGACAATCTTGCTCAGTTATATAATATACTATTTGAATTGTCCTGAACAAGTTTATTTGTATTTCTTGCTGCTTTATATTGCTTATATATGTGGATAAAGACTCGTTACAGTAGTATACTATTTTGGTTTATCTTTATCTTAACATGTGCATATGTTATACTCGATATCACATATGTCGGATACATGTTGATAAAGCCTGTAGGATTTTTCTTGACTACCAGCATTGTGATGGCGATCATACTTGTGGGAGCTGGGTAGTGCATAAGCATATCCTTAAAGGTCCCAAGTCGCAGGAGTATCGAGACCGGGCATTGATATTCAAGAGTAGACTTGTGTATACGTTTCTAGACCCCGACGAGGGGTGGTTGTTGGGCCCACAGCCATTGGTGTGATCACCTAAGATTGTATACAGGTGCTCACTAGGGGTGAGTACACTGGACAGACTCGCCGAGAACCTCTAGATAGTATTATATCTATCGTCAGATAGCGGTTCTCAGGTGACATGAGTATAGATTAGTCTTTAGACCTGAGATCATCATTTGTCTCACGTGAGTTCCCACTGTGCATTGATCACTACTCTACCACGACTCTATTGAGTCGTGTAAACAGATTTTAGTTGGGTACAGTCCCGAGCTACATGGAGGCAGTGAGTGATTTTCAGGGATTCGTCTTTCCCGGTATTGGGAGTCGATATCGCACCGTGTCTGGTTGGACAGAACCATAAGACCTTGGCCAAGGCAATTGAGATTTTACTGATGGTTAGATTTGTAGTTTCTCAGATTGGTCATGAGCCACATCGACACAACTTATCGAGTCAGTAGGGGTCTGACATTTACCACCCTTAGACCCGGTATGCGATACTCTTAAACAAAGAGACCGGACTGTACGGAGATTATCATGGATAGGTTCAGTAGAGGTTCGGATGAGCTTGCTCGTCGGCCTTCCTTTTCGACAGGTAACTGGGTAGCCGTTACGTACAGCTAGTGCCGCTGACGTGGTTATGATTAAACCCACTGCAAGCGTACTGTCGAGTATTTAGAGTCCCACATATAGGGTTTCCCTGGTTCATGCGAAATGATGTAGTAGCCGTATTTTGATACGTGCAGGGTTCCGATCGAATGATAATACTAGCCGGCTTAGGATTAAGATGGATTATTAAATCAGGTATTGATTTAATAATTTACATATACATATTTCGATATGTATATTCTAGTGTTATTCGGGCTTTCGATCGGACGATTGATAATACTAGCTGTCTTAGGATTAAGCCAGATTATTAAATGAGGTGTTGATTTAGTAATTTACATATGCATATTTCGATATGTATATTCTAGTATTATGTTCTATATATTATTCTATCTCTTTGGGTGTTCGTATTTTGATACGAATACGGGTATATATATGGTAGAATGTAGTCCGTATTTATACGGAAAACCATTCTAGAAGGAGGACACCTCATCCTGTATTTTCCATTTTATTTGTAAAATGGAAAATGAGGTGTAAAATGGAAAATGTGGTGTAAAGGTAGTGAACTGCGAATGGTGAGAACCATACTTGAATAGTCTTGACAAATGAATTATATATTCATTTGTGCAAACTATTCAAGTATGGTTGATAAATTTTTATTGGAAAAATGAGATATACAAAACCATTCTTCATTATTTTCACACAAGATTTTTCTCATTCTCACCATGAGCTTCTCTCTCCTGTCTAGCCTTTCTTGAGTTCCTCCTCCTTCTCCTTCATCTTTCTCCCTACCCTCTCGTGAGTTGAGAATCAAGGGAGGAAGATAGATAGAAATACACTAGAAAAATTACTACATCATCTTAGCAACCTAGATTAGCAAACTAGGTTGTTGAGTTGCTTCATTAGTGAAGCTAAGTTTTGACTACAAACTCTCGGGTGGATCATCTAGGATCAAGAAGGCCCTCAAGAAAGGTTGATCAAGGATTTTAGGAGCTTAAGAAAAGGAGTGAAGACCCGAAAGAGATGGATCTTCTGGTATAACCTTCTTTCATAGTAGATAAAACTCCTAGTGTTGGATATAGGTAACCTCAAGGCAATTATCGTAGTTGCAAGAATGCAATTGCTGAATTCGAGGAGGGCCTATACAAAGAAAAGTCTTACTCGAGATGATAGTTTACTATCTGGTATGTCTTTATCTATCATGTGCATATGTGTTACTAGTTATCGCATATCGCTAATACATGAGATAAATCCCATAGGATCTTTGCTAGTGGGTCCTGGTAGCTTATAAGCACATCCTTAAATGTCCCTAGTCATAGGAGTATCGAGACTGGGCATCGGTACTCCAGTTTAGACTAGTGTATACGTTTCATGACCCTGTACGGGGCGATGGCTGATCCCATAGCCATTGGTGTTTAGCACTGATGATTGTATACAGGTGCTCATTGGATGTGTTACACTGGACGGACTCGCCGAGAACTCCTCGATAGTATTATAACAATATCAGATAGAAGTTCTTTAGGGACATGAGTACATGGTAGTCCCTAGACCTAAAATCGCCATAGTGTCTTGTGTGTGTTCCTACTGTACTTAGATTACTACCCTGCCATGGCTCTA
This sequence comes from Agapanthus africanus, assembly GCA_030015575.1. Classification (NCBI taxonomy): domain Eukaryota; kingdom Viridiplantae; phylum Streptophyta; class Magnoliopsida; order Asparagales; family Amaryllidaceae; genus Agapanthus; species Agapanthus africanus. The sequence continues at coordinate 548,281 of JASDDO010000275.1, read as the reverse complement.
CCGAGTCGTGCAAACATGTTTTAGTTGCGTACAGTCCCGAAGCACATAGAAGCAATGAGCGGTCGAAGGAATTCATCACTCTCGGTATTGGGAGTCGATATCGTACTATGCAGGACACGACTATAGCCAGAAGTCTATGGCCACGGCAGTAGAGATAAACTGGTAAGTGTTACCAGCTGTATCTCTTTGGTTATGAGTACTCTGTCAGCACGACTTATCGGGTTATTGGGGGTCTGACAGATTCCACTCCCCAGACTCGGTATGTGATACTCTTTGACGAAGAGACTGGATGTATGGTGACTGTCACTTATAGACTTTGTTGGGTCCGGATGAGTTCGCTCGTCGACCTGCCTTTATCTTGCTCATACCTGGGTAGCCGTTACGTACAGCTAGTGCCACTGACAAGCTTATGGGTTAATCCGAAAGGGGGTTGAATCTGAAAGTGTTTCAGATTTAATCAGGTACGATCTTGTACAACCTACTACCAGCGTATTGACAGGTCTTTAGTGTCCCGCAACAAAAGTGCCTTCCTGGGAAAAATGCGATGTGACGTACGTATAGGGATCCGTACATAAGTTCGGTAAAACATGTATATTGGATATACGCGTTTAATCGGATGACTGTTAAACTAGCCAGTCTAAAAGCCGGAATATCAAGTAAAGTATTGACTTGACAACCATATTAATGATACGGTTTCTAGTATTGTGTATATGATACACACACTCTACTGTATATGATACTGAGAAGATATTGATGGCATTTCTTGTATTGGATACATGAAGTGTACATGTATAGGATACATGTACTAATGCTTATATATATATATATATATATATTCCCACCATTCTAAATTATATATAAATAAATATACAAATAAATATATATGTAAATGTATATATATCTTTATATATATATGTGTGTGTGTATATATTATTATATATGGTAGGGCCCACCCTCTCGCTTGTGTGTTGACACACACATGAGAGAGAGTGGGAGAGGGGATAGGTGTCATGGTTAAACATGACGTGGTTGGAAAAAAGACATAGAACAATTCATTTTTCCTAAGCCATCTGTTTTTCACACCATCTTCTTCCTTCTCCCAACAAAAGGAGATTGAGCTCTCTAGGTTAATAGAAAGTGTTGCCATGGTGAGGGAGTGTAAAAGTAGAGAGTACCCATCATTCGCATCGCCTTCCTCCATGCCCAGAAAGCCTCTGGAGGAAGTTTCTCCGACCGGTGATGGAGTTGAAGCTCGGGCAACTCGCTTTCAACGCGGATCATCTACAGCGAGGCAGTCGGCGCACAGACGCATTTAGAAGCTCACGAAGTTTAGATGGGGTCTTTCGGGACCAGCTAGATATGCTACAAAGGTTGTAGAACCTCTGAACTCTTCCTTTTGCTCTTTACATTTAGTTAGAAACTAGTTCTTGGAAGATTTTTGGCGTACGGTCGATCGCGCTCCTATAGAATTTTTTATTTTCGTTCATTCCCGCTTCTGTTGCTTGTACGTGCGGGGGGCGCCCAGCCTTATAGTGGTATCAGACCCAACCAAGCCCTGGGACAAGCTTAGGCGGTGTTTTACTTTCGATCGACTATTTTCCGATTCCGATTTCCTAGTTTAAACCCTTTCTCTGTTCGAATTTCAAAAGTCTTTTAAATTTTTTGAAAGTGTTGCAGAATGTTGATTTTGATGTGAAAATGACATGGGAGAAAACTGGGGGAATTTGTCCATGTTTGGACCGGTGGTAGCGGGTCATTGCCGGCCAAAATATTTCAAACTGCCCCCAATTTTCTCTGGGGGCATAAACTTGTAGAAATAGGATTTTTGGTATTGTTTGTTTTTACCAGTATTGAGATTTGATCTCGTATTTTATTGAAAAGTTATCGATCAAAATTGAAACATCGTAGCGTTTCCGTATTCATGATTTTAAAGTGTTTAACTCAGTTAGTACGATGATACATACTTGTTGATATGTATTTATGAGTCTGTGATGTTCTATGTTAAGTTTATTTGGTCTGGATTGGATCGTCGCGAAATGAATATCCATGTGCGTAATTGGATATTGTGTGATATGCGTTTCTTTTTCATTCATGTTGTAACCAAAATATATATTCTTTTATTTGGAACGAGCGGAAGACATGTAGTCGTCGTTTCCATTTTCATGTATTATTATTTGTCGAAACTCGATCAGGTTGTGATCGATGTCACAGTTGTATTAATAAAGGTATTAGGATTACCCCACAGAGAAGCGCACTGGAATCCAGATTCTAGATTGCAGTGGGTGGCCATCTCAAGGAGCTGAGACCAGACCACTCGATTCTAGGATTGGCGGGTTGCTTGCCGCGCTTATAGGGGGTTAGGATAGACCTATGGAGGAATGCTCTTATCATCGGATTCGAGAAAGTGCTGGGTGGCCCCATCATGGTGATGATGCCGGGTTGCCTCATTTCTCGGATTACCGGATGACTTGCCGCACTCGTACGGATCTACTTTCATGCGACCGGAGTATTTCATGCTTCGTTTTTTGCTCGAACGAAATGTGTGATTCCTAGGTGATCCAACCATTCCAAACTCTGTGATGTTGTATTTTCTCATGTTGTAATATGATTATTTGTGTGTGATGGTATATTTATATATATGATATATGATATATATATATATATATAAATGTTATATACGTTTTGCATTCGCGCTAGCCCTGCTCCCGCTCTGCCGTTAGTTAAGTAACCTAACGGTGCATGACGGGGCCTCATGGTGAATGCAGACGGCGTATATGTGCATTATATTTTTCTTTTTCATACTTTTCTTCTATGTTTGTATGAGAAGGATAATGATAGATAATGAGATTATCTAAATGAAGGGATTGTATTAATTGCATTAATATAAAGTAAAATAAACATATACGTTGTAGGCACCAACTTTTTATAAAAGGGAAATTTTAGTCGATTCTTTTGCTCTGCATTATGGCATTCGGTTAGGAATGTCCAGCACCTCATTCGATGAGGAAAGAGCCTTGATCCCGTCACTGGGAGTTCGCTCTTGGGTAAAACTTTGTGTACTAAAATTGTTTTTGTAGCCGTATTCTTTTGCTTTGCATCGTGCTATTCGATTAGGAATATCCCGCACCTCATTCAATGAGGAAAAGAGTCTAGATCCCTTCACGGGGAGTTCACTCTTAAGTAAAGGTCTACGCGACTGTAAACTTTCAAAAACCATTCGGTTCTGTAACACCTTAGAATGTGTTTTGTGGTTAATTATATTTTATATATGTGGTTTTTAATAAAAATTTTACCAAATTGGTTTTTAATTATTTTATCCTATTTATTGAGTATTTTATTAGATTTTTCCTAGGCTTGCACACATTTGTGCATGATAACTAGGGTTGTTTTGGGGGTTTAACCATGATTAGCAACATGGTGAACTAACCATTCCCTAATCTAGTTTAATATTGTATTAGGTGATTTTGGGTTTTTAATTGTATATGGTTGTTTTTAAAATGAAATGAATTTAAAAAGGGTTTTTTAAATGGTTTGAATGTTGACCTTGGTGAGAGAGAGAGAGAGTGAGAATGAGGCATGATGGCTTTGCCATGGTTCACTAAATGAAAAGAGAGAGAGGAGGGGTTTTGACTTTGTCTCTCATTATCACTTCTCTTTTGACTCACCCTCTCATTCTTTCACAACACACACTCACTGTCACGTCCCGAAGCTATGGAAAATGACCGGCACTTAAACTACGAAACGTCTCGAGGCGTACGTAATCTAAGTAAGCCGAAAACCCAGAAATCCAAACCAAGAAAAGTAGCAGAGTGAAGGAAAACCAATTTAAAATCAAGTAGTTTTAGTAGCATAAGCCAAATTATGCGGTTTTAAAAAAAACATCAAGTATTTCCTGAAAATTTCGGCAGAGTCTCCTTTGTAAATACTGGCTTCCAAACGGGATACAACATGAATAGTATACGAAATCAATAAAAAGGCATCCCCAAGCGGGAGCTAGCTCTTCGTCAATCGACGGTTACAACCACACAAGCAATATAATATACAACGCGAAGGGCGATGATCAAAACTCAAAAGGAACTCAAAACAACAAGAAAACCATAGAAATACAACGCGCAACTCTAAGGTCGAAAGAATAACATCACTGGTCTCTATCTCAAAAATAATACATGTTTGGTTGATGGAACTTCTAGATACAACAGAATAATAATATACAAGATATATAATGGGGGTAGGAAACAAGTAAACCCACCTACTAGCAAATCACCCGAAGGAAACTATGCCCGCAAGCCGTAATGAAACCTGTACGGCAAACCTGCAAGAAACTGGGGCACAACGGGGGTGAGTTGCCAACTCGTGAATAGAAAAATATCTACGCACAGAAATCGCATAAATAACGCAACCTAGGTCAATGATCATAATATATCCTCAAATATATGAATAACATGTAGCCTATAACAATGGCTAGGGTAATATCTAACCCGAGTGTGATCTCATGTGCCCGTGTCAGTGCCTCAGGTAGCAATATATCATATGAATGAGGTATGAATGCATGAAAACAGAGTACATGTAAATGAAGAAAATGTTTTCATAAATTAGTGAGATTTTCTTTGTATTTTTAAAATGAGGTATCATAATGAAATCAATATAAAACAGTGCCTAGCATTGGCACAAAATGTAATCCCAATATCTCGATATCTCTGTATCACAGTCTCTGTACCTCAATATCTCGAAATCTCAATGTCTCAATCACAATATCTAGGGCGCCGTCAGTCCAGACCGGCCCCTACCATCCATCTCAAGACCATGACGGTATCCTCCGGATATCGGACGCGTCGGGTAAAATCACCGGTAGGTAGTCTCCCCCTGCCAGGCTCATCATCATCACCACGAGCTTCTTGCCCCGGGGTACCTTACCGGGTTCACCATGTACCCGAAACGGTTCATCCAACTCCTCGAATCGGGTCTCGAAATCCATCAGCAAACTCATGGTGGACGACTCATACATCATGGGAAAAACCGCGCTTTTCATTTAAAAGAGAAAGAAGAAGTTTGTATATGTTTTGCGGTTTTCCCCAAATCCAGAAAATCTCATGGAAATCCGAATCCAAAACCTCAATAGCACGTAAAAAGTGAATATATGCATGAGAATCCATGAATGCGGCATAACAATGAATAACGGTATGCATGAAGCGACAGTAATAACTACAATATCTAAGCTGGCATATAAGGTAAGTACACTAATATCATGTCAAACTACTAGCTATCAAGCGAAGTTAAGCAATAATATTTTCTAGGGTGTGCGTGACATGGCAATTACCGATGAAGATTTGTGTGAGCCGGCAAGTAAGTGTACGTCGTACATACGCATCATCGGTAATGGTGCTGGTGTCCTAACAACATAATATCAACAATGCAATATGAAATAACAATGTAAGTATGCGATGCGGAGCGAGCAACCATAATGAGTGGGAGCTAAATATTAAACAATGGTGCCATTTGAAATAACACGAATCGCGGGGTTTTGAAAATAGGGGCTACGGTGGTTTTTTTTTAAGAAAGGATACGTCTTTTGAAATATCCGTAGATCCCTTGACCTATCTTTTAAAATAACCACGATCCGCTAGTTTTTGAAATAGGTAGGAGTCTAATCTAATCTGACAACTACACTAAACTATACGGCTGAACTAACAAGCTGAACTACAGGTAAGGAAACCGCCTATCATCTGAGTCGATACATATACATACCTGTATATGTATAGTCGGTGATCCTGCCTCAATAATATCACATCCGATACCATATCTATAATCAGGCATCCAAAGTCAAGAGTGTGGATCAATCATCAATGTAGCTCGTACGTAAATCCGTCAAACGACATCCCAAATCTGTGTACAGGTTAATATCATATTCCTCACACTATTTCTCTGGTATCCTCTTTATCCAAGATCATAGTCTAGGGTACTGACCTATGTCTAGTACAATACTAATATCCTCAATATATTCATGATCTGACTACTGATCGACAATCTCGTACAAACCGATATCATCAGCACATATCATCATCAAGGGGTATACATCGCCCAATACGGCCTAGTATCAATATCCTAGCATATCATATCTCATATCACGATCACATGTCGACCATTTTATTAATAACACTATTCACCCGTATCGTCGTCCCAAGATCCGCTATAACACCAGGACGTACCTCAAGTACGAATCCTGCCATATCACCGATATCACAACCACAAAACAAATCTCATCGACTCAGCTCAATCCCACGTATCATCCTCAAATTTGTGTGTGAACACATAGTCCCATACCCATGTGAACACATAACTATAAAGAATCCCATGAGCACATATAAATAGGAATGTATGCACGTATGTATGTGTGTATGTGTAGTGCAACACTACCCTAGGGTTCGCAACACTAAAATAATCCAACACACCAATATCCATCCTAAACATCGTTATTAATCCCAAATAACATATAATAATTGTTGGTGTGTATTCGCATCCGTATACACCACCACGGACTGCGGAGGTGCTATACGCCATCCACCCGACTTCTCCCCGTAGATATAAATCTACTCACCTGGTCCTCGCTCGCCGGTGCCGACGTCGCCACGCGCTTGCTTGTCGTCTCGAAGTCCACATGGGGTACTTACATATCATAACACACCGTATCGCATTAAAATCCGACTCATGACCAAAACGACTCACGAATCCCACATAGGTCAAAACATATGGTTAGCTTCCACAAATCAACCTAAAAACTCTCGACGTCGGCGTACAAACGCCAAACCATCGAGAAAAACCCAAACACACTCATTTGTACAATCACAAGCACTAATTATAATATGAAATAGGTTGCAATTCACAAAAACCTCAAACTCACTTTAAAAGCTATTTTTCCGAAAATCTAGCAAGCAAAATTTACCCGTTTTTGTACAAAACATGATGTTTTAACAAAACTAATGGCCATAAGGCTCACTAACCATCTTAATTAAGTCATACCAATGTTAATTAGATTTTAAACTTAATTCTTAATATCAATCTCAAAAAGTCTAGTTTGCAAACATAACCAATTTTAACAATTTCATAGCAAAAATGCACAAACTACAATCTAGCTTAGATTTGCATGATCTAAAGCATTAAACTACACTTAATAATGATAATGAAGTCATGAAAAAGCTAATTAAATTTTTAGTCTAACATTTCTAATAAATTTCCAAAACCTAGTTTGCATAAAATTCCAATTTTAACAATTACAAGACTCAATTAGTAAACTAGCAACTAGGTTAGTTTTAGCATCACATTAACATGTTAATCCACTCATTTTAACCATGATTACATGATAAGAACCCTAATTGCAATTCAAAACCCTTTCTTGAATTTTCTAAATAAGCAAATAAACCTAATAAACACCTAATTAGCTTCATTTGAAGTATGATAGCAACAATTAAGTAACTAATCAATAATCAAACCATGGAACAAAGATTTATACCTCACAAAACTTGTAGATCTACATGCAACTTAGCCTCCCAAATTAGCTTCTATACCCTAAGATCCATGCTAGATGAGCTAAAGAATAATGGATAAGTGTTGGATTTGGATTTAGCTTTGATTTTTTTGTGGATTTGAAGCATTTTTGGTGAATTTTTTGATGAGCAATGAGAAGGGGAAATGAAGGGGCTGCTGCTGTTGGGGGAGGGAAAGGAGCTCGGCTACAATAGGGGGAGTGAGAGGAGAGAGAGTGAGGTAGGGAAAAAGTCATCTAGTCAACCCAAGGTCAAAGTCATACCCCTTTTTGACTTCATTCCTTACTCTTTCCTTTTTCTTTTCTCATTTCTTTTCTCATAAAGTGTGAAGTGTGTGGGTGAGGGGCAGCCATGTCCTTGTGGGTGGGTGGGTGTGGGTGAGTGGGTTGGGAAAGGATAAATGTTATACCTTAATTCCATTAATACTAATTTCACCGAAAAAGCCTTTTTCTTCGATATTTTCTAAACTGTTTTGGCAAACGATTTCGTTTCAAAAACCACATGATAAAATTTTATTTAATGTTTTATGATGCACAAAATTTGTTTCAACTCATTCCAATTTGTAATTTTCCCTAATTTAATATATTAGTGACGGCTTAAAATAATATTAAAATAATTAATTTCGGAAAAAATTTCAGAAAATTAGAAATTTCACCAGTGGGTCAATAAACACCAAATACTAGCAATTACATAGCTAGAATATGTATATTTAATTTTATAATAAAGATATTTGTATTTTGACTTTTTACAGAATACCCCCTTATTTTACCGATTTTCCGAAATTTCACCGAAACGATTTTCAAAACGCTACAATCTTCCCCCCTTAAAGAAATTCGGTCCCCGAATTTAAATTAAAACTCCCCCCAAATACTAAAACATCTAAACCAAAACCATCAAGTCGTCGGGGCTCCGAAATTGTAAATATATAAAACAAATCGTAGCGCAGCGCATGCGCATGAAAAATGAGCATATAACTCAAATCAAAACTCCGTCAAGCATCCCGCAATCATCGGAGTCATGGGGAAGACATCAATGTCAAATCCAAATCAAAACCAATATGATATAACTCGAAACTATACATATAAATATCGAATCTATATCTGTAAGTATCTGAAGGAAGTGCATGCTGAATCTCTTTAAGTCGCTGTGCAACGCGTATAACACTGCACAGTGGCGGACGTCTATCATAAGAAAATAACTATATACATATATACCTTTGTTTGAAATGTACGTTCCGCCGTTTTGGAAACAATTTAGAAGGGTCTCCTTATTTTAAACATTTCGTGTCATATCAGACACGTAGGTAAATACTGAGGCTATAGCTCGCTTTTTGGAAATCCCTTCAATAACTATCAATGCATGCAAAATATATTCAGGTACTGTCCTCTGACTAGTCCTGCTCAGTACGAAAACACATAGCAATATCATAAAAACGTACTGCTCTATAAGAAATCAATCCCAAAATACGCGTATGAATACTACATGCGTCTGGTGCGCACGACAATCAAAATCCATATACGTGCCATACAAGTGCACAGAAACAAGATCTAAGTGCATCGGGTGTGCACAAAGCATCTGTCGTAGGCAATGTGTGTGCCTGACAGCAAAATCAGGTGCATCTGACATGCACGAAAAAATCTCGATTTAGTGCATCTGGTGTGCACCAAAATCGCATCTCAAGACATGCGCTCAACATGCGCAAAAACCCAAAACCAGGGGCAACCATCATGCACGAAATCATGAAATCCAATATCAAGCGCCGAACATGCGCAAAATCAAATCAGGTGCACAAGGTGCACAAAACAAACATCGAGTATCACAATCGAAATCGAAGTCCAGTGCATCTAAGTGCACAAAATGCGTATCACTGCACTGCAAGCATATGTGAATCATACCGAGTGCAAAAACCAAATCGTGTGCGTATATACGCACAAATCAACTCAACTGTATGAAATCCATATAATCACAAACATGAGAACCAAAGCACGAAAACGATATCAAGTGCAACAACCGTGCAAAAATCGTAAATACTCAGCAGGTGCAACCATGGTCCATGAAGACAAATATCATGAAACTCAATCATCAAAATCAATCATGCGAATAAATCGCCCAAAATACGCAAATCAAGTATGGCGGAATAGTCCTACTCAAGCATATCCTCCAAGAATCTCTGGCCAACTATCATGGTCACTCATAGCATGTCTCGTCGACGATCCTGAAATCTGGCCTGCTGGTGTGTGTATCATGACCACTCCTAGGTCCAGATCTTCTCGTAATTTATTCCAGAAAGGTCCTGTCGAGGTCTCTCCCAAATCTCGTCTCTGCCGAACTGTCCGAAAGTCATCATCCTTTACCATATCAATTTCTTGTTCCGGAACGGCTGCATACTCATCGCGACTCCTTCTGGAAGGTAAATCCAAGTACCATGCCTCGGCATGCACATCGCATCTCTGATGTCGGCGGAGTGGAACGTCATCTCATCTAGATCTGGTACGAACCTCTTACTTCACTTTTCTCTAATGTCGTCTGCTTTGGACTCGTCTCGTTACGGCTGCATGGACTGAGCTCCAACGGCTATCCTCGTATCGGGAGTCTCCCAAGAAATGCATCTCACCACCTAGCATCCGAATTAAGTCGAACCATCCAATCGATTTTCAAAACCTCATAATCCCCCAAGGACTCAACATCTTGGGCACAGTTTAATAGTATCGAGTACATACCACAGCATCGGTGGTCCAGCCGTAGAAGGGCAAACCCAAGCCTCACTAATGGCGCCGCGGAACTGCCGCAAACCCTAAGGTTCAAAGTCTTTCACACGGTCATTATGTCGAGTTAGGGTTTCATTCTTCTAGAGGGACCATAGAATTGCCTGCATGTCTTTCCGACTACTTAAACTTGGAAAAATAGGTTTCTGACATTCGATCGTCTCTGTCGACTCTCAACGTCTCCGCGTGAAGTCGTCTCTAGCTGGAATCAATCTATCTGATGACCTCGCATCGGGGTAGGTGAACGATCCACATGTCCTAGTCATTCATCCTCGATGACTAGCGACCTTCTATCATCTCTTAGTACAACTCGTACTGTAATAGCTCCAGCATCTGGGGCAATATCTCGTCGTTCGCAGCAATAACTGGCTCGCTCGTCTGCACGCTGAACAGTGCCTCGACCATCATGAATAAGCAATACACCAACGGTCATCAAAATATGGGTTGCCTCTGTCGGTGGCCCAATCCTCTGGTACTGATCGGCACGTCCGAGAAATCTCATAAAGGCGATCCGCCAAACGCTCGTGGCGCGAAACACAGTAAAAAGACACATCTCCGCAATCGTGTGTCGCCAAAATTACGCCCTGGTCAGTCCTCGTTCGTGACGAGCTTGTGCTGACCGCAATTCTAACCGTAGCTCTCCCTGCCCGTAATCGTGGCAGCAAACCGTAACTGGTACCGATAAAGTTAGATCAGGAATGAATATAATACTGAACAAAGAAATGTACATCCTAAGGCTTCTTAAGTGGAGTAGCGTATCGTAAGTATGCCGCGGAACATACCCACGGTACGTCACTCTACTTTAGTCACCTATTCCATCAACCAAGGGTCATTCTACGCTCCGAAGGTAAAACCTAACGCTTTGATACCAACTTTGTCACGTCCCGAAGGTACGGAAAATGACCGGCACTTAAACTACGAAACGTCTCGAGGCGTACGTAATCTAAGTAAGTCGAAAACCCAGAAATCCAAACCAAGAAAAGTAGTAGTGTGAAGGAAAACCAATTTAAAATCAAGTAGTTTTAATAGCATAAGCCGAATTATGCGGTTTTAAAAAAAACATCAAGTATTTCCTGAAAATTTCGGCAGAGTCTCCTTTGTAAATACTGGCTCCCAAACGGGATACAACATGAATAGTATACGAAATCAATAAAAAGGCATCCCCAAGCGGGAGCTAGCTCTTCGTCAATCGACGGTTACAACCACACAAGCAATATAATATACAACGCCAAGGGCGAGGATCAAAACTCAAAAGGAACTCAAAACAACAAGAAAACCATAGAAATACAACGCGCGACTCTAAGGTCGAAAGAATAACATCACTGGTCTCTATCTCAAAAATAATACATGTTTGGTTGATGGAACTTCTAGATACAACAGAATAATAATATACAAGATATATAATAGGGGTATGATACAAGTAAACCCACCTACTAGCAAATCACCCGAAGGAAACTATGCCCGCAAGCCGTAATGAAACCTGTACGGCAAACCTGCAAGAAACTGGGGCACAACGGGGATGAGTTGCCAACTCGTGAATAGAAAAATATCTACGCACAGAAATCGCATAAATAACGCAACCTAGGTCAATGATCATAATATATCCTCAAATATATGAATAACATGTAGCTTATAACAATGGCTAGGGTAATATCTAACCCGAGTGTGATCTTATGTGCCCGTGTCAGTGCCTCAGGTAGCAATATATCATATGAATGAGGTATGAATGCATGAAAACAGAGTACATGTAAATGAAGAAACTATTTTCATAAATTAGTGAGATTTCCTTTGTATTTTTAAAATGAGGTATCATAATGAAATCAGCATAAAACAGTGCCTAGCATCGGCACAAAACGTAATCCCAATATCTCGATATCTCTGTATCACAGTCTCTATACCTCAATATCTCGAAATCTCAATGTCTCAATCACAATATCTAGGGCGCCGTCAGTCCAGACCGGCCCCTACCATCCATCTCAAGACCACGACGGTATCCTCCAGATATCCGACGCGTCGGGTAAAATCACCGGTAGGTAGTCTCCCCCTGCCAGGCTCATCGTCATCACCACGAGCTTCTTGCCCCGGGGTACCTTACCGGGTCCACCATGTACCCGAAACGGTTCATCCAACTCCTCGAATCGGGTCTCGAAATCCATCAGCAAACTCATGGTGGACGACTCATACATCATGGGAAAAACCGCGCTTTTCATTTAAAAGAAGAAAGAAGAAGTTTGTATATGTTTTGCGGTTTTCCCCAAATCCAGAAAATCTCATGGAAATCCGAATCCAAAACCTCAATAGCACGTAAAAAGTGAATATATGCATGAGAATCCATGAATGCGGCATAACAATGAATAACGGTATGCATGAAGCGACAATAATAACTACAATATCTAAGCGGGCATATAAGATAAGTACACTAATATCATGTCAAACTACTAGCTATCAAGCGAAGTTAAGCAATAATATTTTCTAGGGTGTGCGTGACATGGAAATTACCGTGAAGATGTGTGTGAGCCGGCAAGTAAGTGTACGTGGTACATACGCATCATCGGTAATGGTTCTGGTGTCCTAACAACATAATATCAACAATGCAATATGAAATAACAATGTATGTATGCGATGCGGAGCGAGCAACCATAATGAGCGGGAGCTAAATATTAAACAATGGAGCCATTTGAAATAACACGAATCGCGGGGTTTTGAAAATAGGGGCTGCGGTGGTTTTTTGAAGAAAGGATACGTCTTTTGAAATATCCGTAGATCCCTTGACCTATCTTTTAAAATAACCACGATCCGCTAGTTTTTGAAATAGGTAGGAGTCTAATCTAATCTAACAACTACACTAAACTATACGGCTGAACTAACAAGCTGAACTACAGGCAAGGAAACCACCTATCATCTGAGTCGATACATATACATACCTGTATATGTATAGTTGGTGATCCTGCCTCAATAAAATCACATCCGATACCATATCTATAATCAGGCATCCCAAGTCAAGAGTGCCGATCAATCATCAATATAGCTCGTACATAAATCCGTCATACGGCAACCCAAATCTGGGTACAGGTCAATATCATATTCCTCACACTATTTCTCCGGTATCCTCTTTATCCAAGATCATAGTCTAGGGTACTGACCTATGTCTAATACAATACTAATATCCTCAATATACTCATGATTTGACTACTGATCGACAATCTCGTACAAACCGATATCTTCAGCACATATCATCATCAAGGGGTATGCATCGCCCAATACGGCCTAGTATCAATATCCTAGCATATCATATCTCATATCACGATCACATGTCGACCATTTTATTAATAACACTATTCACCCGTATCGTCGTCCCAAGATCCGCTATAACACCAGGACGTACCTCAAGTACGAATCCTGCCATATCACCGATATCACAACCACAAAACAAATCTCATCGACTCAGCTCAATCCCAAGTATCATCCTCAAATCCGTATGTGATCACATAGTCCCATACCCATGTGAATACATAATTATAAAGAATCCCATGAGCACATATAAATAGGAATGTATGCACGTATGTATGTGTGTATGTGTAGTGCAACACTACCATAGGGTTCGCAACACTAAAATAATCGAACACACCAATATCCATCCTAAACATCGTTATTAATCCCAAATAACATATAATAATTGTTGGTGTGTATACGCATCCGTATACACCACCACGGACTGCGGGGGTGCTATACGCCATCCACCCGACTTCTCCCCGTAGATATAAATCTACTCACCTGGTCCTCGCTCGCCGGTGCCGACGTCGCCACGCGCTTGCTTGTCGTCTCGAAGTCCACATGAGGTAACTACATATCAAAATGCACCGTATCGCATTAAAATCCGACTCATGACCAAAACGACTCACGAATCCCATATAAGTCAAAACCCATGGTTAGCTTCCACAAATCAACCTAAAAACCCTCGACGTCGGCGTACAAACGCCAGACCATCGAGAAAAACCCAAACACACTCATTTGTACAATCACAAGCACTAATTATAATATGAAATAGGTTGCAATTCATAAAAACCTCAAACTCACTTTAAAAGCTATTTTTCCGAAATCTAGCAAGCAAAATTTACCCGTTTTTGTACAAAACATGATGTTTTAACAAAACTAATGGCCATAAGGCTCACTAACCATCTTAATTAAGTCATACCAATGTTAATTAGATTTTAAACTTAATTCTTAATATCCATCTCAAAAATCTAGTTTGCAAACATAACCAATTTTAACAATTTCATAGCAAAAATGCACAAACTACAATCTAGCTTAGATTTGCATGATCTAAAGCATTAAACTACACTTAATAATGTTAATGAAGTCATGAAAAACCTAATTAGATATTTAGTCTAACATTTGCAATAAATTTCCAAAACCTAGTATGCATAAAATTCCAATTTTAACAATTACAAGCCTCAATTAGTAAACTAGCAACTAGGTTAGTTTTAGCATCACATTAACATGTTAATCCACTCATTTTAACCATGATTACATGATAAGAACCCTAATTGCAATTCAAAACCCTTTCTTGAATTTTCTAAATAAGCAAATAAACCTAATAAACACCTAATTAGCTTCACTTGAAGTATGATAGCAACAATTAAGTAACTAATCAATAATCAAACCATGGAACAAAGATTTATACCTCACAAAACTTGTAGATCTACATGCAACTTAGCCTCTCAAATTAGCTTCTATACCCTATGATCCATGCTAGATGAGCTAAAGAATAATGGGTAAGTGTTGGAATTGGATTTAGCTTTGAATTTTTTGTGGATTTGAAGCATTTTTGGTGATTTTTTTGATGAGAAATGAGAAGGGGAAATGAAGGGGCTGCTGCTGTTGGGGGAGGGAAAGGAGCTCGTCTACAATGGGGGGAGTGAGAGGAGAGAGAGTGAGGTAGGGAAAAAGTCATCTAGTCAACCCAAGGTCAAAGTCATACCCCTTTTTGACTTCATTCCTTACTCTTTCCTTTTTCTTTTCTCATTTCTTTTCTCATGAAGTGTGAAGTGTGTGGGTGAGGGGAAGCCATGTCCTTGTGGGTGTGTGTGTGTGGGTGAGTGGGTTGGGAAAGGATAAATGTTATACCCCAATTCCATTAACACTAATTTCACCGAAAAAAGACTTTTCCTTCGATATTTTCTAAACCGTTTTGGCAAATGATTTCGTTTCAAAAACCACATGATAAAATTTTATTTAATGTTTTATGATGCACAAAATTTGTTTCAACTCATTCCAATTTGTAATCTTCCCTAATTAAATATATTAGTGACGGCTTAAAATAATATTAAAATAATTAATTTCGGAAAAAATTTCAGAAAATTAGAAATTTCACCAGTGGGTCAATAAACACCAAATACTAGCAATTATATAGCTAGAATATGTATATTTAATTTTATAATAAAGATATTTGTATTTTGACTTTTTACAGAAAACCCCCTTATTTTACCGATTTTCCGAAATTTCACCGAAACGATTTTCAAAACGCTACACTCACACACTCACCCAGCAGCAGCCAAGGCAGCAGCAACAACAGCCTCTTTAGCAACAGCAGCAGCTCCATCAGCAGCTCATGCAACAGCAGCAACAGCAAGCAACAGCCACAGCATCAACACCCACATAGCAAGAGCAGCAGCAGCAGGAGCTTCAGCAGCAACATGAGAAGCAAGTAGCAGCTGCAATAGCAACATCAGCATCAACAACAACTACAACAACAGCAGCAACACCAGAAGCAACTTCAGCAGCAGCTACAGAAGCAAGCAGCAGGAGCAGCAACTGTAGCAGCAGCAACAGGAACCCCAGCAGCAGTAGCAACCCCTCGTCTCCCCCATACACTCATTCTCCTGCTTCTTAGGGTTCATTAGGGTATATTTCTGAACCCCATTTCATGTTTGCTTAAGTTGTGTGTAGTTTAGTGTCAATTAGTGTTAATTAGCTAGTTTAGGGCTAATTATGGTGTTTTGTGAGATGTTGTGGCAAATTGATGATTGTGTTGGTTAACCCTACCCATTTAAGTGTTGTTAAGGCCACCTTAACTGAGAAATAACCCAGATTTCACTAAAATACCATAGGGTTTATGTTTCGTGCTAAATTAGCGTTTTTAAGCGTTGTATTGGCTATTTGTGATCTGCTTTTGACCCGGGACTTTCAGGTTAAAATTGAGAAAACTGGGGCATGTACACTAGGTCTTGATAACACTACCAGAACACGAGCCCCAATTGCTTCAACTTGGCCACAAATTTAATGCATCTGGCCGCAATTTGCGGCCAGGAAGGGGAGTGGGGTGCTGGGGTTTTGGGTAGGGTTGTCTGCAATGTTGTATAGTGCTTTGGCATGTCTAGTTTTGTAAGTTTTGACCTGTAGGAAAATCTGGGATCATATACCGTTTTTCATGTCCGTTGTGTTTGCGCGATACGCGTGATACGTGAGTGGGTTCTGTGATCCAGCGTATCGCGGCGTGTCGCGATGGTTTTAGACGCGTACACATACGTTTCAGCGTATCGTGCACACGCGCGTTTAGTTCGCGACGCGAGTTTCTCGTTTTGGTTCGATATCGCGTTTTGCGGAATATTTGGCTTATATATGATTTCCATGTTTTATTTGCAGGTTTGCAACCAGAGACTACGGACACTGCTACAAGGGGGAGCAGATGGTAGGATTCACCTAGCGTGGAGCGTAGGTGAGTAGATTTAACGTCTACAGGGGAATCGCCCGCATGGCGTTATGCGTCTGGGATAGGATTCAAATACCTGTTGCATATTCTACGTCATTGTTAGAATTGCGCCTTTACTTTATTTCCTTGATATAGTTGTACTGTGACTAGCAGCCGTAGGACACTGCACATATTATTGACGGTTCGTGTTGCACGAGCACGGATTGTATGCTACACACACACCGTCAATAATTGCCATGTTACACACAACCCTTTATAGATACTATATTGCTTATCATACTTGACATCAAGCTTATCGGTATACCTATAGTGTATCTTGCCTTTAGTGATAGGTACATCTACATCTTGCGATACAGCTACAGGTATACCTTGTACATATTTTACTTATACCCAGGGGGGCATCTTACATATTCTACTTATACCCAAGGGGGGTATACGACACCTTTTACTTATAGGTAGATACCTATACTTAGCTGTACCTTATTGTTTTTGCATACATCCGGTTTCAGCCACATATTTTCATTTACATGCTCGCATTCAGATATATCGCATATATTTATTCCTGGATTTGCGCACTGTGTATTTGGATTTTACATGATGTTTTCTGGATTTGGGAACCACGGGAGTTCATGAAATTATGCATACATTGAAAAACCCGGTTTCCTTAATATGATATTTGCGCAGCCGCCATGAGATTTATCGGTTCTGATTATATACTCCATACGAGGTGTGGTTGCCGTATAAGGGTACATGGTGGGGCCCGGTATGTTTCCCCTCGGCAAGAAGATCGATGGACTTTGCCGATTGAGCCTGGAGGCGGGCGAGTACCTACCGATGGCAGTACCCATGACTCGGCAGGGGATCACGGAGACACCACTGGGAGTCATGTACGTATGCATACGTCGAAAGGCGAGGGTTAGAGCTAGGCACTCGTGCTTTCGTGATAGCGTATGATACGTGATCAGGATTTCTATGTCGATGCTTGGCACATTGGTTTTCATGATATTTCTTTTAATACCCTTGTATATATAACAGGGGATTTAGCCGTTGTTATATATACCCTTACACCAATATTAGTGGAATGGGACGCTAATATATGTGTATTGCCCCCTTCATATTTTACTTCTACAAATATATATAGGATGTTAGAGATCATTGAGATTGGATATTGGATATGAAAGAGATTGATGAATTGTACATTCGGGATATAGGAGATCTATTCGATATTGTACATTGAGGAGATGTGAGACTTATATGATATGGGAGCCCAACTTGGGGGCTGATTTGAGGATTTGGGATTGAGTGTCTTGATGGATTGTGATCCGGCAACGATGTCAGGTTTCCGTGGAAATGACATATTTCACCCCATACCTCACACTTATCTATTCTTTGCACAGATTCATATATTGGTTGTACCTGTTAGCGTACCCTTATGATAGTTGCATATCTACTTTTTCATATCCCTATTGCATAGTTATTGCATACTATTATCATGTTATCATTATTTCACATATTGATTGTACCTGCTAGTGTGCTTTCCATTACCTTGCATTCACATGACATGTTATTACTGTAATCGCATATCTTAGATTCATACTGTACGTACATTCCTGCGATTACCTGTATATGTTATCTACTATTCACGAGTTGGCAACTCACCCCCGTTGTGCCACAGGTGTTTCAGGTTGTTCCCCAGAGTAGTCGAGGCAGGCTATTCAGCTATTCATCTATCATCTTTTGCTACAGATATCGCATCAGCTTACAGTATACCGTTTTTCTTAGGTGGGTTAGATGATTATCTGTATTTCATACTGTACATTCGTTGTATTTGTACTCTCCATCTACTATTGTATTGTTGACTTAGAGATTTGATGAGGACGATATTGTATATTATTGTGGATTTGTTGTCTTTTATATACAGCTTTGTCTCTATTGTCTTTATTTCTTTGCTACGACGTCGTATATTTATGATGTTATTGTTTTTCCGTCTTGAGCTAGTTTTTACAAAAAGGGTGTGTTGCCAAATTTTAAAGAAAGAAAGTAAGACTTTTAAAGAATTTGGGTTGCGATTTCAAATGTTTCAAAAAATTATATTATCTTTTCCGTATTTTCTTGGTTTAGATTTCTGGGTTTTGGCTTCCTTTTACTACGTTACGTCTTTAGGCGTTGCGTAGTATTAGGGCCGTCACGGGCCAATTTTGGGTCGTGACAAAGTTGGTATCAGAGCGCTAGGTTTTTCTTTTCGGAGTGTAGGATGACCTTAGTATGATGGAGTGGGTAACTTAAGCAGAGTAACGTAGTGTGTGTATGTCCGCAGCATACCCACGATGCGGTACTTCGCCTTAAGTGACCTAAGTACAAATTGCTTGAAATTCCTTCCTTGATGATTCATCTGCTTGAGATTCGATTCCTTACTCTCATCGAATCTTATATCTATTTATAGCCTTGCCGCCGATGACTATGGGGACTCTGAGTGATGCAGCGAGGGTCAAGGTTAGAATTGGCTCGGGTGGGACGAGTACTGACCAGGATGGCACTCTAGTTGCACAAGTGCAGACGGATCAGCCTACGACATATAATATTGATAGACTTTTGGCAGAGATGTAGGACTTCCGCCAGACGATGAGTTCATTGGTTGATGTCGTTCGGGAGCTACGATAGGAGGTTGTCACCCCTGTTACTCAGTTGTCGCTTACGATCTGCGTGCAGCAGTCTGTCACCTATATAGCACAAGTGGTTGCAGCTCCAGTTGACGAGGCACATATTCCAGGACAGTGGAGGACTCGTACCAGTGTACCAGCCCAGAGGCAGAGGTTTGGTCGTCAAGACAGATTTCGTGGCCGTCGCGGGAGTAGCAGAGGCTTAGGACGAGGACAGTCGTTCAGCTCTCATCCCCAGGATGGTCAGCGGTCAGCGCATGGATGTTTTCGATGCGGGAGCCTTCAGCACTTCGTCAGGGATTGTTCCTTAGCACCTCGTCAGAGTTGTATTCAGAGAGGCTGTGGACGTGGAAGATTTGCTCAGAGGGCTCAGTCTACCAGAGGAGTTCATCCAGCTGCGAGTAGAGGGCAGACACAGGAGTTTGCTTCTACTCATCGGGACGCGCAGATGTCCAATGTGGAGTTTTCAGGTACCCTTGATTTATATGTTCTTTCGATGTATTCGTTTGTTTTCCATGCTTGTACCGTGGTTGGGTAGATTAGTCGTAGTTGTTTTAACTTCAGTCAGCGATTCTTTTGTTACGCGACACGTATTTCAGTTGTGTGCCAATCGGATAGGAGATAGAGATACGCCCGTCGTTTTGGTCCTTCTAGAGATGTTGGATTTGACGTTCTCCTGGGCACGGATTGGTTAACTACGTGCTAGGCGTCTGTGGACTACCGTGAGGAAACAGTCAGGTTTGTTTTCCCCGGCAAGTCAGTTCTCGTTGTGCAGGTGGATAGTTGTGCCGCCTCTCACAACTTGAATTCAGCCTTTTTCGCTGGTCGGCTTTTGAGGAGATGTCGTGGATTCTTGGCGTTCATTCGTGATACCGGAGCCACAGTGGGATTGTTGGACCGGGTTCCTTTCGTGCGAGAGTTTTCCGACGTTGTTCCGGATGAGCCGGCGAAGCTTAGGGAGCTTAAGGATCAGCTGCAGAGTTATGGTTTGGGGAGTTTTGTGCGTCTGAGTGTTTCGCTTTTGGAAGATCCTATTTCTGTTCGTCAAGGAGAAAGATGGCAGTTTAGGGTTGTGTATCGACGGGTCGTCAATTGAACCGGCTTACGGTGCGGATAGGTATCATTCACCTCGCCGTGACGATTTCTTCGATCAGCTCTAGAGTGCGAGACATCATCTAAGTTTGCTTAGGATCAGGTCATCATTACTGCGGATTCTGAGTGATGGCATTCCGAAGACTGCCTTGTGCGTGCTACGGGCCTGGTTTGTTTCAGTGAGTCGTTGGATTCACTGATTCCCTAGCAGCATTCGTAGATGTGATGAACCAGATTTCTGCAGGCCGTTCCTCGACCAGTCATTGTTGTGTTATTTACGACATTCTGGTCTATCTAATGTGTCTTGAGGAACAGGAGTAGCACTTGAGGATTTATTATACAGATACTGGGAGAGCACCAGCAGTTTCCTAAATTCTCGGAGTGTTTCTTCAGGCTTGTTTTGTGTTGACTCCTAGGTCTTGTAGTCACGGGAGACGGTTTCGTATGGTTCCGAGGGAGATCGTGGCCGTACAGCTTAGGCCCAGACATGTGTGCAGGACGGAGATCCACAGATTTTTGGGCTTAGCAGGTTCTTACCGCCGTTTCATGCAGGGTTGCTAGAGCAGTGCTGCACCGTCGACTGAATGGACCGGAAAGGAGGTTTCTTTTCTGTGGACTGAGGCATGTGTACGGAGTTTCGGCAGTTGGGAATTCGGTTAACAACTGCATCAGTTCTTTCTTTGCCTTTGGTTCGGGCGACTTTGTTGTTTAACTGTAATGTTTCTTGAGTGGGCTCGAGTCTGTACTGATGTGACACTACAGAGTCATCGCTTTTGCTCCCCTACATTTGGAGGAAGTAGGAGAAGGATATTCCACTCATGATCTGGAGATGGCCGCGGTGGTTTTGCGTTGGAGATTTGGAGACACTACTTGTTCGAGAGTCATGTCAGATTTTCACGGACCACCAGAGCTTAACGTACATCTTCCTGCAGTGGATTTGATTGTTGTGACAGTCTTCTGCAGATTTACAGTTCTTGTGTGATCGTCGAGTACAGCTTTAGTTCGTCTCTACGGAGGGGACAGCTTGCTCATGTCCGCGCCCGACCACTTTCCTTAAATCATTTTCACGAGACACTGCCCGCCGATACTCGTTCGTCAGTGATACTTGAGCATACTCGGCTGGGTAATGATCCAGAGACCTTGATTTATGACAATGGTGTGCTAAGTTAGGGACGTGTTTGTGTACCTGGTATTATCAGGTAGAGACATGAAATCCTAGAGCTAGCACATCTGTCAATTCTCTATATGCATTCAAGTTCCACCAACATTTAGCGTGACTTATGTGATTGTTACGGGTGGACAGGGATGTAAAGAGAAATTTCAGTTTTCGTTTCAAGGTGTCTGTCTTGTTGTATGTTTGGGTCGAGCATCTAAGGCCGGCTGGAGAGTTGCAATCTTTTACCGTTCCGAAGTAGGAGTGGGAGCAGATCTCCATGAATTTCGTTATGGTTTCTACCTAAGTTTAGTCAGGGTGTGACTCCATTCAGATTTTTGTCGTCCGGTTTTACTCAGTTTGCTCAGTTGTTCTTTTTAAGTGGTGTGTTTGTTTTGATTGTTGTCAGCAGTTGGGGATTGTCAATCACCATCGTTAGGGTTCTCCTTCGATAGCTGTTATCAGGAGACACTCCAATTGGCCACCTTTAGGCTTAGGGGTTAGGTCGTGTCGATCACCAGTCTGTTGTTTTTCTGACTCTGCGTAAGTAGGACTTTGGACCCCAGCTAGTCTAGAGATTTCGGAGATGGTCCAGTTGTGTTAGGTCAGGATGGGAATTATCCATTGCGAACTGAGGTCTTATGCCGACTGTGTTGGTCATAGACTCGAGTTCACAGAGACAGATCATGTAATCCTACGGACTTTCCGATGAATGACGTGTTGGATTTTGGGAAGCTTGTCCCAGGATTTTAGGTCCTTTTAAAGATCCTATCAGCGAGTTAGTTTCGTTGCCTTTAATTTGGCTCTTCGGCCCAGATTATTGGATTTTCACCCTGTATTCCTTGTGATGATGCTTTACAATTACCTTCATGACCTTTCTCACATAATTTGGCACCAGACCATTTGGCTTGGACGCGATCGTTTCGCTCACCGGCAGCCATTGTGTTAATGGCTCGGCAGGTGGAGGAACGTCGGTTAAGGGTCTTTCCATCTGTGAAGGGTTTTCTTGGACGTAGCCGTATAGTGAGTTAATCACTTGGGAGGCTGCGAGTGAGATTTGAGAGTTGTAATCTTCTCTTTGAAGGTACGCGTATCGGTATATTTTTAAATTCGGGGACGAATTTCTTTTAGGGGGAGATTGTAACACCTTAGAATGTGTTTTGTAATTAATTATATTTTATATATGTGGTTTTTAATAAAAAGTTTACCAAATTGGTTTTTAATTATTTTATCCTATTTATTGAGTATTTTATTAGATTTTTCCTAGGCTTGCACACACTTGTGCATGATAACTAGGGTTGTTTTGGGAGTTTAACCATGATTAGCAACATGGTGAACTAACCATTTCCTAATCTAGTTTAATATTGTATTAGGTGCTTTTGGGTTTTTAATTGTATATGGTTGTTTTTAAAATGAAATGAATTTAAAAAGGGTTTTTTAAATGGTTTGAATGTTGACCTTGGTGAGAGAGAGAGAGAGTGAGAATGAGGCATGATGGCTTTGCCATGCTTCATTAAATGAAGAGAGAGAGAGGAGGGGTTTTGAGTTTGTCTCTCAATATCATTTCTCTTTTCACTCACCCTCTCATTCTTTCACAACACACACTCACACACTCACCCAGCAGCAGCCAAGGCAGCAGCAACAGCAGCCTCTTTAGCAACAGCAGCAGCTCCATCAGCAGCTCATGCAACAGCAGCAACAGCATGCAACAGCCACAGCATCAACAACCACATAGCAAGAGCAGCAGCAGCAGGAGCTTCAACAACAACAAGAGAAGCAAGTAGCAGCTACAATAGCAACATCAGCATCAACAACAACTACAACAACAGCAGCAACACCAGAAGCAACTTCAGCAGCAGCTGCAGAAGCAAGCAGCAGCAGCAACAACTGTAGCAGCAGCAGCAACAGGAACCCCAGCAACAGTAGCAACCCCTCGTCTCCCCCATACACTCATTCTCCTGCTTCTTAGGGTTCATTAGGGTATATTTTTGAACCCCATTTCATGTTTGCTTAAGTTGTGTGTGGTTTAGTGTCAATTAGTGTTAATTAGCTAGTTTAGGGCTAATTATGGTGTTTTGTGAGATGTTGTGGCAAATTGATGATTGTGTTGGTTAACCCTACCCATTTAAGTGTTGTTAAGGCCACCTTAACTGAGAAATAACCCAGATTTCACTAAAATACCATAGGGTTTGTGTTTCGTGCTAAATTAGCGTTTTTAAGTGTTATATTGGCTATTTGTGATCTGCTTTTGACCCGGGACCTTCAGGTTAAAATTGAGAAAACTGGGGCATGTACATTAGGTCTAGATAACACTACCAGAACACGAGCCCTAATTGCTTCAACTTGGCCGCAAATTTAATGCATCTGGCCGCAATTTGCGGCCAGGAAGGGGAGTGGGGTGCTGGGGTTTTGGGTAGGGTTGTCTGCAATGTTGTATAGTGCTTTGGCATGTCTAGTTTTGTAAGTTTTGACCTATAGGAAAATCTGGGATCATATACCGTTTTTCATGTCCGTTGTGTTTGCGCGATACGCGCGATACGTGAGTGGGTTCTGTGATCCAGCGTATCGTGGCGTGTCGCGATGGTTTTAGACGCATACACACACGTTTCAGCGTATCGTGCACACGCGCGTTTAGTTCGTGACGCGAGTTTCTCGTTTTGGTTCGATATCGCGTTTTGCAGAATATTTGGCTTATATATGATTTCCATGTCATATTTACAGGTTTGCAGGCAGAGACTACGGATACTGCTACAGGGGGAGCAGATAGTAGGATTCACCTAGCGTGGAGCGTAAGTGAGTAGATTTAACATCTACAGGGGAATCGCCCGCATGGCGTTATGCGTCTGGGCTAGGATTCAAATACCTGTCGCATATTCTACGTCATTGTTAGAATTGCGCCTTTACTTTATTTCCTTGATATAGTTGTACTGTGACTAGCAGCCGTAGGACACTGCACATATTATTGACGGTTCGTGTTGCACGTGCACGGATTGTATGCTACACACACACCGTCAATAATTGTCATGTCACACACAACCCTTTATAGATACTATATTGCTTATCATACTTGACATCTAGCTTATCGGTATACCTATAGTGTATCTTGCCTTTAGTGATAGGTACATCTACACCTTGCGATACAGCTACAAGTATATCTTGTACATATTTTACTTATACCTAGGGAAGGCATCTTACATATTCTACTTATACCCAAGGGGAGTATACGACACCTTTTACTTATAGGTAGATACCTATACTTAGCTGTACCTTATTGATTTTGCATACATCCGGTTTCAGCTACATATTTTCATTTACATGCTCGTATTCAGATATATCGCATATATTTATTCCTGTATTTGCGCACTGTGTATTTGGATTTTACATGATGTTTTCTGGATTTGGGAACCGCGGGAGTTCATGAAATTATGCATACATTGAAAAACCCGGTTTCCTTGATATGATATTTGCGTAGCCACCATGAGATTTATCGGTTCTGATTATATACTCCATACGATGTGTGGTTGCCGTATGAGGGTATATGGTGGGGCCCGGTATGGTTCCCCTCGGCAAGAAGATCGATGGACTTTGCGGATTGAGCCTGGAGGCGGGCGAGTACCTACCGGTGACAGTACCCATGACTCGGCGGGGGATCACGGAGACACCGCTGGGAGTCATGTACGTATGCATACGTTGAAAGGCGAGGGTCAGAGCTAGGCACTCGTGCTTTCGGGATAGCGTATGATACGTGATCAGGATTTCTGTGTCGATGCTTGGCACATTGGTTTTCATGATATTTCTTTTAATACCCTTGTATATATAACAGGGGATTTAGCCGTTGTTATATATACCCTTACACCAATATTAGTGGAATGGAACGCTAATATATGTGTATTGCCCCCATCATATTTTACTTCTACAAATATATATAGGATGTTAGAGATCATTGATATTAGATATTGGATATGAAAGAGATTGATGAATTGTACATTCGGGATATAGGAGATCTATTCGATATTGTACATTGAGGAGATGTGAGACTTATATGATATGGGAGCCCAACTTGGGGGCTGATTTGAGGATTTGGGATTGAGTGTCTTGATGGATTGTGATCCGGCCACGATGTCAGGTTTCCGTGGAAATGACATATTTCACCCCATACTTCACACTTATCTATTCTTTGCACAGATTCATATATTGGTTGTACCTGTTAGCGTACCCTTTTGATTGTTGCATATCTACTTTTTCATATCCCTATTGCATAGTTATTGCATACTATTATCATGTCATCATTGCTTCACATATTGATTGTACCTGCTAGTGTGCTTTCCATTACCTTGCATTCATATGACATGTTATTACTGTAATCGCATATCTAAGATTCATGCTGTACGTACATTCCTGCAATTACCTGCATATGTTATCTACTATTCACGAGTTGGCAACTCACCCCCGTTGTGCCACAGGTGTTTCTGATTGTTCCCCAGAGTAGTCGAGGCAGGCTATTCAGCTATTCATCTATCATCTTTTGCTACAGATATCGCATCAGCTCACAGTATACCGTTTTGCTTAGGTGGGTTAGATGATTATCTGTATTTCATATTGTACATTCGTTGTATTTGTACTCTCCATCTACTATTGTATTGTTGACTTAAAGACTTGGTGAGGACGATATTGTATATTATTGTGGATTTGCTGTCTTTTATATACAGCTTTCTCTCTATTGTCTTTATTTCTTCGCTACGGCGTCGTATATTTATGATGTTATTGTTTTTCCGTCTTGAGCTAGTTTTTACAAAAAGGGGGTGTTGCCAAATTTTAAAGAAAGAAAGTAAGACTTTTAAAGAATTTGGGTTGCGATTTCAAATGTTTCAAAAACTTATATTATCTTTTCCGTATTTTCTTGGTTTAGATTTCTGGGTTTTGGCTTCCTTTTACGACGTTACGTCTTTAGGCGTTGCGTAGTATTAGGGCCGTCACGGGCCAATTTTGGATCGTGGCAGGTTCCTTCAATGAGATCAAGTTTATTGCGTTAAGGGTTTTCTTCAAAACTAGCCGTAGCCCTCTATCATTTCAGGAACTTGAGTACTTAGTCATCGTGCTGCGCTTTTGATCTTTAGTCACGGCGTAATATACGATAGCTAAGTGATGTGTTCCTTCTTGCATATGATGGGATTAGCAAGGACATTCATACGACCTTGTTGATCTTTATTCAAGGGTCATTGTAACATTTCAGAAAATAAAAAATATTATTTTTGGAATTTAATATTAAAATAATATATTTCCCGAAAACTGCCCGATTTGTGAAATTGGGGTTTTCGAAAAAGGGTATAAATATATACCAATAATTATGAAATAATTGTAAATTAAAATAATTTATTCATTTAAAAATATATATAAAGGATTTGGCATTTTTAAAATTTATTGTATTTAGTTTGGATAAAAACCCAATTAATGCACTGCTAATTGCGTTTTGGCCAAATCCGTGTTTTTATAGTTTTCCATGGTTAGTGCACCATGACATGTTACATGTTGTTTCATATGCGTTGTTTTATTGGGTTTATGTGTTTATTGGTGAGAAATGAAAAGAAATGAATTGTTGGAGAGAGGGGGGGGACACAATGATGAGGGGTGAGCATACTAGGAGTGAGAATAAGTGTGGGGGAGAGAGAGAGGCTGCCTCATTCCATATTCCCCTTTTGGTTTCTTCTTCTTCTTCAACTCCTCCTCGACCTTCTCTACCGTCATAACCCATCTCAAATCCTTTCTCAAAAACCCTTTCACAAAAAATGACCACCTCCCGACCCTCATCGCATTGGACCTAGCAAAGTGGGATTTTGACAAACTTTGAGAAGGTAGGGTTTTCTTGAGTGGCCTAAATGAGGTATAATTTCTACCATTTAGTTAGTTTCAAGTTTCTTTATATTCTAGTTAGTTAGAAATGGGTTAAAGGTGTGGATTTGTGAGCTTGGAAATTCCTAGAGAGGAGTTTGAGTGTTGTGTGGTTTGGGTGATGCCTAGTGGCTGTTACAAGACCCTAGAGACCAATTCCTGACCTGGACCAGTGAACAAACCCCAAAATACGAACTTTAGATTTGTCGATATCGGAAAATTGTGAGAATTGTGATGGTATTTAGGAATCTGGAGTGACTCGGGGACATGGAAAATTTATTAGCAAAGACTGAGAGCTGTGCAGGCAACCTAGAACCTATACCCAAAGCCCAGGACCCCAATTCCTTACTGTGGCCACAAATTTACCCCTTTTGGCCGCAATTTGCGGCCTGGGTTGAGTGGAAATGATCCGTGTTTGGTCCATGGCTCCATTTGATATAAATTAGACCCTTTTCATATGCAAAATTGGCTAGTTTGACCTGAGTAAAAATCTGGGAGCACTTTGGTGTGATTTTAGCTATGTTTTCTGTATTTTAGAAATGTTTGGTTTAGCTATTTGGATTTGTATTTGGTTATTGGATGTTTGTACATCAACAACAAGGGTTGTTTGATTGTTTTTGCACGCGTAGGCCATAGGTTCTAACCTATGAGCGCGCCGTGTGCCGTATCGGTTTTCCGGATTCGATTTTAATAGCAATTTCGATTGTGTATTATTGTAGGTACCTTCACGTGGATTCCGAGGTGACGGATCATGGCGTCATCGACTTCGGCAAGCAAGGAGAAGGTGAGTAGATCTATATCTACGGGGGAAGTCAGGTGGATGGCGTATAGCACCCCCGCACACTTTGATGAAAATCGATTTATATTTAGATTATGGTTAATGAAACCTTTAATAGAAACTATAGATAGAGTAAAAAGATAATTAAAGAACCATATTAAAAACTAAAGGATATTAGAAGAGTTTGATAGGACTAATACATGATGATGGGATTTGAGGATGACGTTTGACGATATTACAATTTAGGGTACTATAGGACTAGATAGCCGACGTAGATGTGTCATCCGAACCATACCTATTTCCAAACTAAAGAATCGTATGCATCTTTTAAACATGTACCGTGAGGGATGTTACGGATTTTCAAATGATATCTTTTCCTTAAAAACACCGTAGCCCCTACTTTCAAAACTACGATTCGCTTCTTTTAAAAACTGATTGTATGGTTCGGGTTTGTATGTTAGATTAGATACTTATGCTTATAGTAAAGGTAGAATGTATTTGTAAAGTTGACATTGTGTGAGAGATAGATGCGATGAAAAGAGAATATGATTTGACATGTGATATGATGATATGTTGGTATACGGATGAGAGTCGATTGAAATGATTGATACCTTGCCGATCCCCTGATACGAAATTGTTATAGATGTGACTTGGGACATAGGTATATAGATATATATAGAATGTTGTGAATCATGAATGATAGGTCGTATGTAATATTAGGCCGTACCCTCATTGTCTTTTAGGATGATAGGATCCCTATTGATTTAATGCCGTCGTACGATGATTTTCCATACGTGATGAGTTTGACTTGATGATTGATCCATACCCTTGACTAGAGGATGCAGTACGATGGATTAAACGGTACGTGATGTTGTGTGGCTAGATGCCAATTGATAGATTCACCGACTCGGTCATGTTAGATACGTATACCCGTCGGCATTTGAATATGATTTATCTTATGCTGCATTCATATTATTCTCATTCCATTTCTTATACCCGTGCTAGTACACCTGCACCATTATCAATCATGCGTATGTTACACAGATTTACCGGCTCACACACTTCATCATCGATAATTGCCATGTCACTACACAGTCGGATTGCTTCATCCTGATATGACTCTTTGGAAAAATTACTTGCGTACATCCATTCTTGCGTATATACCACTTGTACATCCATATTGGTACACATACAAATTGTACACTCATACTTGTGTATATATCACTTGTACATCCATATTAGCGCACATACATATTGTACACTCATTCTTGCGTATATACCCACTTGTACCTTCATACTTGCGTACATATATCTTTGTGCATCCATGCCTACATACATACTTATTGCACATATATATACGATGTTGCATTTGACTTTCGAGAAATTGGGAACCGCGGGATATGTTTAAAAACTGAAATCATTTTAAAAAAGAGGTTTTCCCTAAATATGTGCATCTTACTATTCCATGTTGCATGATATACGGATATGCTTACATTTCTGTTATATGTCGCATACATCAAGCTTTACGCTTTTACGCACTGAGATATGTTGTTTTCATGAGATTTCTGGATTTGAGAACCGTGGCGATTTCAAAGGAAAGCATGTACTGTTTTAAAAACCTGGTTTTTCTTGATATGATATTTCAGTGCGTCCACCATGTGTTTTCTCGGTTCTGAGAGTGGCATGTGAAACTCGATTCAAGGAGCGATAGGCACCGTCTGCGGGTACATGGTGGACCCGGTGAGGTACCCCGGGGCAAGAAGACTCGTATATGTTAGAAGGTGAGCCTAACAGGGGAGCACTACATACCGATGATAGTATTTGGGCTCGGCGGATATCCGGAGGATACCGACCGGAGTCGAGAGATGAGATGGGCCGATTCAGACAGACGGAGCCCGAGGGCAGATCCGGACTGACGGAGCCTGAGATATGAGGATTTACGTGTCAATGCTGGACATGGGTTTCATGATGTTTTTGAGTGTCGATACTGGACACTCAGGTTCCATGATTTTGATGTGTCGCGAGGGACACACGTTAATTTATATCCTCATACCTTCATACATATGCTTTTTATGATATTCACATGCGTGATGTTGTGTCATTGTTTGACACGTGGACGAGATCCACATGCATACATACATTGATTATATGGGTGGACGAGATCCATATGCATACATACATTGATTATATGGTTGGACGAGATCCACATGCATACATACATTGATTATATTGTTGGATTTATATCCGCATACATATAGGTATTGATTACATTATTGGCACATATCTAGGTACGGTCACCTTAGATATCATAGTATTACCTTTATGATATAGTTGACCTAGGAGTCGTTATTTATTCGATTTCTTCTTTTAGATGTTTTTCTACTCACTAGTTGGCAACTCACCCCCGTTGTGCCACAGTTCTTGCAGGTTGACCGCACGGATCAGTAGCGGCATCGATGGCACATAGCTTCATTTGGGTGTTTTGCATTGGTAGTGTAGGGTTCCTAGGCACACTATAGAGGTCTCACAAGGCATCAACCATGACAATTTAAAATTTTACGGGTGCCGAGAAACCCTAATACGGATCGTTGACTAGAAGTTTAGGCGAAATACGAAACTAGTTAACACCTTAACTAAAGGAGAGAGGCTACAACCTTTGTAGATCCAGTTCTCCACTTCCTTAGCTCCACGTAGGTGTCCTCTCGCTGTCCATCTCGAATTATGGACTCAATCGTTGGCTTCATCGGAGAAACGGGCGGACTAGGTCGTCGGCTTCGTGCCGAAGAAGATCTACGTCGAGGCATCACAAGTTCAAGCTCCAACTTCACCAAGTTGTGAAACTTGTGAAGAAAACACCCTATACTACTTGGCAAGAGGTAGAGGGTGAAGAAATAGGAGGTGGGTTCACTTTAGAATTGGATTTCTCTCACTTTTGCTCAAGTTGCCATTGATGAAGGCAAGGTTTTTCTTGAAGAAGAAGAAGGAGAAGAAGAAAGAATATGATAAGTTTCTTATTTTAAAAATGAAACTAATATGAATACTTATCATATACTAACCATGGTCAAGTGTAGATATTAAACTAAGGTTAGTTGGAATGGTTAGGGTTAAGGATGAGATAAGAATGGTGGACTTTGTCAAAGCTTCAAGAAGCTTCAACATAGAAACAAAATAAGCCACCATTCTTAATAATATCCAAAATGAATAAATAAATAAATAACTAAGTAAATAATCAAAACCCTAACCATTCACATAACCATGGTTTAATCTTTACACAAACCCAAGTGAGCAAGTATCATCAAACATGATACAAACAAGTGCACAAAAAATATATCACATATACAATGTGCATCAAGTGAGAAAATCCTTTTAAAATGAACCAATACTAGTTAATGCAAAGCAATATATCAAATATATAATTATACATTAAATCATTAAATCAACACTTGATTTAACGATCCGGTCATATCGCATATAACCGACTAGTATCCTATGTATCGGCTTATCGAATCAATCCTTGATTCGATATCTAGGTTATATCCCATATAACCAATCGATACATTCACCGCGAGAATGAAATACGGTATCACATACACGCATTATTCTCGCTCCCGCACATATCTCATATGCGCTCCTATTTCGTTTCGCTTGAGCCAGGAAACCTCTGTGTAGGACTCTAAAGACTCGTCAATACGCCGGTAGCAGATGATGATCATATCAAGCACCCACAAGCCGCAAGCGGTCTGCTAAACGTAACGGCCACCTGGGTATTGAGCGATCAGAAGATCGACGAGCAAGCCCGCTCACACTCCTGTGAATCCAACCAGTAACACTTACCGTACAGTCCGGTCTGTTCGTCTGATATGTCGCATATCAAGTTTAAGGGTGGTAAACGTCAGACCCCAATAACCGATAAGTCGTGCCGATGTGAGGCTCATAACGGGTCGAGAAACTACTGGTAACACTTACCAGCAAATCTCTGATCAGCCCTGGCCAGGGACTTCCCTGTTACGGCCAATCGAGCACAGCACAACATCAACCCCCAATACCGGGAGAGACGAAACCCCTCCTATCGCTCATTGCCTCCATGTGACTCGGGACTGTGCCCAAAGACCACCGTTTTGCACGCCCTCATGGACGTGGTAAGGTGGAGATCAAAGCACAGTGGGAATCACACAAGACTCTATGACGATCTCGGGTCTACAGACTAACCTGCACAAGTGTCACCTGAGAACTGCCATCTGACGTGAGGTATAATACCATCTGGGAGTTCTCGGCGAGTCCGTCCAGTGTACCCAGTCTCCACTGAGCACCCGTATATCATCTCTGATGTCAAACACCAATGGATATGGGATCATCCATCGCCCATCTCATGGGTCGAGAAGCGTATACGCTAGTCTACTCTGGTATATCGATGCCCCGTCTCGATACACCTACGACTAGGGACCTTGAAGGATGTACTTATGGACTACCATGTCCCCACTAGTGTAATCTGCATCATAGTCCAGGTAGTCAAGTACACATCCTAAGGGTTTTACCAACATGTGACTATAAGACAGTTTAAAGAGACTAGTGTACATGTTAAGATAAAGAGCAACCAGATAGCATACTATCATATCGAGGAAGAAAGTCATCTCTATATATGTCCAAGCATCCAATATAATATACATCATCTGTACAATACTGTCCTCTAGGGCATACATACAACTAACAATCTCCCACTTGCACTAGGGCCAGCTGCTGTAGTATCGCATACCGAGCATCCCGAAGAGTCTCTCAAACTGTATCTGGGGAATGGCCTTCGTGAGTGGATCCGCCGTGTTGTTCTTCGTGTCAACTCTCCTGACCTTGATCTCCCGGTGATCAACTATCTCCCGGATCAGGTGATACCGCCTCAGAATATGCCTGGATCGCTGATGGGACCTGGGTTCCTTGGCCAAAGCCACCGCTCCATTGTTATCGCAATACAAAGGTATTGGATGCTCAATGGATGGAACCACTCCAAGTTCAGTAATGAACTTCTTGATCCAGACAGCCTCTTTGGCAGCATCGTTGGCAGCGATGTATTCAGCCTCCATCGTCGAGTCTGCCACGGTTTCCTGCTTGGAACTCTTCCAGCTAACCGCCCCTCCGTAAAGGGTAAAGACAAATCCCGACTGCGACTTAGAGTCGTCCTTATCACTCTGGAAGCTCGAATCGGTAAAGGACTCCACTTGGAGTTCTCCATTACCATACACCAAGAGCATCTCTTTAGTCCTTCGCAAGTACTTGAGAATGCTCTTCACAGCTGTCCAGTGACTCTGTCATGACCCGAAAGTACGGAACGCGACAGGCACTTAGATTACGAGACGTCTAAAGGCGTACCGTAACCTAAGTCAGCCAAAGCCCAGAAGAATCTAAACCAAAATCAAAAGAGAGTGAAGGAAAACCTTTAATGAAAATGGTTTTTAAATCATTTAAGTTGCATAGAATCCCTTTTTAAACATCAAAAATTTCTGAAAATTTCGGCAGAGTCTCCCCTGTATTTTCTATCCCCCAAAATGGGTACAACAAGATAATAAACCTGTAATCATAAAATGGCATCCCCAAGCGGGAGCTAGCTCTTCGCCCAAGGCGGATCACAACCACATGCAATATAATAGTAATATCAAGAAAAAGAACATAAAAGAAATGCAAAATACCAGAAAACACATCGCCGGCTCAAGTGAGCTCGACCCAAAAGAAACCACAAATATATACAACCTCTCAGTCTCACCACTAGGTCATATATACAATATAAAGTGGTAGATGGAGAATACTAGATACAATGATAAAGCAAAAAGAAATAAGGTGTGCTCGCAACCCACCTACGGGCGATGTCGCGAGTCTGAGCAAAATGAGCTGATGATAAGATAACCCGCCGCTACAAGACTGACGGGTCCGACCTGCAAGACACTGTGGCACAACGGGGGTGAGTTGCCAGCTCGTGAGTAAATATAACATCTAATAAGGCAATTGTAAGAATGCACGCAATGCAGCACAACATGCATGTCCATATGTGATATAATATCTCTAGTATGCATGCACAGGTATGCAATGTCATTATTAAGTCTTTAAGTTTTTTAAATGCTAAGGGTATTGAATTCTTAACTTTAGAACATGAATATCTGTATAATAGCTAAATACCATCAAGAAATCATCTGAAAACCCGTGTCAAGCATCGACACCAAATAGGAATCATATCTGTCTCAATATCGGGCTCCGTCAGTCCGGATCGGACCATATCATAAATCTCACGACAACGGTCGGTATCCTCCGGATATCCGCCGCGCCAGACATCACCGGTAGGTAGTCTTCCCCTGCCAGGCTCATCGTCTACAACTCGATCTTCTTGCCCCGGGGTACCATACCGGGCCCACCATGTACCCGAGACGGTTCATCCACTCCTCGAATCGGGTCTCGAAATCCAACAGAAAACATGAAAACTCATGGTGGATGACACATACCTCACGAGAAAACCGCAACTTTGTTTTAAAAATGATAAATATAAGCTTTTGTTAAATTCATGCGGTTTTCCCCAAAAATCCAGAAATCGCAGCAAAACTGAAATCCTCAAGAAAATCATAATGTCCACATGTTATATATATGATAAATGTCTATGATATCAATGTATATGATGTGAGTTTTGGCTAGAAATCCATGTAAATATGATGATGATGCGAGGTATATGCATGCGATGCAATTTCATATATCAGGTATGAATGCAGGTGACGATATTAAGATAAACAGGTTCTATAGTGCACGTGGCATGGCAATTACCAAAGGCGTGTGTGTCACATGAATAGTGCGCGTGCAACAGATGCCAATGGTAATGGTGTTCGTTTCCTACGAAGCGTTATCGCATATGTGCATATGAATATCCATGCAATCTAGCATACTATTAACTATAAGGTATGCTGTGTAAATGAAGGGGGTAAGCTAACTAACAATATAAATATTGCCAGAAATAGGGTAATCCTAACTAGGGGGCGCATCGTGCCATCCAGACGATTCCCCCATAGATGAATACATCTACTCACCTGAAATCCCCGCTAATCCGTTCCGGCCACCGCCTTGCCTTTTCGCGCCGTGTCCGAAGTTTCCCCGACCGATCCTATATTTGCACAATATCAAGAATAAGATTACAAAACCTAACACAATTCAAGTCACAACATACAATTATCCACGCTCTCGTATTAATCTTAGCATGCACTCGGTGCGCGGAAAAACGCACGAAAATCGCAATCTTTTAACTAGAATCGTCATTTCGGGGAAATCGACAAAACTACAACCCGACTAGACGAAACCCCGCGTTCGTGCACTCTAATAGTCCTATACGAAGCTAATTATATCGCTAACATAACGCAATTTGATCTCATTCTAATTTTCGTAAAAATCTAGCAAGCAATTTTCTAGCCGATTCGATACAAACATCGCAATTTGTCGATTTAGCAAGCGTATCATTACACAATTAACCATTCTAATCAATTATATAACCAAAACCCTAACTTAATTTTTACAACCATGTTTCAAACCCTAACTCAATATCAAAACCCATTCTTGATTTTTCAAGACAACCCATTATAATGAAATTAACACTTTAAACATCTAATTTAGCATAAACAAACTACAAATTAGCAACTAGTTTAGGATTTTACCTTACAAGTGAAAACCTAGCATGATCAAGTCACCAAGAAAGCCTCCTTTCACCATGTTTTTGAACTAATTTGGGTTGAGAGAGAAAGGATTAGGGTTTGGCTTTGAATGGTTAATGAAATTTGTTGATTTTTAAAGGATTTTAGCATGAAAATGAAGAAGAAAAGAAGTGAGAAGAGGGGATTTGCTGCAGGATTGGGGTCGGCTGCAGGTTGAGGAGGGAGTGTGGGATTTTTGGGAGAAGTTTCTAGGTCTACAAACCCATCATGTTATCATTTAATGCTTTCATGTCAACCTTTTTACAAAAAAACCCATTTTTACTTCATTTTTTCACAAATTTTCCCACCCTAAAACCAAAAGTTTGCAAGACATGATATAATTTTATTAACACCATATTTTAGCTTATAAAGACTCCTAATTATGAAATTTACCCAATTAAATTTGTATTTATGACTAATTTAATGTATTTAAAAAGGCTTAAAATAATAAAAAAAAATAATTAATTACGAAAAAAAATTTATTTAACTAGAAAATTATAAGTGACATTTTAGTGACAAAATTATAGTAATATCTTGTCTAAATTTTTTATAATTAGTTCTACAATGAAAAACACCTATTTTGACTTATTACGGAAAAAGCCGAAAAATTTGCCGATTACCGAAAAACTGCCTAAACGATTTTTCGAAGGGTTACAGACTCTCTCCAGGATCAGCTTGATACCTGCTCACTATACTTAGTGAGTATGCAACATCCGGTCTGGTACATAGCATCGCATACATGATAGAGCCTACAGCTGAAGCATAGGGTATCCCTTGCATGCGAGCTCTCTCCAAATCAGTCTTGGGAGACATCTCTTTGGAGAGAGTGACTCCAGAGATCGTGGGCAAGTTCCCACGCTTGGATTCTTCCATACTAAACCTCTTTAGTATGGTGTCAATGTACCTGGATTGGGACAATCCCAAAATCCGTTTGGATCTATCTCTATAGATCCTAATTCCCAATATGCAGGAGGCATCACCAAGATCTTTAATTGAGAATCTTTGTGATAAGAAGAGCTTGACCGATTGCAGCATAGGAATATCATTTCCTATCAAGAGTATGTCGTCCACGTACAATACGAGGAAGACAACCTTACTCTCTGCCACCTTCTTGTAAATACAAGGTTCATCTGGGTTTTTGATGAAATCAAACTCTTTGATAACGACGTCAAAGCAGATGTTCCAACTCCGCGATGCTTGCTTTAATCCATAAATGAATTTAAGCAGCTTGCACACCTTCCCGCTGCTCCCACTGTCTATGAAGCCCTCTGGCTGAGTCATGTACACGCACTCTTCTAATTCACCATTTAGAAAGGCGGTCTTAACATCCATTTGCCAGATTTCGTAGTCATGATATGCAGCGATGGCAAGCATGATTCGGATGGATTTAAGCATAGCCACTGGAGAAAAGGTTTCGTCATAGTCCACACCTGGTCTTTGACGAAAACCCTTTGCTACAAGTCTAGCTTTGAAAGTCTCCACTTTCCCATCTACACCAAGTTTCTTCTTGAAGATCCACTTGCTCCCAATGGGTTTTACCCCTTCAGGAGCAACTTCCAAAGTCCATACTTTGTTGGTGTACATGGATTCCATCTCGGACCGCATAGCATCCAGCCATTTCACTGAGTCCCTACTCGTGATGGCCTGCTCGAAGCTAGTTGGGTCATCATCCTCCATGATGCAATCCTCGCTCCCACCATCCATGAGAAAACCATAGTATCTCTCAGGTGGGCGAGGAACCCTACTAGATCGGCGGAGAGGCCGAGGTTCATTGGGAACTACTGAATCCTCTGGTTCAACCAAATCTTCTGTTGTAGTCTGTATTGCTGGAACCTCTTCCAGTTCTACCTCCTTGCCACTAATCTCTTTTTCAAGAAATTCCTTTTCTAAAAAGGTGGCATGTCGAGAAACAAACACCTTTTGTTCCTCGGTGTGGTAGAAGATATACCCGCGCGAATGTTTGGGATATCCAATAAACTTACACAGAATGGACCTTGCCGCGAGTTTGTCCGGATTTTGCGTTTTTACATATGCCGGACAACCCCATATCTTAACATAATTAAGACATGGTCTCTTTCCTTTCCATATCTCATATGGAGTGGTTGGCACGGTTTTGGTGGGAACCATATTCAATAGATCTGCAGCTGTTTCCAGTGCATATCCCCAGAAGGAAATAGGTAACTCAGCTGTGCTCATCATAGAGCGCACCATATCCAATAGGGTGCGGTTCCTCCGTTCTGATACACCGTTGTGTTGTGGTGTATATGGAGGAGTCAGCTGAGAGAGAATCCCATTCTCTTTTAGGAAGTCCAGGAATTCATTGCTTAAGTATTCTCCTCCTCGATCAGATCGAAGGATTTTAATACTTTTTCTGGTTTGGTTCTCGACTTCTTGTTTATATTCTCTAAATTTCTCAAAAGCTTCTGATTTGTGTTTCATCAGGAACACATATCCGAATCTAGAGAGATCGTCAGTGAATGTAATGAAGTACGAAGAACCATCCCTGGCATGTGTAGACATGGGACCGCATACATCACTATGTATCAGTCCCAAGAGTTCGGTAACTCTTTCTCCGTGTCCCGTAAACGGAGTTTTGGTCATCTTGCCTTTGAGACATGATTGGCAAGTGTCATAAGATGAAAATTCAAACGGATTTAAATATCCATCCTTATGCAACTTAGCTAATCGTGTCGCATTGATGTGACCCAGTCTACAATACCACAAGAAGGATTCGTTCAGTTCTGAACTCTTCCTCTTGTGTGTGTTTGTTATGCTCAGAACTGTTGATTGATTTAGAACATAAATGCCATTGCACAACGTGCCTGATCCAACCAACTTTTGGTTACGGAAAATGTTCATAACATTGTCCTGTATTACAAAATTATATCCCTCTTTACTCAACAAAGAAACCGATATAATGTTGCATATCAGGTTCGGCATGTAATAGCATTCGTTCAGAACCAATGTATTACCAGTTGGTAATACAAGGTGATATTCCCCGACAGTCTTAGCTGCAACAATTGCACCATTTCCAACTCTAATGTCTTTATCACCTTCTCTAAGTTCTTTACCTTTCCTTAGCCCATGTAACTGATTACATATATGGTATCCTGACCCGGTATCTAATACCCAGGACGTAGAGCAAATGGAGAAACAGTTCTCTGTAACGAACACACCCGAAGAAAATGCATCAACATGTACTTTCTTCAATCGGGTGGCATGGGAATCCTGGTATTCCCCTATATCCTGTTCATTCCTATAACTCTTATAAGAAAGAACGGAACCAACGTTCCCCAGCACAGTATAACATGCGGGTTCGGTCAATACATCCATATTATTATCTTGATTAAGGCATGAAATGGTCGCTACCTGGAGAGAGAGAGAAGAAAACACTTTAGCGTATGCTCGTGCAAGATCAGATTGGTTATTATCTTATCTAATCAGGATGGCTCCCACTGCGTTTTATCAAATCTTCCTTCAAACCCTAAAAGGAAAGATTAGCCGGGATTAATTACACACTACAAGTTCGCCAATCTTTCATCCAGGCCAGTGTCGGTACTTTGAGGGAGGTCCCCCGTGCTTTCGCACGAACCTAATTAATGTAAACCTCATTTTCCCAGAGGCGTAACCCCGTTGACACCTTTCTAGACACCTACTTGATCAGCTAATTGCAATGTGTAAAACTATCCCAGGAGTAACTCTTACTCGCAGTGGGTATCGGGATCCAACTATCTCATAGAAAGTATGCAATCTCATTGCAAATTTCAACACTTGAAATTCCCGATAATATTTTGCCCCTAGCGTCCTATGACCTTGACGCAGGCCAACAAACCATAGTGCGCTAGTCAAGTTCAACCCGTCATTTCCTGATTGAATTAAACCCACCCGTACGACCCTTGACGCAGGCCAACAAAGTCGCACGACTACCCTAATCCAATCTGCATCATATGCATAAGCAGGTAAATACTAGTTAGCTACCGCACACTACGCCTTGACGCAGGCCAACAAACGTAGCACGAATACTAACTACTGCTTATCTGAAATGACGGAGGGCTACGCAGGTTTTTCTGAAAACCATGAGCGTAATGAACTTGATATCGTTGTAGAATCAAATGAAGTTTTGAAAATGGAGTGGTTTTGAGGCTTTTCTAGTTTTGCTAAAGGGGTCACTCCCGGTGAAGGGATCGTCGGCCCTTTCCTCGTCGAATGAGGTGCGGGATATATCATATATATCACTGTGCAAAGCAGAAACTATAGAAACAATCAAAAGTCAAACCGAGTGTGTAGCATCTGCCAGTTATTGCTAAAGGAGTCACTCCCGGTGAAGGGATCTCGGTCCTTTCCTCATCGAATAAGGTGCAGGATATATCACATATACCGCTGTGCAAAGCAAGAACTGTAGCTACCCTTTTTTTATTTAAAATTTGATTCTACAACATCTTAGGTTTCTTTTCTTTCATTAATCACATTAATGAAGTCCCATCATTTAAATACCTAAACATCACAGATAGATATGACGTACACTTATGCCATCCGCATTCGCCTCGATGTCCCCTCGTGCACCGTTAGGTTAGGTAACTAACGACAGAGCAGGGAAGGGCTAGTGCGGGTGCAAAACATAAGTAACGCCTATATAATATATCATATATACTATATACTGTATTTATCACAGAACATCACATGATCACATCACAGATATTGCAGCAGAAGAAACATATGAAATATTGGATATACTAGGACGTCCGTGTTTTCAATACGAGCCAGTATAAAACACGGATTCCACGGTCGTGATGAATAGCCAATCCCACACCCCTAGACCACTACGAGAGCGGCAAGCAACCCTGCCAATTCTAGGGTTAGGAGACCCGGACTCGACTCCTCGAGATGGTCTCCCTCTGGACCCTAGAACCCGGTTACTTGTGCTCCCCTCCTTGGGTCTATCCTAATGCGGAAAAGTAAATAATATACAAAGGGTGACAACTTCCGCAACCTGGAAGTGCCCCAAATAAAAGAATATTACATACAAGTTTTTACATGAATGAAAATGAAAAACACTCATCTCACATAAAAACCCCCGGCTATTCAAACACGACGATCCAATATAACATATCCAGCAACACATAACATCACATGTCATCAACGTAAGTAAATATGCGCATCCCAATTGTCGTTGACATATAACAACGAAACCGGCGATATCACATATTACACTTACGGTCACAGAAAAGAAAGTGTAAAACTACAACAATTGGAGTCCGCAACCCTTTAGACATCACATGTCTAATCAGATGAAGTACTTAGACATCACATGCCTAACAGTTATAAACCCCGCATTTTAGTCTCAATATCGAAAACGCTTTTCAATATCAAGTGAAACTAAACC
Organism: Agapanthus africanus; assembly: GCA_030015575.1. Taxonomy (NCBI): domain Eukaryota; kingdom Viridiplantae; phylum Streptophyta; class Magnoliopsida; order Asparagales; family Amaryllidaceae; genus Agapanthus; species Agapanthus africanus. The sequence goes on along the minus strand of JASDDO010000275.1, from coordinate 506,599 downwards.
GCTATATTTATAACATTCATCCATTTATCTCATAACTGTTTGTGAATTCCAATTATTGTATCCCATTCCGGATAAATAGAAAATATTAAACTTTCCGATCGAACATTCGAACACCCAAGTTTTCCCGAAACCGTCCAACACATGAAATAGGTTCAAGGACATTCACTTCATGCCTCAGTACCAACGGTCCAGCCGTAGAAGGGTCAAGCCAACGCCTCACATGTGGCACGCCGTACTGCCCCAAACCCGAAGGTTCAAAGGGCAGTTCAAGACGGTCACATAATCGAGTTAAGGTTTGTTGTCTTCTAGAGGGACCATCGCGTTACTTGCACTACTCAGAACGTCTTTAAACCACGGAAAGATCCAACACTTGGAAATTTCCGGACAGGGGAAAAAGTGGGTATTTATATCCGGTCGAACTTTTTAACATATTCAAAAATATCCGGAAAACACATAGACAAAGTTTGATAATCCGATCGAAATACCGAGTCCCTAATACAACCCAGAAAACTCAACTCTTGAGTGATATTTAAAAATTCCCAGAAAATCCAGCATCAGAAAAGAGAGATTACTGTGCAAAAATTATAGGGCATTGTGACCATACGGCCACGGAACCGCCGCAGAAGCCATGCTTCTGCCGCGGTTCCGCGGTGGGTTGATGGAATTGGGTTGTCGAATTTCACAGTAACTCTTAAAAATTCCTGATAATTTTTCTGCATATTTTTAATTCACAAAATTCCCAGATTTTCAAAAATGTACAGAGAGCATGTTTTGTTTTAGGGTTTCGGTTCGATCGGACTTCTAACTCCGTCAACACATCGTCTAAGGCTCTAGCTAGGCTCTGATACCACTGTAGGGTTCTTAGGCACACTATAGAGGTCTCACAAGGCATCAACCATGCCAATTTAAAATTTTACGGGTGCCGAGAAACCCTAATACGGATCGTTGACTAGAAGTTTAGGCGAAATACGAAACTAGTTAACACCTTAACTAAAGGAGAGAGGCTACAACCTTTGTAGATCCGGTTCTCCACTTCCTTAGCTCCACGTAGGTGTCCTCTCGCTGTCCATCTCGAATTATGGACTCAATCGTCGGCTTCATCGGAGAAACGGGCGGACTAGGTCGTCGGCTACGTGCCGAAGAAGATCTACGTCAAGGCATCACAAGTTCAAGCTCCAACTTCACCAAGTTGTGAAACTTATGAAGAAAACACCCTATACTACTTGGCAAGAGGTAGAGGGTGAAGAAATAGGAGGTGGGTTCACTTTAGAATTGGATTTCTCTCTCTTTTGCTCAAGTTGCCATTGATGAAGGCAAGGTTTTTCTTGAAGAAGAAGAAGGAGAAGAAGAAAGAATATGATAAGTTTCTTATTTTAAAAATGAAACTAATATGAATACTTATCATATACTAACCATGGTCAAGTGTAGAGATTAAACTAAGGTTAGTTGGAATGGTTAGGGTTAAGGATGAGATAAGAATGGTGGACTTTGTCAAAGCTTCAAGAAGCTTCAACATAGAAACAAAATAAGCCACCATTCTTAATAATATCCAAAATGAATAAATAAATAAATAACTAAGTAAATAATCAAAACCCTAACCATTCATATAACCATGGTTTAATCTTTACACAAACCCAAGTGAGCAAGTATCATCAAACATGATACAAACAAGTGCACAAAAAATATATCACATATACAATGTGCGTCAAGTGAGAAAATCCTTTTAAAATGAACCAATACTAGTTAATGCAAAGCAATATATCAAATATATAATTATACATTAAATCATTAAATCAACACTTGATTTAACGATCCGGTCATATCGCATATAACCGACTAGTATCCTATGTATCGGCTTATCGAATCAATCCTTGATTCGATATCTAGGTTATATCGCATATAACCAATCGATACATTCACCGCGAGAATGAAATACGGTATCACATACACGCATTATTCTCGCTCCCGCACATATCTCATATGCGCTCCTATTTCGTTTCGCTTGAGCCAGGAAACCTCTGTGTAGGACTCTAAAGACTCATCAATACGCCGGTAGCAGATGATGATCATATCAAGCACCCACAAACCGCAAGCGGTCTGCTAAACGTAACGGCCACCCGGGTATTGAGCGATCAGAAGATCGACGAGCAAGCCCGCTCACACTCCTGTGAATCCAACCAGTAACACTTACCGTACAGTCCGGTCTGTTCGTCTGATATGTCGCATATCAAGTCTATAGGTGGTAAACGTCAGACCCCAATAACCGATAAGTCGTGCCGATGTGAGGCTCATAACGGGTTGAGAAACTACTGGTAACACTTACCAGCAAATCTCTGATCAGCCCTGGCCAGGGACTTCCCTGTTACGGCCAATCGAGCACAGCGCAATATCAACCCCCAATACCCGGAGAGACGAAACCCCTCCTATCGCTCATTGCCTCCATGTGACTCGGGACTGTGCCCAAAGACCACCATTTTGCACGCCCTCATGGACGTGGTAAGGTGGAGATCAAAGCACAGTGGGAATCACACAAGACTCTATGACGATCTCGGGTCTACAGACTAACCTGCACAAGTGTCACCTGAGAACTGCCATCTGACGTGAGGTATAATACCATCTGGGAGTTCTCAGCGAGTCCGTCCAGTGTACCCAGTCTCCATTGAGCACCCGTATATCATCTCTGATGTCAAACACCAATGGATATGGGATCATCCATCGCCCATCTCATGGGTCGAGAAACGTATACGCTAGTCTACTCTGGTATATCGATGCCCCGTCTCGATACACCTATGACTAGGGACCTTGAAGGATGTACTTATGGACTACCATGTCCCCACTAGTGTGATCTGCATCATAGTCCAGGTAGTCAAGTACACATCCTAAGGGCTTTACCAACATGTAACTATAAGACAGTTTAAAGAGACTAGTGTACATGTTAAGATAAAGAGCAATCAGATAGCATACTATCATATCGAGCAAGAAAGTCATCTCTATATATGTCCAAGCATCCAATATAATATACATCATCTGTACAATACTGGCCTCTAGGGCATACATACAACTAACAGGTAGGTAGGACATTTTTATCGTACCCACTCTTGTATTTATATTTCATATTGTCAACACCATCAAATCAAAATTAGTAATTATGTAAGTAATGAGACTTAGCAAGACTTGTAGTTGCGAGACTTGAGCGATGGGTTTTATGTTCGCATTTTGGGTTGATGTCTTGCGTTACTTTATCTTTTGTGGTGATCTTCGCCGTTGGGCGTCGTATACTTATTTTTATGCTTTGCGTGGTTGTGATCCACCGGTTAGCGAAGAGCTAGCTCCCGCTTGGGGATGCCATTATTCTTGTTATGTATTGTGGTTTTGGATCAAAATTTACAAAGGAGCTGCTGCACAAATTTTTAAAACACGAAATACGTTTTCAATCTAGAAAATTTCACTTGCATTTTCATGTTCCTTTTCTATACATTAAGAAAACTTGATTTCATTATACCTTTATTTCAAAACATCACCTCCTTTATTTTCTTAAAAAGGTTTGATTTCTGGGTTTCAGCTTACTTGAATTACGTTACGCCTTTAGACGTTGCGTGATTCAAGTGCTGGTCACAAGCTAATATTTCGGGTCATGACAAAGTTGGTATCAGAGCGCTAGGTTTAACCTTGGTTCAAATCTATGTTTGACTATGCGGAGTCTAGGGCGGGTATGTATTTCGGAACCGAGGCTTGACCTTACGGAACTTAGAGTTGAACGGGGGGTATTAGACCCAAACTTTCGTTTCATAGGTTAACCCTGATTGATGGAGTAGGTAGCTTGAGTAGAGTGACGTATCGTACGTATGTTCCGTGGCATATTTATGATACGATACTCCACTTAAGAAACCTTAGGACGTACATATTTTGAGATCTGTGATTCTCCTTATTCTCTTGATCATACATCCATTTGAGATCATTGATTATATTTGTTTCCATGATCATACTCTTATTGATTCTGTTTCTTCTTATGATCATGTATCCATTCTGGATCTATCGTTTTCTTTCATTCCCTTGATCCGTTTTCTTCGATACACGATTGAGGGTCCTGTCATCATGGTTTGAGCGCAGATTGAGCTGCTGCTAGTGATGCGGTCAGGGCGAGCTCGTCTGGTACGAGGGCTGACCATTGTGTTTTCTGGTGACATGGGAACGTCTCGATGTAGTGTTATGTTGTGACCTCTTATGGAGGCGAGTACTTGGTTTTACACCGGATGATCGGGCAATTGTTAGAGCTGCCAGTTGCGAGAGGACTGTTGACGTACAGCATACCTCAGAGATTTTGATGTCGCCTACCGTCAAGACAGATGACCTAGCTGTTGCTGAGATGATGGGATGTCACTTCCAGGGCTTACGAGCTGAGATCGCTAGAGCTTCCAGGCAGAGATACGACAGGTGATAGCTAGTCTACCCCGATTTGAGAGACGAAGGTAATTCGTTAGATTGATGCGCCGACGCAGGCCCAGTTGAGTTGAAGATTTTCAGTGCGGAGAGTCTTACTCAGATCTAAAACAGACCGATCCAGAGATGACCGTTGATGTATCGCTTTTCTTGGAGGATTGAGGCATTTTTAGCATGCGGACGAAGGGTATTTGCATGTTGCCTAGATGAAGTTAAAAAAGTTCGAACGAATGTCAGAAAACCCCTTTTTCAAAGTTTAAAGTGTTCGGAGGAACATGCAAGTGACTCTGTGGACCCTCTAGAAGAATGAAACCCTAACTCGCCATGATGACCATGGAACCACTTTTGAACCTAAGGGTTTACAGCAGTTTAGCGGTGCCATCAGTGAGGCTTGGGTTTGCCTTTCTATGGCTGGTCCATAGGTACTGTGGTATGCACCAGATATTTTTAGACTGTGCTCAGGTGTTAAGCCTTCGGAAAATTTTGGGACTTTGATGACTCGATCGAAAGCTTTAACGTCATCTGGATATCATGTGATAAGAGATCAGCAAGCTGACCAGCTTCGGATAGAGGACCTCACCCAGATGCGTTGTGAGTTGATATAGAACGGACGAGTATTGAGTATTCCTCCGATGGTTGGGACGAGTTCCCGAGGACGTGTTCTGCCAGATATCTTCTACAGAGTGATGAAGATACAAAGTATGCGATTTTGATTTCATGTGAGAGACTTCGGATTGACCGTGGCCGAGAACAGTAGCAGTACGCAGACAACAAGACGTGACGTCGAAGAGGACGATGATAAAGACGAGTGGAGCCAGAGGTTCATGCGAGATGCTGACGAGCTGTTGCTACCCCCCGTCGAGATTAGAGATCTGATATGCATACAGAGGTGTTGGGATATGACCAGTTCCTGAGGAAATGTGTGCGGAACACGCAGATGTCCAGAAAACGAGAAAAGATTATGTAAGAATACCATCCTCCGTACAGTTCGGCATAGGCGAGATCGGAAGAGACCTTGAGCAGGATTCCTTCCAGGACACGGCTGCAATGAGATTTTCACCCAGGATCAGTTGTGTCACGTGTATTCAGAGGACCAGAGGCCGACACCAGTAACGTGCTTCTTTACGAGTGGTCGTGATGATTGGCGGAGAGATGACCAGAGAAGTGCCAAAGAGGAATCGTTCCCGTTAGCACACCTGACTGGGCCGATGAGCCGACGGATTGCGATATTGGTAATCCGAGGTGAAAATGAGGACCCAGAGATAGAGGACGCTAGACCTTGAGCAGGAGGCAAGCGTATGTTCTTGTTCTGCTGGTTTTATGCGCACCGATTTATTCTTCGACATTGTAGGAGGTGTACCTCAATGTCATTTGTTGCGATTTGCGTTTGTGATATGAGTATCACGATTAATCGCTTGGATTTGAGTTTTGATGATGGGTTTCCTGATATTGATTTCTTGCACCTTGGCTGCACCTACTGGGTATTTACATTTTGCGCATAGTTATCACACTTGATATATATTTTATATACCGTTGTGTTGATTTGCGATTTGTGCATATCTATTGCACTTGAGATTCGGTTTGTGCCTTGGCTGCACATAATTATGATTTCGTGGATTTCATACGGTTGATTTGATTTTGTGCGTGCGGTACGCACTCGATTTGATTTTTGCACTCGGTATAGCCTACATGTGCTTGCAGTGCATTGATACGTGTTTTGTGCACGCAGTTGCACGCGTTTACGATTTTATACACCCTGGTACACTCGGTGTTGCTTTTATACGCATTTGAGTTATGTATTTGTATTTCGTGCACTGGATGCACCAGATTTGTGCTTCATGCATTTGTGGCACTAGATTTTCATTTCGTGCGATTGTCGCACCAGATTTATATTTTTGTGCATTTGCTGCACCAAATTCGTATTTCGTACATTAGTTGCACTAGATTTGCATTTCCTGCATTTGTTGCACCGGACGGGTATTTGTGTATTTGTCGCACTAGATTTATACTCCATACCTTGGTTGCACCCGATTTATGTCTTTAAGCATTTGTGTTGCCAGATTTGTGTTTTCGTGCGCGTTGGCACTTGCCGTTCGTTTTCGTGCATGCTACTGCACTATATGCTTTTATGGACCCGACGCGCTGTGGTTGGATTTTTGCGCATATTAGGCGCTTGATTTTGGATTTTCATGCGCATTGGATGCACTTGAGTGAGATTGTACTCGTAAATGTTGGGTGCCCTTGCTTTAGATTTCATTCGTTCATGTTGGATGCACTTGGTTTAGATTTCTTTTGTGCATGTCAGATACACTTGATTTGGATTTTTTGCATGTTGGGCGCATGATATGATATGTGATTTTGTGCACACCGGATGCACACGATTGGGATTTTCATTCGTGCATGTTAGTTGCACCGGATGCACTCTAGATGCACTTAATATTGTTGTCGCGCGCACCTGTTGCACTGGACAGATGCTTTCGTCCACACCCGTTGCACTGAGTTTTGCTTTTGTGCATATTGTGGCATTTGTATTTGTATTTGATTTCCGTGCGCACCAGACGCACGCGATTATTGTATACGCCTTTTGAGGCTGATTTTGCTTTTGAGCACCTTGTTTTCATGATAGGCACTATATTATGAAGTAGCCAAACAAGACTGATCCGAGGACAGTACCTGAGTATTTTGCATGCATTAAAAGTTTATCAAGAGGTTTTTGAAAAAGAGATATAGTCTCTCTATTTCCTACGTGTCCGTGAGCGACACGAAGGTTTATAAAAGGAAAACCTTTTGGGATATTTTAAAATGGACGGGACGTATATCTGAGTAAAACATATACGAAACTATAATTATTATTTTACAAATGAGCGTCCGTCACTTATGCCGTGAGTTACGCATCACGCGGCGATTCAGAAAAGATTTTGCATGTATTTTATTCAGATTTTGAAGTTTCCAGAGATGCGTACTATACACGTATTATGGTATTTGACTAGTGCATATTGGATTTCAGTAGTGGATTTCGAGATCTGTATCTCCATTGTAACTCAAAAGCTATGTGTACAAATCCGAGGATTTGCGTGACGCTTGACAGAGTTCGGTTTTTGAGTTTTGTACTCGTTTTCATGCGCACTTGACGCGCTGTGTTATTCTGTATCTTCCGGGATTTCGGAGCCCCGTTGATTTGAGTTGATTATTGAAATATTTTAGCATTTGGGGGTTTAAATTTAAATTCGGGGACCGAATTTCTTTAAGGGGGGAAGATTGTAACAGAAAATATAAAATATTATTTTTGGAATTTAATATTAAAATAATAAATTTTCCGAAAACTGCCCGATTTGCGAAATTGGGGTTTTCGAAAAAGGGTATAAATATATACCAATAATTGTGAAATAATTGAAAATTAAAATGATTTATTCATTTAAAAATATATTTAAAGGTTTTGGCATTTTTAAAATTTATTATATGCAGTTTGGATAAAAAACCGATTAGTACACTGCTAATCGCGTTTAGGCCAAATCCGTGTTTCTACTGTTTTCCATGGTTAGTGCACCATGACATGTTACATGTTTTTTCATTTGTGTTGTTTTATTGGGTTTATGTGTTTATTGGTGAGAAAAGAAAAGAAATGAATTGTTGGAGAGAGAGGGGGGGGACACAATGATGAGGGTGAGCATGCTAGGAGAGAGAAAAGGGAGTGAGAATAAGTGTGGGGGGGAGAGAGCGGCTGCCTCATTCCCCATTCCCCTTTTGTTTTCTTCTTCTTCTTCAACTCCCCCTCCACCTCCTCTACCCCCATGACCCATCTTAAATCCTTCCTCAAAACCCTATACCCCTTTTAAAAAAAATTACCACCTCCTCACCCTCATCGTATTGGACCTAGCAAGGTGGGATTTTGAAAAAATTTGAGAAGCTAGGGTTTTCTTGAGTGGTCTAAATGAGATATAATTTCTACCATTTAGATAGTTTCAAGTTTCTTTATATTCTAGTTAGTTAGAAATGGGTTAAAGGTGTGGATTTGTAAACTAGGAAATTCCTAGAAAGGAGTTTGAGTGTTGTGTGGTTTGGGTGACGCCTAGTGCCTGTTACAAGACCCTAGAGACCAATTCTTGACCTAGACCAGTGACTAAACCCCAAAATATAAACTTTAGATTCGTCGATATCGGAAAATTATGAGAATTGTGATGGTATTTAAGAATCTAGAGTGACTCGGGGATCAAGAAAATTATTTAGCAGAGACTGAGAAATGTGCAGGCAACCTAGAACCTATACCCAATGCCCAGGACCCCAATTCCTTACTGTATTTACCCCTTTTGGCCGCAATTTGCGGCCTGGGTTGAGTGGAAATGCTCCGTGTTTGGTCCATGGCTCCATTTGCTATAAATTAGACCCTTTTCATATGCAAAATTGGCTATGTTTACCGTATTTTGGAAATGTTTGGTTTTGCTATTTGGATTTGCATTTGATTGTTGGATGTTTGTATATCAACAACAAGGGTTGTTTGATTGTTTTAGCACGCGTAGGCCATAGGTTCTAACCTATGAGCGCGCCGTATGCCGTATCGGTTTTCCGGATTCGATTTTAATAGCGATTTCGATTGTGTATTATTGTATGTACCTTCGTGTGGATTCTGAGGCGATTGATCATGGCGTCATCGACTTTAGAAAGCAAGGAGCAGGTGAGTAGATCTATATCTCGGGGAAAGTCGGGTCGATGGCGTATAGCACCCCCGCACACTTTGATGGAAACCGATTTATATTTAGATTATGGTTAATGAAACCTTTAATAGAAACTATGAATAAAGTAAAAAGGTAGTTAAAGAACCATATTAAAAACTAAAGGATAGTTAGAAGAGTTAGATACGACTAATACATGATGATGGGATTTGAGGATGACGTTTGACGATATTGCCGTTTAGGGTACTATAGGACTAGATAGCCGACGTAGATGTGTCATCCGAACCATACCTATTTCCAAACTAAAGAATCCTATGCATCTTTTAAACATGTACCGTGAGGGATGTCACGGATTTTCAAATGATATCTTTACCTTAAAAACACCATAGCCCATACTTTCAAAACTACGATTCGCTTCTTTTAAAAACTGATTGTATGGTTTGGGTGTGTATGTTAGATTAGATAGTTATGCTTATACTAAAGGTAGAATGTATTTGTAAAGTTGACATTGTGTAAGAGATAGATGCGATGAAAAGAGAATACGATTTGACATGTGATATGATGATATGTTGGTATACGGATGAGAGTCGATTGAGATGATTGATACCGTGCCGATCCCCTGATACGAGATTGTTATGGATGTGACTTGGGACATGGGTATATAGATATATATAGAATGTTGTGAATCATGAATGATTGGTCGTACGTGATATTAGGATGTACCCTCATTGTCTTTTAAGATGATAGGATCCCTATTGGTTTAATGCCGACGTATTATGATTTTCCGTACGTGATGAGTTTGACTTGATGATTGATCCATACCCTTGATTAGAGGATGTCGTACAATGGATTATGCCGTATGTGATGTTGTGTGGCTAGATGCCGATTGATAGATTCACCGACTCGGTCATGTTAGATACGTATACCCGTCGGCATTTGCATATGATTTACTTTATGCTGCATTCCTGTGCTAGTACACCTGCACTATTATCGATGATGCGTATGTTACACTTACACAGATTTGCAGGCTCACACACTTCATCATTGATAATTGCCATGTCACTACACAGTAGGATCGCTGCATCCTGATATGACTCTTTGCACAAATTACTTGCGTACATACATATTATACATCCATGCTTACGTATATACCACTTGTACATCCATATTGGCGTACATACATATTGTACACTCATACTTGTGCATATACCACTTGTACATTCATATTGGCGCACATACATATTGTACATTCATTCTTGTGTATATACCCACTTGTACCTTCATACTTGCGTACATATATCTTTGTGAATCCATGCCTACATACATACTTATTGCACATACATATACGATGTTACATTTGACTTTAATGAAATTAGGAACCGTGGGATATGTTTAAAAACTGGAATCATTTTAAAAGAGCGGTTTTCCCTAAATATGTGCATATTACTGTTTCATGTTGCATGATATACGGATATGCTTACATTTCTGTTATATATCGCATACATCATGCTTTACGCTTTTACGCATTGAGATATGCTGTTTTCATGAGATTTCTGGATTTGAGAACCGTGGTGATTTCAAAGGAAAGCATGTACTGTTTTAAAAACCCGGTTTCTCTTGATATGATATTTCAGTGCGTCCACCATGTGTTTTCTCGGTTCTAAGAGTGGTATGTGAAAACCGATTCGAGGAGCGGTAGGCACCATCTGCGGGTACATGGTGGACCCGGTGAGGTACCCCGGGGCAAGAAGACTCGTATATATTAGACGGTGAGCCTAGAAGGGGAGCACTACCTACCGGTGATAGTATTTAGGCTCGGTGGATATCCGGAGGATACCGACCGGAATCAAGAGATGTGATGGGCCGATCCGGACTGACGGAGCCCGAGGGCCAATCCGGATCGACGGAGCCCGAGATTTGAGGATTTTCGTGTCGATGCTGGAAAAGGGTTTCATGATGTTTTCGAGTGTCGATGCTGGACACTCAGGTTCCATGATTTTGATGTGTCGTGAGGGACACACGTTGATTTATATCCGCATACCTTCATGCATATGCTTTTTATGATATTCACATGCGTGATGTTGTGTCATAGGTTGACACGTGGACGAGATCCAAATGCATACATACATTGATTATATGGGTGGAGAAGATCCACATTCATACATACATTGATTATATGGTTGGACGAGATCCACATGCATACATAGATTGATTATATTGTTGGATTTATATCCGCATACATATAGTATTGATTACATTGTTGGCACATATCCAGATACGGTCACCCTAGATATCATAGTATTACCTTTATGGTATAGTTAACCTAGGAGTCGTTATTTATTCTATTTCTTCTTGTAGATGTTTTTCTACTCACGAGTTGGCAACTCACCCCCATTGTGCCACAGTTCTTGCAGGTTGACCGCACGGATCAGTAGCGCCATCGCTGGCACATGGCTTCATTTGGGTGTTTTGCATTGGTAGATAGGACATTTGTATCGTACCCACTCTTGTATTTATATTTCATATTGTATCTAGTCAACTCCATCAAATCAAAATTAGTAATTGTGTAAGTAATGAGACTTAGCAAGACTTGTGGTTGCGAGACTTGAGCGATGGGTTTTATGTTCGCATTTTGGGTTGATGTCTCTCTTTACTTTATCTTTTGTGGTGATTTTCGTCGTTGGGCGTCGTATATTTATTTTTATGCTTTGCGTGGTTGTGATCCGCCGGTTAGCGAAGAGCTAGCTCCCGCTTGGGGATGCCATTATTCTTGTTATGTATTGTGGTTTTGGATCAAAATTTACAAAGGAGGTACTGCCCAAATTTTTAAAAGACGAAACACGGTTTCAAACTAGCAAATTTCACTTGCATTTTCGTGTTCCTTTTCTATGCATTAAGAAAACTTGATTTTATTATACCTTTATTTCAAAACTCCACCTCCTTTATTTTCTTAAAAAGGTTTAGATTTCTGGGTTTCAGCTTACTTGAATTACGTTACACCTTTAGATATTGCGTGATTCAAGTACTGGTCAAGAGCTAATATTTCGGGTCGTGACAGTCGTACGGGTGGGTCTAAATTAATCATGAAATGATGGGCTGAACTTGACTAGGACTCTTTGATTTGTTGATTTTTAGTTAAGGTCATAGATTCCTAAGGGCAAAAATGACATCAGGAGTTTCAAGTGTTGAAACTTGCAATGAGATTGCATATATTCTATGGAGTGGGGTAATTTGTTGATCTTTAGTCTAGATTACCACACTATGATAGATTGGGTCCCGATTCCTACTGTGAGTAATAGTTACTCCCAGGAGATTTTCTATACAAAATCCCGGCTAGTTCTCCATTTAGGGTTTGAAGGAGAATTTGACAGAACAGTGGAAGACATCCTGATTAGATAAATAAACCAATCTAATCTAGGTTAGAGTATACGGAGAGAGTTTCTTTTCACTCTCTCTGGCAGCGACCCTGGACTGACCTTAAACTAAGACTCATTAACCATATTGACTAATTGATCATTTTCGTGTGTATGTAAAATGTTTCACAACCAAAAAAATTTATACCGTAATCAATTGACGGTGTTTATTGTAGTTTCGTCAATGAGAACGGATCGTCCACTGAGAAAGTGTGAATTTGTTCGAAATCGTTTTAGTTGAGTTGAAAATAAAAGATAAAAGAAAATGATTTAAGATTTGTGAAATTTAGTTTCAAGAAACATAAAGAAATAGATCTAGGATCAAGAATTTATAAAAATCAAGGAAATGTACACCCAATTGAATTATCAAGATTTGTAAAGTAGCTTATGTTAGTGTATATGCCCTAGAGGCCATTACTGTATCATACTAGTTTGTATATTACTTAATGGAAGCTTGGGATATTCACAGTTGTATATACAATCTTGCTCGAAATGGTAGTATGCTACTTGGTTTGTCTCTGCTTTAATATGTGCATGTGTTTCTTTTAACATATTGCTGGTATACATATTAGTAGAGCCCTTAGGATCTTTGCTTGATTACCAGCGTTGTGATGGCGCTCGCACTCGTGGGAGCTGAGTAATCTATAAGCACATCCTTATACAGGTCCCTGGTCGTTGGACTATCGAGACAGGGCATCGATACTCCGGAGTAGACTAGCGTATGCGCTTCTCATCCCAGTGTGGGAGACGGTCTGTCCCACAGCCGTTAGTACGTCGTACTTGGGATAGTATGCGGGTGCTCGTTAGGTTACGAGTACACTGGACAGGACTCGTCGGGAACTGTTGGTTGGTAATATACCTATCGTCAGTTATCAGTTCCCAGGTGACATGAGTACAGCTTAGTCCGCTGACTTGACACTGTCACTTCGCCTCGAGTGTGTTCCCACTGCACTTTGATTACTACCCTACCACGGCTCAAAGGAGCTGTGCAAACAGGTAGTTTTTGGGTGCAGTCCCGAAGCACTTGGAGGCAGTGACGGTTAGACAGGATTCGTCTCTCCCGGTATTGGGGGTTGACATCGCGCTGTGTCTAGGAGAGCCATTACACGAGTAGTCCATGGCCAGGGCAAGCGAGATATACTGGTAGGTTTCCAGTGTTATCTCAGGGTGTTCTGGGCTACACTCCGACACGACTTGTACCGCTATTAGGGGACTGACGTTCACCGCCCCCCCTAGGCCCGCCATGCGATGTATCAGACGAACAGACCGGACTGTACGGAGATTGTCACATACAGGCTCAGTAGGAGTGCAGATGGGGTTCACCTCGTCAGTCTTCTTATCGACATCTACCTGGGGACCGTTACGTACAGCTAGTGCCGCTTGCGGTCTGTGGTTAAACCCACTGCCAGCGTAGTGTCGAGTCTTTAGAGTCCCACACAGAGAGCTATTCGCCTTTAGGCAAAATGAGTAGAGGTCGCATGGTTTTGCGACAGGGTTCGTTCACATTCGCGCACTTGTGCACGTTTGCTGTCCGGACAGTTTATACTAGCGGGCTTTGGTTTAAGCCGGATCCTAGTATATGTTTTGAGATTGGTTTTTCTCATTGTGTTCGTGTTCCTCGGATCACGAATGCGGGTGCGTATGCACAGTTGCTTGAGATTGAGGGAGAGGACCTTGATTAGGGTTAATGGCTATTATCATTTTATTAACCCTAATATTTATGTGTGTGTTATTGTTAATTAGTAATTAGTTTGATAATTATCCATGGTTGTGGTTATTGAGCTTTTGACTTCTTTGACTTGTTGACCAAGGTTGACACTTTGACCATCATAATTTCTTTTGGAAGATGCTTTTTGATCTTTGCAATTTGAAATGATAATGGTCATGTCATGATTTACCATGATAATTATCTAGATAATTATTCAATTAAATTAATTCACACATATTAGTAAGAAGAGCTCTATTATTTTCTCATTCTCTCATATCATTTCTCTCTCTTGTTCATCCTCTCCCTCAAGCTCTCTCCCTCTCATGTGTTGAGAAACAAAAAGCTTGAGAAAAACCTTCACTTGATCCTCTCTACTCTCTTCTAGGGTTCAAGTCTTAGCATTTCTTGCACTCTAGTTACTCCTAGCTTGGAATTGAAGCTAAAGGTGGTGGCTTTCAAGTGGATCTTTCTTTGACGGAAGAAGACAAGCAAGGTGAGGCCTTTCTACCATTCCGACGAGCAAGGAGAGAAGGACTAAAGACCAAAGGTATAACCTTTCTACAACTTAGTTAGTTGTTAGTTTTCTTTAGCTAGTTTTCGTTTAGCAAAGATCCTCACAAGCAAAGTCCATGTTGCCTAAGTCATTAAAATCCGTTTTTTTATTATGTTTTCCGCCTCCCGTAAGCACCGGGATGGGCAACACGGACTTACAGTGGTATCAGAGCCTAACTAAACCTAAACTAGCTAAGTAGTTAAGTGTAACGAAGTTTCGAAACCGGAAAATCGAAAAACCAAACTTGCAAAACCCTAGTTTCTGTTAAAATTTTTTCTGCTCAAAATGAAAATATTTATACTTGTAAAATCTTCTCAGGGTTTTCTGAATACACCCAAGAAAAACGATACCCTAATTCCATCAAACCGCCGCCCTTCCGCCGCACGAGGTAGGCATGTGCGGCGGAAGCGCCGCGGTTTGTCGTTATCGGAGCATCGTTTTTCGTGCAGTGTGTGTTGTTGTTGGTTTTGGGATTTTTAGGATATATTATATGTGCCCAGATTTTCCAGAACTAAAATTTACTTTTGGGGGCCTATAAATCCGTATTTTTCGGAACTTCACTACACTTTAACTACATCGGTTATATCTGTAATGCTTGCATGTATTGAACGTCGGCTAATCGCTATAAGACGATTAGTCGGGGTTATACATGATCTGTGATTGTTATTGGTTTGTGGATATGAATGGATTGGATTGTCGCGGGTGAATGGCCGGGGTGGATGTGAGATGAGCGTTGTTTTTCTTTCATTCATTTGTAACATGTAAATTGATGTAATAATATTCTTTGTATGGCCGCACAACCGGGTCGGGGTTGTAGCCGTCATTGTATAATTCTTTTTACTGTTTTTGCTCCTAGGATAGACCCATGGAGGGGGTGTACAAACTACCGGGTATCTCGAAGTGCCGAGTGGCCTACTCACGGTGGTGAGGGAGGTTGCTTCGCTTCGGGTGCTTGGCGGGTAGTTTGCCGCACCCGTAGGGGTCTTGGGTGGGGTATTGGCTGTTCACCGCGACCGTGTAATCCGCTTTGCGTTGCAGGCTCGAACGCATTGCGGATTCCTAGTATATCCAATGTATTCATCTGTGATCTGTAATGTCTATCATTGCTATATATTTATATATAATAACTATTTAGGCGTTGCTTATGTTTTACAGCCGCGCTAGCCCAGCCCCCGCTCTGTCGTTAGTTAAGTAACCTAACGGGTGATGACGGGGCCCCGTGGCGAATGCGAATGGCATAAGCGTACGTCATATTTTGGTTGTTTTCTGCAATGGTAGGATTAAATGATGGGACGCATTAAAAGAACTAATGCAAGAAATAAACCAAGTAAAAGTCGATTGGAACACTTTGAAAACCACTCGGTTCTTTTCAAAACTAAACTTTTAAACGCGGAGCTTGAACCACTCCTTTTAAAAGCTATCTCGTTCCATCGATTATATCAAGTTCACTACGTTCACGGTTTCGCCAAAACCATTCGTAGCCCTCCGTCATTCCACATGAATGGTCAAAAGTATTCAAGCTATGTATTTTGGCCAAAGTCAAGGCATAGTGATTGGTAGCGTTTGGGTATTCATGTGCAGCATAGATAGATGCGTTGATTTAGGACAGTCGTGCTGCCATTTTGGCCAAAGTCAAGGGTAGGTACGGGTGGGTCCAAATTAACCAGGAGAATGACGGGTAGAACTTGACATGTGACTTATGATATTTTGGCCAAAGTCAAGGTCATAAGAGCATGGGGCAAAAATCCACATCGGGAGTTTCATAAGTACTGAAACTTGCTAGTGTTGCATACCATTTGGAGTGTGATGATTCTGGTAGGATTCCTTCGGCTTTATCACGCGATGATATTTGGATCCCGATCCTACTGTGAGTATATGCTACTCCTCGGGAAAACTCTCACTTAACGATCAATGCTATAAACCTAGTAGGTGCCTAGAAAGGTGTTAGCGGGGCTACGCCCACAGGGAAAAGAGGTTACTTAATTAAGGAACTTCGCGAAAGCGTTGGAAAACCTCCCTCGAAGTACCGACACTGGCCTGGCTGAACGGTTAAGCAAGTATTGTACGGTGAGAATGATCCCGGCTAATCCTTTTCTTTACGGTTTGAGAAGGGATTCGAGAGACAGTGGGAGCCATCCAGTTTAGACAAACTAAAAACCACTCTAAACTTGCAAGAGCATCATGCTAAAGTGTTTCTTTTCTCTCTCCTAATTGCAGCGACCATTCAAGATGACCGGACTTAAGTTACTATTAGATAAAAACATATTGACAGGGCCAAACTACAAAGATTGGCTCAGGAATGTCAAGATGGCTATCACTTATGACAAGCTGGGGTATATACTTACCACCAAAGCTCCCCCTGTCCCAGGTCCCACCTCCAGCGTCGCGGATGTTGAAATCCGTAAGACATGGGAGATAGATTGCGCGAGGGCCAGATGCCTCGTACTAGCCTCGATGGACAATGACCATCAGAGGAGGCACGAGAATATGGACCTAGAGTCCATATTTCTCCATACAAAAGAACTGTATGGAGAGCAGTCTCGTATCGCAAGATACGAAGTGTCGAAGAAGCTCTTTTCGGCAAGGTTGGCCGTCGGATCATCGGTAGCGGACCACGTGCTTAAGATGATCGGCTACATAGAGGAGCTCGCGGACCTTGGGACCACGTTGGAGAATGAACTCTATACCGATTTGATTCTCCAGTCCCTTCCTTCCACTTACGCCCAGTTCATTCTTAACTTCAACATGCAAGGAAAGGAGGTTGAACTTGCCGAGCTTCTGAACATGTTGAGGACTGCCGAGGGCACCCTACAGAAGGGTAGGGAGACATCCACTTTGTTTGTAGGAGGATCTTCCTCTTCTAGGTCCAGGGCGAAAGCCAAGGGCAAGAAGAAGAAAGCCCCCGCCAAACCAAGAGGCGGTGTCGGTAAAGTGGATACGAAGGGAAAGGGTAAAGCAACAAAGGTAGCGGGGAAGCTGGTGGGGAAGGAAGAATGCTTCTATTGTCACAAAAGTGGTCACTGGAAACAAGATTGCAAGGCTTGGAAAGCCAGAACACAGGATTTGAAGCGAGTTGCAGCTTCAGCTTCAGGTGTGTATGTTATTGAAAATTGTCTATCAATAAACTCTACTTCCTGGGTATTGGATACCGGATCAGGATCTCATATCTGTAATTCTTTGCAGGCGTTGAGAAAGCGTAGAGTTTTGAAGGCAGGTGACATGACCCTCAGAGTTGCGAACGGTGCTAGCATGGATGCTGAGGCCGTGGGGGACTATCACCTGGGATTATCAGATGGATACTTTTTGGTTTTGCGTAGTTGTTATTATGTACCAAATGCAACCTGTAATATCATTTCTGTATCTTTATTATCTAAAGAAGGTTATGAATTTGCATTTGTAAGTAATGTAGTGAACATTCACCTTAATCAAGTGTTGATTGGGTCAGGTACATTGAACAACGGTATATACGTTTTAAACCAACCACAGATTTTCAATATCCAGAATACACACAAAAGAAAGTCTCCAGAAATTAATAAAACTTTCTTATGGCATTGTAGACTGGGTCACATCAACGAGAGAAGATTGACTAAGTTACATACTGAAGGATATTTAGATTCATTCGAATATCAATCGTATGCAACTTGTCAATCCTGTCTCAAAGGAAAGATGACAAAGGCTCCGTTTTCTGGACACGGAGAAAGAGCGAGCGAGCTCTTGGGACTCGTACACAGCGACGTGTGCGGTCCAATGTCTACACATGCGCGAAGCGGTTATTCTTACTTCATTACCTTTACGGATGATTTTTCAAGGTACGGTTATGTCTTCTTAATGAAACATAAATCCGAGGCTTTTGAAAAATTCCAGGAATATAAGAATGAAGTAGAAAAACAAACAGGCAAAAGTATCAAGATCCTAAGATCGGATCGAGGAGGAGAATACTTAAGTGCCGAATTCCTGAACTATTTAAAAGAGAATGGAATTCTCTCTCAGCTTACTCCTCCATACACTCCGCAACATAACGGTGTATCGGAGAGACGGAACCGAACCCTATTGGATATGGTACGGTCCATGATGAGTAACGCTGAGTTACCGCGATCATTCTGGGGGTATGCGCTAGAAACAGCTGCATATCTTTTGAACCGTGTTCCCACTAAGACTGTGCCTACCACACCATATGAGTTATGGAGTGGGAAGAAACCCTATCTTAATCACA
The DNA here is from genome assembly GCA_030015575.1 of Agapanthus africanus. Lineage (NCBI taxonomy): Eukaryota > Viridiplantae > Streptophyta > Magnoliopsida > Asparagales > Amaryllidaceae > Agapanthus > Agapanthus africanus. Next base: position 487,602 of record JASDDO010000275.1, on the reverse strand, counting down.
TTAAGACATGGGGATGTCCAGCTTTTGTAAAAAAGCAGCATGCGGACAAGCTCGAGGCACGCTCAGTACAGTGCAAGTTTGTGGGATATCCAAAGAACTCCAAGGGATATTACTTCTATTGCGAAGAGGAACAAAAAGTCCTTGTTTCTCGCCATGCCCACTTTCTAGAACATCAGTTCATAGAAAAAGAAATAAGTGGGAGCGCAATAGAACTGGAAGAAATTCCAGAACCACAAACTATTACTGAAAGTTTAGTGGAACCAGAAGGTTCAAAAGAACAGGACATTCCTATGCCGCTCCGCAGGAGTAGTAGGCAGTCTCATCCGCCCGAGAGGTACTACGGTTTTCTCATTGACGGGGATAGAGAAGACTGCATCCTGGATTGTGATGAGCCTACTAGCTTCCAGCAAGCCATTCAGAGCGTCGACTCGGTAAAATGGCTGAATGCAATGCGGACCGAAATGGAGTCCATGTACACCAACAAAGTATGGACGTTGGACATTGCTCCAGATGGGGTAAAACCCGTAGGATGCAAGTGGATCTTCAAAAGGAAGATTGGTGTAGATGGACAGGTTGAGACCTATAAAGCTAGACTGGTAGCAAAGGGTTTTCGTCAGCGACCTGGTTTGGACTATGACGAAACCTTTTCTCCAGTAGCTATGCTGAAATCCATTCGGATCCTTCTTGCCATTGCTGCTTTCCACGATTATGAGATTTGGCAGATGGACGTAAAGACAGCTTTTCTAAATGGTCATTTAGAAGAGTGTGTCTATATGGATCAGCCAGAGGGTTTCATTCAGGGTGGGAGCAGCGGAAAGGTGTGCAAGTTGCTCAAGTCCATTTATGGACTCAAGCAGGCATCGCGGAGTTGGAACATCTGTTTTGATGAGACGGTCAAAGAATTTGGCTTTATCAAAAATCCAGATGAACCATGCATCTATTGTAGATTTGTAGCGAGAACTGTAGTATTCCTCGTTTTATACGTGGATGACATTCTCTTAATAGGAAATGACATTCCTATGCTACAATCTGTCAAGGGGTTCTTGTCACACAGGTTCTCCATGAAAGACCTGGGTGATGCCTCCTACATTCTGGGTATCCGGATCTACCGTGACAGATCCAAGAGGATATTAGGACTCTCGCAGTCCAGGTACATCGACACCATACTGAAGAGATTCAGTATGGAAGATTCCAAGCGCGGTAATCTACCGGCTTGTCACGGGATCACCCTCTCCAAAGAGATGTCTCCCAAGACTGATTTGGAGAGGGATCGCATGTCTATTATACCCTACGCTTCTGCGGTAGGCTCTATAATGTATGCGATGTTGTGTACCAGACCGGATGTGGCTTATGCACTGAGTGTGGTAAGCAGGTATCAGTCAAACCCTGGGGAGAAACATTGGATAGCAGTAAAGAACATTCTCAAGTACCTGAGAAGGACTAAGGAGATGTTCTTGGTGTATGGCGGAAAAGACCTGCAGATTGAGGCCTTTGCTGACTCCAGCTTCCAGAGTGACAAGGATGATTCCAAGTCCATGTCGGGTTTTGTCTTTACCCTCAATGGAGGGGCGGTGTGTTGGAAGAGCTCCAAACAGGAAACCGTTGCTGACTCGACTATGGAAGCGGAATACATCGCTGCATCTGATGCCGCAAAAGAAGCTGTCTGGATGAGGAAGTTCTTGAAAGAACTTCAGGTGGTTCCGCCCATTGTTGACCCAATACCTCTGTATTGCGACAACAACGGGGCTATAGCTTTAGCGAAGGAACCCAGGTCCCATCAGAAATCCAGACACATCTTAAGGCGGTATCACCTGATCAGGGAGATCGTAGATCGCCAGGAAATCGAGGTCCGGAGAGTTGCATCAGAGGATAACACAGCAGATCCATTCACGAAGGCCCTACCCCAGACTCAGTTCGAGCGGCTGATCGAGATGATAGGTCTTCGATACGCCAGTACATGGCCTTAGTGCAAGTGGGAGATTGTTAGTGTATATGCCCTAGAGGCCATTACTGTATCATACTAGTTTGTATATTACTTAATGGAAGCTTGGGATATTCACAGTTGTATATACAATCTTGCTCGAAATGGTAGTATGCTACTTGGTTTGTCTCTGCTTTAATATGTGCATGTGTTTCTTTTAACATATTGCTGGTATACATATTAGTAGAGCCCTTAGGATCTTTGCTTGATTACCAGCGTTGTGATGGCGCTCGCACTCGTAGGAGCTGAGTAATCTATAAGCACATCCTTATACAGGTCCCTGGTCGTTGGACTATCGAGACAGGGCATCGATACTCCGGAGTAGACTAGCGTATGCGCTTCTCATCCCAGTGTGGGAGACGGTCTGTCCCACAGCCGTTAGTACGTCGTACTTGGGATAGTATGCGGGTGCTCGTTAGGTTACGAGTACACTGGACAGGACTCGTCGGGAACTGTTGGTTGGTAATATACCTATCGTCAGTTATCAGTTCCCAGGTGACATGAGTACAGCTTAGTCCGCTGACTTGACACTGTCACTTCGCCTCGAGTGTGTTCCCACTGCACTTTGATTACTACCCTACCACGGCTCAAAGGAGCTGTGCAAACAGGTAGTTTTTGGGTGCAGTCCCGAAGCACTTGGAGGCAGTGACGGTTAGACAGGATTCGTCTCTCCCGGTATTGGGGGTTGACATCGCGCTGTGTCTTGGAGAGCCATTACACGAGTAGTCCATGGCCAGGGCAAGCGAGATATACTGGTAGGTTTCCAGTGTTATCTCAGGGTGTTCTGGGCTACACTCCGACACGACTTGTACTGCTATTAGGGGACTGACGTTCACCGCCCCCCCTAGGCCCGCCATGCGATGTATCAGACGAACAGACCGGACTGTACGGAGATTGTCACATACAGGCTCAGTAGGAGTGCAGATGGGGTTCACCTCGTCAGTCTTCTTATCGACATCTACCTGGGGACCGTTACGTACAGCTAGTGCCGCTTGCGGTCTGTGGTTAAACCCACTGCCAGCGTAGTGTCGAGTCTTTAGAGTCCCACACAGAGAGCTATTCGCCTTTAGGCAAAATGAGTAGAGGTCGCATGGTTTTGCGACAGGGTTCGTTCACATTCGCGCACTTGTGCACGTTTGCTGTCCGGACAGTTTATACTAGCGGGCTTTGGTTTAAGCCGGATCCTAGTATATGTTTTGAGATTGGTTTTTCTCATTGTGTTCGTGTTCCTCGGATCACGAATGCGGGTGCGTATGCACAGTTGCTTGAGATTGAGGGAGAGGACCTTGATTAGGGTTAATGGCTATTATCATTTTATTAACCCTAATATTTATGTGTGTGTTATTGTTAATTAGTAATTAGTTTGATAATTATCCATAGTTGTGGTTATTGACCTTTTGACTTCTTTGACTTGTTGACCAAGGTTGACACTTTGACCATCATAATTTCTTTTGGAAGATGCTTTTTGATCTTTGCAATTTGAAATGATAATGGTCATGTCATGATTTACCATGATAATTATCTAGCTAATTATTCAATTAAATTAATTCACACATATTAGTAAGAAGAGCTCTATTATTTTCTCATTCTCTCATATCATTTCTCTCTCTTGTTCATCCTCTCCCTCAAGCTCTCTCCCTCTCATGTGTTGAGAAACAAAAAGCTTGAGAAAAACCTTCACTTGATCCTCTTTACTCTCTTCTAGGGTTCAAGTCTTAGCATTTCTTGCACTCTAGTTACTCCTAGCTTGGAGTTGAAGCTAAAGGTGGTGGCTTTCAAGTGGATCTTTCTTTGACGGAAGAAGACAAGCAAGGTGAGGCCTTTCTACCATTCCGACGAGCAAGGAGAGAAGGACTAAAGACCAAAGGTATAACCTTTCTACAACTTAGTTAGTTGTTAGTTTTCTTTAGCTAGTTTTCGTTTAGCAAAGATCCTCACAAGCAAAGTCCATGTTGCCTAAGTCATTAAAATCCGTTTTTTTATTATGTTTTCCGCCTCCCGTAAGCACCGGGATGGGCAACACGGACTTACAGCTTATATGAATCGATCAAATTGATAGTGATGATGAATACTAATGATTATAAATTCTTATCTATTGAGAATTTATTGCTAGATCGATGACGATCAACGAGATTTAGGGATCTATTGAAGAAACTAGGGTTTCCTTCATCATCCCTTGTCCTTACATTGATTATCATTCAAATTCTAGCCTCTAGCAAATTAAATCACCGATCGTTGATCTCTAATTTGGAGCGAAAATATTCAAGAAAGCGATCTCGCTCAAATTAGGTCTTCGAAGATTCAATTTCCTAAAGTTTACAAAACTCATAAGACTTAGGAATCGTTCAATAATTCCATCATCTTCATCTACCTATTCTCTCGATTCCGCTACAAACGGAGATTTCACTCAAACATCATGAAAACGGAAAGAATCAAGAATCGGTAACTTTTCATAATGCAAGAATGTAAAGAAAAGCAAGATTTATAATTTTCACCTTTATTAATCGACGATTAGGTACAATTCACATAAAGATTACAAGATTTAAGGAGGTAACTAGATCCGCCGAAATTAGCTTCGCATCGATCTTCTTGAGTCGCGGATCGTCGTGGATCTCTTGCTCGGATGAAGATCAGAGTTGCTTCAAAGGATCTTCATTTGCTTGCTTGAGTCGCTTCTCAAAATGATCCTGATTTGGATTTGGATTTGGATTTGGGTTAGGGTTTTGGATCAAAAGTTGTGTCACTCAACTTGTGGGTGAATTGATGTATGATGATCAATAACCTTTGTAATGAAGCCATAGATGCTCTTTTATAGTTTTCCCTCAAGCTTCCCCTAGAAACTAGGTCAATCTTCTCAAGGAAGCTTTGTTGTTATGAGGCTTGCATGAAAAGCTTGGTAGGTATCAAACTTGCATAAGAAGCTTGGCTGTTAGAAGGGAAGCTTCTAGAGAAATCTACACAATTCGAAGCGTCTTGGAGAAGTTTGGCCGTTAAAAGAAGAGCCCTGCAAAAGGTTCCTACCGCCGACGAGTCATAACGGCCGCGGATCCGCGCCGGATCGGCCTGACTCGGCCGCGGATCCGCCGCCGTTTGAGGTGATCTCTGCATGAATTTTCCAATGCTGAGTTGTTTTGGCTTTATGGCACTTTCCTAATGTCTGGAATATTTTTATACTTTCTTATTTACTGCCAGATCACAAGTCTTGGACTTGATGTATTTTATCAGCACTTTTAGCAGTTCCGGCTCTTTTACCTGGAGAATTTCCTGCACACAATCTTGAAACAAGTATTGAGATATATAGATCATGCGTGTAGTAATAAACACACAATTTTCCTCATAATGCCGGTTATAATGTATAACACTTGTTATTTGATATTTCGCAAACGAATTGCTAATATGTGTTATATTTATACCAAACATCTTTAGATCATTAGAAAGAGTAGGGAAATTGATGTGTTAAGAATGCAATATTTTTGATTGATCAAATTGCCCCAAACATAATTTTGGTCGTTTCGAGCAAACACCTTTTATTTAAGAGAAGGAGAAAATAACGAAAAAGACACTAGCACACTTTCGTTGGCAACACGATTGCACCGAGCACGTGCCACAAGCCTTTAAACCTCTAGGTGTCCCTAGTATGAGGAGTGTTGTCTCCTGAGGGTTTTCAGCGGATTGCACCCATAAATTCCCATAATAAAAGGAAGACTGTGAAAGTTACATATAAAGATAAGAATTATAAAAGAAAGACTTTGAAAATCAAAGTTTCTAACCACACTAGCTTTTCAGTTCTCATGAGCCCTATCTTAATAGTCATGAAAAGATGTTAGAAATTACATCATCTCTCAATAAAACATCGTCTTTATTCTTCATTCCTATCTTTCTTCCAAACATTGATCATATACCCCTACGTGTGTGTAAAAGGCATCCCTACACTCAGAGAATTCAATTCAAGCTATCATACTCTTGTCCATCACCACAGTACTTTTTAGTCGGTGAATAGTTTGGATGGAATTGCTCACACATTTTTCATGCGACCGTTACTACTTCTTGAGGTACTAACCGACCGATTACTCATGTGCTTGCTTATTAGGCGTAAATAGTATTTTCTCGTCTTGCAACACCTAAGGCTTAGCAGTGACTCCCAAACCAGTTGGTCTAAGGCACTAGGTGATGAAGCATCCTAGCTATATTTTTTTTATGCTACCTTGGTAATTACAAAACCAGTGCTCATTTTTTCTACCCCATTTTATATTTTTATGTTTCATTTATTATTTTCTTTGTACTTTGGCTTTTAGACAAGAACATTTCAAGGTATCCTCTACAATCCCGAGTTTCAAGACGTGTGTAAGTGTGTATAGTAGGGTATCAACGTTCAAATGTTTAGCTTCCAGAATAGGAACTATTTTTCAGACTTATTTTTATCCTCAGATTAGTGACTTCTTTCATCTTACTAACCCTTTGGACAACGGCTCATAACTACTTATTACTAGTTTCGTTTAAGAAAACTTCTAATTTTCTTGGTTTTCTTAAACTTTTCCAATCTTTTAGATGTAATTTTTCACTATCTAATCTTTTATTATAAAATTAAATATTAAATTTTTTTATATGTTTTTTTTATATATGTTTTGTGCTTATGCAAAATGATATGCAAAGTGATGCGTAAACAAGCACAAACCTCCCCCAAACCTGTTTACAACAGTGTCCTCATTGTTGCCATCTGTTAAATCTTCAGAAACCTGTACGCTTGGAAGGAAAATTTATTAGCGGGGTCAAGAAATATGGACGTGAAAATTTCCCCCAAACTTATTTTTGGCTCAAAATTTTGAGGACAATTTTTATTTTCAAGAGCCAGATTATAACCCCACCCCCCATACTTGAGTTAAACAATGTTAAGCTTTGAAAATCACAAGAGGGGGTCAAAATTACTGGTCAATGCCAAGCTTTGCAAAGACCAAAGGTCAACACCAACCATTCGAAGATTTTATCAATGTAATGCACCGGTTGGTGGAAAAACATGATGTATAGAGTAAGGAGGAAGTGGGGAAGAAATAAGTGGTGTGATGGAAAGGGTTCGCGTCTCAATTTGGAGAGACGACACAGTAATTGTAATGATGGATTACTCGCATTTTTGTGATTGTCAAGCATAAGGGGTGGAGGTTCAATTTTTTTGTTTTGGAGATGATTCATCTCAACACCCGTGTTTGCTAAAAATGCGAGCTCATCAGCGAAAATTTCCTCAAAGCTCTCATCGATACCCCGAAGAATAATGTCATCAGAAAAAGCGGGGTGATCTTCAGACTCCAAAAACGGTTCATAATCAGTGTTAGATGTTGACCTGGAAAGTTCAATGGAAGAATCCATATGTGTATAATACATAGCTGGGTCAAACAACAACGTATTGAGGAAGTCTGGATTAGTATCATGAAGCTCGTCAAATTCGCTGCTGTCGACATGCATTAATTCGACAGAACAGACCTGAGCAGAAGGTTCGGAGGGTACACTTCCCAACTTATAAATGTTAAGCTCAATTGACATCTTCCCGAAGGATAGGGTCATAGAGCCATTACGACAGTTGATTATAGCATTGGAAATGGCCAAAAAGGGTCGACCAAGGATCACCGGAATTTGATTCCGTGAGTTCACTACAGGATGTGTATCGAAAACAATAAAGTCCACAGGGAATACAAATTCCCCGATTTTTATCAACACATCCTCTAGTTCACCCCTAGGTTGGGTGATTGATCGGTCGGCCATCTGGAGAGTGCAGTGAGCTGGTTTCAACTCTCCGATCCCTAACTGCTCATAAACTGAGAAAGGAAGCAGGTTAACACTTGCGCCATGGTCAAATAGAGCACGGTTAATGTGTTTACCCCAATAGAAATAGAAATAGTAGGATAGTCAGGGTCCTTACGTTTCCTAGGTAATTGTTGGGGAAAAGCTGTGTCTACAGTCTTTAACATGAACACCTTTTTTGCCACTTGAGTCTTCCTTTTCCTAGTGCACAAGTCCTTGAGAAATTTCGCATAAACCGGGGCTTGTTTTATAGCATCTAGGAGAGGGATATTGATGTTAACCTATTTAAAGATTTCGGTGATCTTCTACATTTGCGGACTTGGTCTGTTGCCCCTTAACCTATTAGGATAGGGAGCTTTGGCAATAATAGAAGGGTCCAAAAGATCCAAGAATAGGAGTGGGGATCGTCTTTGGTGGACTAGAAGAAGTGTGCCGAGGGTTCGAGCCTTGGGAAAAACGGAGAATAGGCTCGGATGAAAATGGTGGGATAGACGAACTGGGGTCAGAAGTAGAAGTAGAAGAGGAAGGAAAAGTCTCAGCCGGGGTATCATTGATTGATTCATCATTATTAGTATCAATCTCTTCACCGACATGGTTGTCAAGCACTCTTCCAGATCTCAACGTGGTGATAGCGTTCACATGATGTGAATGTAAGTCTATGTTACCCACCCCGGTACTTTCGGGGAGGTGGAATAGGTAAAAATCGAATTTTTCTCACAAGGAAACATAGACTAACCATTAAGGATCTTTGCTAAACAAAAACTAACAAACTAACTTAGAGTTTTAACTACTAGGTTAGATGATTATACCTTGGTCTTCAACTCCTTCTCTTCTTGTGTTGCTTCCTCTTCTTGTGAGCTATTTGGGGTGGTGTAGATGGCTCCTCCTCACCGTGTTCTCTTTGCCAAATAAAGATCCACCCGAAGGCCTCTATCTTGAGCTCCTACCTCAACAATGAAGTAACTAGAGTGCTTGGCTTTCTAGACTAAGAACCCTAGAGTGAGTAGAGAAGTGTTTTGGTGGTTTGATCTCACAAAGCTCTTGATTTTCAACTCATGAAACAAGAGTGCTTTGAGAGAGGAAGAGGAGAGAGCTAACAAGAGAGAGAATGTGTCATGATAAAATGAGGAGATAGCTCTCATATCACCAAAAGGAATAATGATAATTTTAATTAGGATAAATTGTCATGGTTGATGTTGATTTGACCATTATCATTTCACAATTAATGCTAAGCATGCTCACAAAAAAATATCTAAGTCAACATGGGTCAACTTAGTCAAATGGTCAAACCAATTAACCATGATACAATTATCTCGAATTAAAACCCATTGATCAATTTCCTCCATCTCATTATGGTTTTAATCAAGTCAATGGTCAAAACCCTAATGAGGTTCCTCTGCCTCTGTCAACTGTGCATACACACCCGCATCCGTATTCCGAGGAACATGAATACTATGAGACCGAACCAACCCAAAATCAAATACTAAGATCTGGTTTAAACCAAAGCCCCCTAGTAACAACTGTCCAAACACTGAACACGCATAAGTACGAATATATGAACAAACCATGTCGTAAAACCATACGACCTCTATCTCGTTTCGCCCAAAGGTGAACAACCCTCTGTGTGGGACTCTAAAGACTCGACACTACGCTGGAAGTGGGTTTAACCATAGGCCGCAAGCAGTACTAGCTGTACGTAACGGTCCCCAGGTATATGCCGATAAGAAGATCGATGAGGTGAACCCATCCGAACTCCTACTGAGCCTGAATGTGACAATCTCCGTACAGTCCGGCCTGTTCGTCTGAGAGTATCGCATGTCGGGCCTAGGGGACGGTAAACGTCAGACCCCTAATAGCGGTACAAGTCGTGCCAGAGTATAGCCCAGAACACCCTGAGAAACTACTGGAAACACTACCAGTAAATCTCGCTTGCCCTGGCTAGGGACTTTGTGTAATGGCTCTTCTAGACACAGCGCGATATCAACTCCCAATACCGGGAGAGATGAATCCTGTCTAACCGTCACTGCCTCCAAGTTCTTCGGGACTGCACCCAACTACTACCTGTTTGTACGACTAATAGAGCCGTGGTGGGGTAGTAATCTAAGAACAGCGGGAACACACTCGAGGCGAAGTGACAGTGTCAAGTCAACGGACTAAGCTGTACTCATGTCACCTGGGAACTGATAACTGACGATAGGTATAATACCAGCCAACAGTTCCCAGCGAGTCCTATCCAATGTACTCGTAACCTAACAAGCACCTGCATACTATCTCCAGTACGACGTACAGATGGCTGTGGGACAGACCATCTCCCCTCCTGGGATGAGAAGCGTATACACTAGTCTACTCTGGAGTATCGATGCCCTGTCTCGATAATCCTACGATCAGGAACCAGTATAAGGATGTGCTTGTAGACTACCCAGCCCCTACTAGTGTGACTGCCATCACAACGCTGGTAGTCAAGCGAAGATCCTAAGGGCTCAATCAATATGTATTAGCGATTTGTTAAAAAGAATCACATACACATATTAAGATAGTTACAAACCAAGTAGCATGCTACCATATTGAGCAAGAATGTCAATCCGTGTATATATCCCAAGCTTCCAAAATGTAATATACAAACTAGTACTATACAATAATGGCCTCTAGGGCATATCACACTAACAATATCCCACTTGCACTAAGGCCATGTGCTGGCATATCGCAGACCTATCATATCGAATAGCCTCTCGAACTGCGTCTGAGAAATGGCCCTTGTGAATGGATCTGCAGTGTTATCCTCTATAGCAACCCTCCGAACCTCGATCTCTCAGCGATCCACGATCTCCCTGATTAGGTGATACCGCCTCAAGATGTGTCTGGACTTCTGATGGGACATGGGTTCTTTGCTAAAGTTATAGCCCCGTTGTTGTCACAATACAGAGGTATTGGATCAATAATGGACGGAACCACCTGAAGTTCTATTAAGAACTTCCTCATCCAGAAGGCTTCTTTTGTGGCATCAGATGCTGCGATATACTCCGCTTCCATCGTCGAGTCAGCAACGGTTTCCTGTATGGAACTCTTCCAACACACCGCCCCTCCATTGAGAGTAAAGACATAACCCGACATGGATTTGGAGTCATCCTTATCACTCTGGAAGCTGGAGTCAGCAAAGGCCTCGATCTGGAGGTCTTTTCCGCCTTAAACCAAAAACATATCCTTAGTCCTTCTCAGGTACTTCAGAATGTTCTTTACCGCTATCCAGTACTTCTCCCCAGGGTTTGACTGATACTGGCTTACTACACTCAGTGCATAAGCTACATCTAGTCCGGTACACAACATCGCATACATTATAGAGCCTACCGCAGAAGCGTAGGGTATAATAGACTTGCGATCCCTTTCCAAATCAGTCTTGGGAGACATCTCTTTGGAGAGGGTGATCCCGTGACAAGCCGGTAAATTACCGCGCTTGGAATCTTCCATACTGAATCTTTTTAGTATGGTGTCGATGTACCTGGACTGTGAAAGTCCCAACATCCTTTTAGATCTATCACGATAGATCCGGATCTCCAGAACGTAAGAGCCATCACCCAGGTCTTTCATGGAGAACCTGTATGACAAGAACCCTTTGACAGATTGTAGCATAGGAATGCCATTTCCTATCAAGAGAATATCATTCACGTACAAGACGAGGAATATAACAGTTTGTGCTACAATCTTACTATAAATGCATGGTTCATCTGAATTTTTGATAAAGTCAAATTCTTTGACCGTGTCATCAAAATAGATGTTCCAACTCCGCGATGCCTGCTTCAGTCCATAAATGGACTTAAGCAACTTGCATACTTTCCCGTTGCTCCCACTCTGAATGAAACCCTCTGGCTGGTCCATATAGACACACTCCTCTAAATTACCATTTAGAAAAGCGGTTTTTACGTCCATCTGCCAAATCTCATAATCGTGGAAGGCAGCAATGGAAAGAAGGATCTGAATGGATTTAAGCATAGCCACTGGAGAAAAGGTTTGGTCATAGTCCAAACCAGGTCTCTGACGAAAATCCTTTGCAACAAGTCTAGCCTTATAGGTCTCAACCTGTTCATCTACACCAATCTTCCTTTTCAAGATCCATTTGCAGCCTACGGGTTTTACCCCTTCTGGAGCAACGTCCAAAGTCCATACTTTGTTAGTGTACATGGACACCATCTTGGTCCGCATTGCATCCAGCCATTTCACCGAGTCAGTGCTCTGAATGGCCTGCTGGAAGCTAGTCGTCTCATCATTATCAATGATGCAATCCTCTCTATCCCCGTCTATGAGAAAACCGTAGTATCTCTCAGGTGGATGAGAAAGCCTACTACTCCTGCGGAGCGGTGCGGGAATGTCCTGTTCTTTTGAACCTTCTGGCTCTACTAAGCTTTTAGTAATAGCTTGTGGTTCTAGAATTTCTTCCAGTTCTATTGCGTTCCCACTTATCTGATTTTCTAAAAATTCAGTTTCCAAGAAGCAGGCATGACGAGAAACAAATACCTTTTGTTCCTCTGCGTAATAGAATAAATATCCCTTAGAGTTCTTTGGATATCCCACAAACTTGCACTGTACTAAGCGTGCTTCGAGTTTGTCCGTATGCTGCTTTTTGACAAAAGCTGGACATCCACATGTCTTAATGTGTTTAAGATGGAGTTTCTTCCCACTCCACGTCTGATATGGTGTGGTAGGCACTAACTTAGTTGGAACCCAGTTCAAAAGATATGCAGTTGATTCTAGTGCATAACCCCAGAAAGATCACGGTAACTCAGCGTTACGCATCATTGAACGTACCATATCCAATAGGGTTTGGTTCCGTCTCTCTGATACACCATTGTGTTGTGGTGTGTATGGAGGAGTAAGTTGAGAGAGAATTCCATTCTCTTTTAGGTAATCCGGGAACTCGGCACTCAAGTATTCACCACCTCGATCAGATCTCGGTGTCTTGATACTCTTGCCTGTTTGTTTTTCTACTTCATTCTTGTATTCCTGGAATTTTTCAAAGGCTTCAGATTTATGCTTCATTAAGAAGACATGTCCATACCTTGAAAAATCATCCGTAAAAGTAATGAAGTAAGAATAACCACTTCGCGCATGTGTAGACATTGGACCACATACATCGCTGTGTATGAGTCCCAAGAGCTCGCTTACTCTTACTCCGTGTCCAGTGAACGGAGACTTTGTCATCTTTCCCATGAGACAAGATTGACAAGTTGCATAATACTGATATTCGAACGTATCCAAATATCCCTCTTTATGTAATTTAGTCAATAGTGTTTCATTAATGTGACCCAGTCTACAATGCCATAAGAAAGCATGATTTAATTCTGGAGACTTTCTTTTGTGTGTATTCTGGATATTGAAAATCCGCGGTTGGTTTAACACTTATATTTCATTGCTTAATGTACCCGACCCAATCAAAACATGATTAAGGTGAATGTTTACAACATTGCTTACAAATGCAAAATCATAACCTTCTTTATACATTAAAGATACAGATATGATATTACAAGTCGAACTGGGTACAAAATAACAGTTGCGCAAAACCAAAACATGTCCATCTGTCATTCCTAAGTGATAGTCCCCCACGGACTCAGCATCCATGCTTGCTCCATTTGCAACTGTGAAGGTCATATCACCTGCCTTCAAAACTCTACGCCTTCTCAGTGCCTGCGAAGAATTACAAATATGAGATCCTGATCCGGTATCCAATACCCAGGAAGTAGAGTTGATTGACAGACAGTTTTCAATTACATACACACCTGAAGCCGAAACCACAACTTGCTTCGGGTCCTGGTTCTTGGCCTTCCAAGCCCTGCAATTTTTCTTCCAGTGTCCTTTCTTGTGACAATAAAAGCATTCTTCCTTTCCCACAGTCTGTCCCGCAACCTTTGCTTTTCCCTTAGCTTCCACCTTACTGACACCGCCCCTTGGTTTGGTGAGGGCCTTCTTCTTCTTTCCTTTGGCTTTCGCCTTGGACTTAGAAGAGGAAGTTCCTCTAATAAACAAAGAGGGTGTTTCCCTGACTTTCTGTAGGGTGCCCTCTGCACTCCTCAACATGTTGAGGAGTTCCAGAAGTTCAACTTCTTTTCTTTGCATGTTGAAATTCAGGATAAACTAGGCGTAGGTGGAAGGAAGGGACTGGAGAATCAAGTCAGTGTACAGCTCATTCTCTAACGTGGTCCCGAGGTCCGTGAGCTCCTCAATATAGACAATCATCTTCAGGACGTGTTTCCCTACAGATGATCCGACGGCCAACCTCTCTTGAAACAGCTTTTTCGAGGTTTCGTATCTGGCGATACGGGATTTCTTTCCATATAGTTCCTTAGTATGGAGAAATATGGATTCAGGGTCCATATTCTCGTGCCTCCTCTGATGTTCATTGTCCATAGAGGCAAGCACGAGGCACTTGGCCTTCGCGCAGTCAATCTCCCAGGTCTTACGGATTTCCTTATCCGTGACACTGGATTCTGGACCTGGGACGGTGGGGGCCTTAGTGGTAAGGAGATACCCCAACTTGTCATAAGTGATTGACATTTTGACATTCCTGAACCAATCTTTGTAGTTTGGCCCTGTCAATATATTTTTATCTAATAGTAAATTAAGGCCCGTCATGATGTTTGGTTGCTGCAATTAGGAGAGAGAGAAGAAACACTTTAGCATGATGCTCTTACAAGTTTACAGTGGTTTTTAGTTTGTTTAAACAGGATGGCTCTCACTGTTTCTCGAATCCTTCCTCAAACCATAAAAGAAGAACTAGTCAGGATTGATCTCAACGTACAGTACTTGCTTAAACGTTCAGCCAGGCCAGTGTCGATACTTCGAGGGAGGTTTTACGACGCTTTCGCGAAGTTCCTTAATTAAATAACCTCTTTTCCCTATGGGCGTAGCCCCGCTAACACATTTCTAGTCACCTACTTGGTTTATAGCATTGATCGTTAAGTGAAAAAATCTCCTGAGGAGTAGCATATACTCACAGTAGGATCGGGATCCAAATATCATCGTGCGATAAAGCTGAAGGAATCCAACCAAAATCATCACACTCCAAATGGTATGCAATACTGGCAAGTTTCAATTTCTTTAGAAACTCCCGATGTGGATTTTTTCCCCATGCTCTTATGACCTTGACTTTGGCCAACAAATCATAAATCACATTTCAAGTTCTACAAGTCATTTTCCAGGTTAATTTGAACCCACCCGTAACTACCCTTGACTTTGGCTAACAAAGCAGTACGATTGTCCCAAACCAACGCATCTATCTATGCTTCATATGAATATCCAACAGCTGCCAATCACTATGCCTTAATTTTGGCCAACAAATATAGCTTGAATACTATTGACTATCCATATGAAATGACGGAGGGCTACGAATGGTTTTGGCGAAACCATGAACGTAGTGAACTTGATATAATCGAAGGAACGTGATAGCTTTTAAACGGAGTGGTTTAAGCTCCGCATTTAAAAGTTTTGCTGTTTTGAAAAAACGGAGTGGTTTTGAAATTGTTCCAACGATTTAACTTTGGTTTGTTTTCTTTGCATTAATATAATGCGTCCCATCAATTAATCCTACCATTGCAGAAAACAAAGAAAATATAACGTACGCTTATGCCATCCGCATTCTCCACGCGGCCCCATCATCACCCGTTAGGTTACTTAACTAACGACAGAGTGGGGGCTGGACTAGCACGGATGCAAAACATAAGCAACGTCTACTAGATATCATATATAGATATATACATTCGTCAGACGCAATGATAGTCATTCCAGATCATAGATGAACACATTGGATATACTAGGAATCCGTGTTTCGTTCAAACCTGCAACGAAAGACGGATTACACGGTCGTGATGAATAGCCAAACCCCACCCTAGACCTCTACGGGTGCGACAAACTACCCGCCAAATACCCGAAGTGAAGCAGCCTCCCACAAGAACGTGAGTAGACCACTAAGCACTTCAAAGTACCCGGTAGTTTGTGCACCCAACCGTGGGTCTATCCTAGGAGCAGAAAACAGTAAAAAAAATAATATACAAAAGCGGCTACATCCTCAACCCGGATGTGTGACCCAAAAATAATATTATATCAATTTACAATTTACATCAAATGCAAGATAAATAAACACTCATTTCACACCCCGGCTATTCATCCACGACAATCCAAAAAGTTCATATACACAATCCAACATCACAGATCACAGATATGTACAACCCCCACTAATCGACGTATGGAGATTAGTCGACATTCAGTACATATATCACATTACAAATATACCAATTAGATAAAGTTTATAGAATTTCAATCAATATTCTAATTTGAAACTACCCCAAATACAACACTGTACTCAAAAGAATCTGGGGAGAAACAAAGTATCTGAAAAATCATAAAACATCAAGCTGGACAATCTGCAGGAAAAACGAGTTGACTCCAAGTCGACTCGGCCGCGGATCCACAGCGAAACGCATGGTTTCGCCGCGCTTCCGCGGCATTCTGACCGAGTCACGAGCTCGTTTTTCTTGGGTGTCCCTAAAAAAGCCTGCACGTATTTTTCAGGTCTCTGAAAATATTTTTAGACCTGTTTTAAAATCGGCAGAAAACATAAGTTTGTGATGGTTTTTTACGATTTTTCCGTGATCGAAGTTCTAAAGACTTTGCTAACATGTTAGTTGTGGTTTAGCCATGCTCTGATACCACTGTAAGTCTATGTTACCCACCCCGGTACTTTCAGGGAGGTAGAATAGGTAAAAATCGAGTTTATCTTACAAGGAAACATAGACTAACCATGAAGGATCTTTGCTAAACAAAAACTAACAAACTAACTTAGAGTTTTAACTACTAGGTTAGATGATTATACCTTGGTCTTTAACTCCTTCTCTTCTTGTGTTGCTTCCTCTTCTTGTGAGCTCCTTGGAGTGGTGTAGATGTCTCGTCCTCACCGTGTTCTCTTTGCCAAAGGAAGATCCACTCGAAGGCCTCTACCTTGAGCTCCTACCTCAACAATGAAGTATTTAGAGTGCTTTGCTTGCTAGACTAAGAACCCTAGAGTGAGTAGAGAAGTGTTTTGGTGGTTTGATCTCACAAAGCTCTTGATTTTCAACTCATGAAACAAGAGAGCTTTGAGGGAGGAAGAGGAGAGAGCTAACAAGAGAGAGAATGTGTCATGATAAAATGAGGAGATAGATCTCAGATCACCAGAAGGAATAATGATAATTTTAACTAGGATAAATTTTCATGGTTGATGTTGATTTGACCATTATCATTTCACAATTAATGCTAAGCATGCTCACAAAAAAATATCTAAGTCAACATGGGTCAACTTAGTCAAATGGTAAAACCAATTAACCATGATACAATTATCTCTAATTAAAACCCATTAATCAATTTCCTCCATCTCATTATGGTTTTAATCAAGTCAATGGTCAAAACACTAATGAGGTTCCTCTGCCTCTGTCAACTGTGCATACACACCCGCATCCGTGTTCCGAGGAACACGAATACTATAAGACCGAACCAACCCAAAATCAAATACTAGGATCTGACTTAAACCAAAGCCCACTAGTATCAACTGCCCGAACACTGAACATGCACAAGTACGCATATGTGAACGAACTCTGTCGTAAAAACATACGACCTCTATCTCGTTTCGCCCAAAGGTGAACAACCCTCTATGTGGGACTCTAAAGACTCGACGCTACGCTGGCAGTCGGTTTAACCACAGGTCGCAAGTGGTACTAGCTGTACGTAACGGTCCCCAGGTAGATGCCGATAAGAAGACCGATGAGGTGAACCCCTCCGAACTCCTATTGAGCCTTAATGTGACAATCTCCGTACAGTCTGGTCTGTTCGTCTGAGAGTATCGCATGTCAGGCCTAGGGGGAGGTAAACGTCAGACCCCTAATAGCGGTACAAGTCGTGCCGAAGTGTAGCCCAGAACACCCTAAGAAACAACTGGAAACACTACTAGTAAATCTCGCTTGCCCTGGCCAGGGACTTTGTGTAATGGCTCTCCTAGAAACAGCGCGCTATCAAATCCCAATACCGGGAGAGACGAATCCTGTCTAACCGTCACTGCCTCCAAGTGCTTCGGGACTGCACCCAACTACTACCTATTTGCACGACTCAATAGAGCCGTGGTAGGGTAGTAATCTAAGAACAGTGGGAACACACTCGAGGCGAAGTGACAGTGTCAAGTCAACGGACTAAGCTGTACTCATATCACCTGGGAACTGATAACTGACGATAGGTATAATACCAACCAACAGTTCCCAGCGAGTCCTGTCCCATGTACTCATAACCTAACAAGCACCTGCATACTATCTCCGGTATGACGTACCGATGGCTGTGGGACAGACCATTTCCCCTCCTGGGATGAGAAGCGTATACACTAGTCTACTCTGGAGTATCGATGCCCTGTCTCGATAATCCTATGACCAGGGACCAGTATAAGGATGTGCTTGTAGACTGCCCAGCCCCCACTAGTATGACTGCCATCACAATGCTGGTAGTCAAGCAAAGATCCCAAGGGCTCTATCAATATGTATTAGCGATATGTTAAAAAGAAACACATACACATATTAAGATAGTTACAAACCAAGTAGGATACTACCATATTGAGCAAGAATGTCAATCCGTGTATATATCCCAAGCATCCAAAATGTAATATACAAACTAGTACTATACAATATGTAAGTCTACGGTAGTGCCCCGGCCGCCTGTCCGAGGCCAAAATGCGGAAATGAAAACTTTTTCAAAACTTTAAATCGGAGCTATCGCAGACGTTAATTCCGGATCGAACCATTAACCTACAACTAACAAACTAGAGAAGGGTTGGAAAGGCTATACCGATCGATCCGTGTCCTTCGGTCTTTGGCCCCCATCCCAAGCTCCTCGCGGCATCTCCGATCTCGATCTCCTCGTCGGAAAGGGCACCACATCATCGAGTCTTTTTACGTGCTCCCGCTTCATCCGAAGCAACTCGGGCATGAAGTTCGTTAGCCGACGTGTCCAAGGTGAAGTAGAGAATGTGTGTGACAATTTTGTCTCTTGCATCCATTGTATGGATGGAGGTTGAAGATGAAGCCATTAATGGAAGTTGTGAGCTAGAGCAAGAAGAAGAAGAAGAGCCCTTTTTTTCTTATGTGTTTCTTATGACGAAATGAGAGAGTGAAAGATCAAAAATACAAGACCAAACTTTTTTCTTGGCTGGCCTCTCTCTCTCTTCTCATCATATCAACACAAAATCATTCAAATAATATGACATTAGCACAAGAAAAGAGACCATGTATCACTAACGAAGTCTATGTCACATTAAATGCACAAAATGATGATATAAGCTCACAATTTCCATTTGTAAAAATTAATCCAAATGTTTACAACAATAAAAAGATACGGTAACATCTAAAGTAAACTCGTGACTGATCACAAGGATACCCCTCACCAGTACATACATACCTGCATCCGCATTCCGACTGAATGCGAATATGATGAGACTAAAGTAATCCAAAAAATCTAATATTAGGATCCTTCTTAAACCAAAGCCCACTAGTATGATCCGCCCGATCATGATCCGTGCACTACTGCACGTATATGATCGAACCCTGCCATATATCATACGGCCTCTACAACATTTCGTCCGAAACTTGAGAAACTGTCTGTGGGGGACTCTAAAGACTCATCAATACTTTGGCTGTGGATTTAACCACTAGCACGTCAGTGGTACTAGCTGTACGTAACGGGCTACCAGGTATTGACCAAAAGGGAGGTCGATGAGCGAACTCATACTGACACCCTACTGAGCATGTCAGTGATAATATTCGTACAGTCAGGTCCGTTCGTCTATGAGCATTGCATGGCGGGCCTAGGGGGTTGGTAAAAGTCAGACCCCAAAAAGCGGTACAAGTCGTGTCGGAGTGTAGCCCAGAACACCCTGAGATACTACTGGAATACCTACCAATAAATCTCCTGTCTTGGCCAAGGACTTCGTTTAATGGCTCTCCTAGACACAGCGCGATCTCACCCCCAATACCGGGAGAGACGAAACCCCTGCCGATCTGCTCACTGCCTCCATGTGGCTCAGGACTGTACCCAACTAAAACCTGTTTGCACGACTCCTTTGAGCCGTGGTAGGGTAGTAATCAAAGCACAGTGGGAACTCACACGAGACAAATGACGATCTTAGGTCGATGAACTAACCTGTACACATGTCACCAGGGAACTGCTATCTGACGTCAGGTATAATACCAACTAGCATGTTCCCGGCGAGTCCTGTCCGGTGTACTCATAACCCAATGAGCACCTGTATATATCTTTGCTGAAACAACTGATACCAATGGCTTATGAGACTGGCCACCGGCCCTCGTCGGGGTCTCGACTGTATACACTAGTCTACTAATGGAGTATCGATGCCCAGTCTCGAATCTCCCACGACTAGGGACCACTTTAAGGATGTGCTTATAGACTACCCAACTCTCACGTATATGATCGCCATCATACTGCTGGTAGTCAAGCAAGGATCTTAAGGGCTCTATCAATGTGTAATAGTGACCTGTATGGTCACCTAAAACTGTACACGATGATAAAGATAAACCAGATAGCTTACTATCATCTTGAGTAAGACTGTCCTACCGGTATAGGTCCTCCCTCAATCATTACAATCACGTGCCTGTGATCCAATAATTGACTCTGAGGGCACTATATCCAACAATCTCCCACTTGCCCTCAAGGTTAATTATTGCGATGTTGCATACACACAGCCCATGTGATACCGAACATCCAATTACTCTTCTGATCAGTTTTACAATGCCCATTTGCGAAACTATTGCATTCGAGGAATACCATCAATGAGTGGATCCGCCCTAATGTTTCTTTCTATGTCTCTCTTTATCTCAAGTTCGTGGAGAAAGCCATCTCCCGAAATGAGCAATACCTGTCTTAGAATATGTCTGGATATCTGATGGGACCTATTTCATAAATGAACTCCAAATCCAAACTTCTTAGACTGTATCGTCAACTGAACTTAATCAGTATCCTGGGCCATGCCTCCCTCAGTATCCGCTTGGACCACCTGTCCAAAATACCGCACCTCGTCAGAGGGAAAACTATAACTCTAACAGTCACAGTGTCATCCATGTCACCTTGGAAGCCTGGAATGATAACCGTCTCTTAAAAGTAGCTGTTGTTATCATATCCCTAGAACATCCATTATGTTCTAAAACTGCTTCCGAACGTTTCTCCAGGATAGGATTAATATCAACTTACTGCATCTCGTGCAAAAACAATATCTGGTGTGGTACTTGACATCTCAAGATTGACTCAATTGCATATGCAAGTGATCTGCCAATCATGCACATCCCTCTCCCCTTTAGTCTGTAAGACACGTTTAGAGAGGGTGACTCCATCACCTGCAGGTACACTACCGTGCCAGGAGTCGTCCATTCTAAAACACCTTTAGAATGCTATCTAAGTACCCAGATTGGGAAACTACCCAAATCTAGATCTAAAACTATAGATCTGGTAACCAGAATGTCTGATATAATATCCAAGCTTTATGTGGAGAAACCACTGTGTGACAACCAAAGTATAACCGATCGTAGTATAAGAATTTCACTTCCTACTCTGTGTATGTCATCCAAATACCAGGACATCATACCCTACTACCTTCTTAACAGATCCATCCCTATTCTGATGAAGTCAAACCTATGACTGTCACATCAGAAACAGACGATCTATCTCCGCTATATCTGCTTTACTCCATAAATAGACATAAGCTACCTTTCCACTATGCTTCCGCTGCTCCCACTGACTACGACAACCCTGTGGTAGAGTCATATACACGTACACTTCTAAAGCTAGTTTAGAACGACGCTATACTCATCCTCCTGCCAGGTCTCACAGTCTGGAACAACAGCAATAGCAAGTCTGGGTAAACAAGAACCTCCCTGTCACCGTCCTTGAGGCTACCGGAGTACCTCTCGGGTGCCTGAGGTTACCCACCACATCTGCGAAGTGGCCAATGGAATGTCAAACCAGATTGAATCTTTAGGTCCTATTAGATTTTCAGTAATCGTTTGCGGTTCTGGAATCACTTCCAGTTCTACCATACTCCTACTACTGTTTTCTGAAAAAATCCATTTTCATTAAAACTGTGGCGAGTCAAGAACAATATCACTATTGATCTTCCAGATGGTAGAAAAGCAACCTTGGTCATAGCCCGGGTCAACCCACAAACAGCCATTACAGAAACGTGCCTTGAGTTATCCGGAGTCTGGTTTTAAGCATATGCCGGACAACTCCCCGTACCTTAACATTGTTAAGATATGAACTATCCTATATCCAATATAGAAACAGAGGCACTGATTTAATGTCACTTCCCGAAAGTACGGAACATGACTGGCACTTAGACTAAGAACGTCTCGAGGCGTACGTACTCTAACTAAGCCGAACCCAGAAATCCAAACCAAGAAAAGTAGTAGAGTGTAGGAAAAACCATTTTAAATCAACCAGTTTGCAATATAATATACAACGCCTAAAGGCGAAGATCACAACAGAAAAGGAAACTCAACAGCATGTAATCCACAGAAATATAACGCGCGACTCTAAGGTCGAAAAAATAAACATCACTGGTCTCTATCTCAAATAAGTACATGTTTGGTTGATGGAACTTCTAGATACAACCGAAATATAATATACAATGTATAATGATGGGTACGATACAATAAACCCGCCTACTAGAAAGTCAACCGGAAATGGAAATAGTGCCAGCAAAGCCGTAATGAAACTTGAACGGCGAAACCTGCAAGAAACTGGGGCACAACGGGGGTGAGTTGCCAACTCGTGAGTAGAAAAACATCTACGAACAGAAAATCGCATGTATGATGCAATCCTAGGTCATACGATCATAATATATAATCCTCAAATATATAACCAGCAGCCTATAACAATGACTAGGATAAATATCTAACCCAAGTGTAATCCTATGTTCCCGTGTCAGTGCCTCAGGTAGCAATGTATCATATGGATGATGTATGAATGCATGAAACAAAATGCATGTACTGAGGAAAACTGCCTTCATAAATCAGTGAGATTTCTGTATTTTAAAAATGAGGTATCATAAATGAAATCAGCATAAAACAGTGCCCAGCATCGACACAAAACAAGTGTCCAAATATCTCGATATCTCTGTGTCATAATCTCTGAACCTCAATATCTCAAAATCTCAATGTCTCAATCACAATATCAAGGGCGCCGTCAGTCCAGACCGGCCCCTACCATCCATCTCAAAACCACGACGGTATCCTCCGGATATCCGACGCGTCGGGTAAAATCACCGGTCGGTAGTGCTCCCTCTGCCAGGCTCAACGCCATCTCCTGCGATCTTCTTGTCCTGGGGTACCGCACCGGGCCCACCATGTACCCAAAACGGCTCATCCGCCTCCTCGAATCGGGTCTCGAAATCCATCAGCAAACTCATGGTGGACGACTCATACATCATGGGAAAACGACACTTTTATTTAAAAAGAGAGAAAGCAGTTTATATAAATTTTGCGGTTTTCCCCCAAATCCAGAAAATCTCATGGAAATCCGAATCTAGATCATCAATAGCATGTAAAACCATGAATATAGGCATGAGAATCCATGAATGCGGTATATAATGAATAATAGTATGCATGAAGTGACAAGTAATAACTACAATGTCAAGCTGGCATATAAGGCAAGTACACTAATATCATGTCACTACTAGCTAACAAGCTAAATCAAGCAATGATATTCTCTAAGTGTACGTGACATGGCAATTACCGATGAAGATGTGTGTGAGCCGGCAAATAAGTGTACGTGGTACATACGCATCATCGGTAATGGTGCTGGTGTCCTAACAGCAGGATATCAAAAATGGAATATGAATCACAATATGTATGCGATGCAGAGCAACAACAATAAGGTTCGGGAGCTGAATACTAAACACAAAGGTAGCTAAACTTCATCAAATGTCATAAGAGTCATACAGCTACACCAACTATAGGGCTGAGCTAATAGGCTAACTGCTGGTAAGGGAAACCGCCTAACCTCTGAGTCGATACATATATATACATATATAGTCGGTGATCCCGCCTCGATAATATCACATCCGATACCATGTCTCTATAATCAGTTATTCCCAAGTCAAGAGTGCGGATCAAACATCAAAATATAGCTCGTACGTAAATCCGTCGTACGACATCCCTAATCTGGGTACGGGTCAATATCATATTCGTCATATCATTCATCAGGTATTCTCTTTATTAATATCATAATCCGGGTACTGACCTACGTCTAGTACAATGCTAATATCATCACTATAATCATGATCTGACTACTGATCGACAGTCTCGTATAAATCGATATCATCAGCGCATCTCATCATAAAGGAGTATACATCGCCTGATGCGGCCTATCATAATTATCTTGTCATATCATATCATCTCATATCATATCTCGTAACATAATCACATGTCGATCATTCTATATCTATATCTCTATGCACATGGTATCGTCATCGAAGACCCGCTAACATATCAGGACGTATCTCAAGTACAAATCCTGCCCTATCACCGATATTATAATCTCAGCTCAAATATCATCGACTCATCTCAATCCCATGTATCATCCTTAAATCCGTATGTGAACACATAGTCCCATACCCATGTGAACACATAAATATATAGAATCCCATATATGCACATATGAAATAAGGATGTATGCAAGTATGCATGTGTGTGTGTATGTGTAGTGCACCCACTACTCTAGGGTTTCGCGACACTAAACCGATCCAACACACCAATATCCATCCTAAACATCATCATTAATCCCAAATAACATATAATAATTTCCAAACAACAGATAATGATTGTATGTGTGTATACGCATCCGTATACATCAATACGAATTGCGGGGATGCTATACGTCATCCACCCGACTTCTCCCCGTAGATATAAATCTACTCACCTTGCTTTATGAGTTCCGATGCCGACATCACTATTTGAATCTCCAACGCCTCGACGCCACATGGGGTACCTACAAGGATATCACACGCTAAAATACATGAAAATCACATCGGAAACAAAATGGTATACGCTACGCCGATAGGTAAAAACCTACGGCCTCGCATGCAAACACAGCCATAACCCTCTGCCGTTAGCGTTCAAACGCCACCCGACAGAAATGAATCATCAAATACCAAAAATCCATGCTAAACAACTCATAAATCATGCGCTAACTCAAGAAAATCAACCCAGATTCTACCCTGATTGGAATCAGACAAAACTAGACATACCCAGGGTCAAATTTACAGGTAAAAGAGCCGTGCACCAAAAACGAGGGGGTTTCACCCTGCTATGGCCGCAAATTGCGGCCAGGGGGAATTTATCTACGGCCATAGGAGGGTGGTTGGGTCTAGGGTTTTGGGTATTGGTTTCTATCTTCCTGCATATCCCACTGCCAAGTCAAAATTATTTTAGGGTATCTCAGGTTGTAGCAGATTCCAGAAAGGCCACAAAGTCGATAAAATAGCAAAATTACGTCAAGTCGAATAAATCTGGTATTTGGGTGAAATCTGGAACAATCTTGGGTTAACTAATCTCAAACACACCTAATAAGGTTACACTAGCAATCAAACCCATCACTTGGCCAAATCTCACTCAAATTTTCCTAAAACTACCACTAATCTACATACTACACTAAATTTCAGCTATATAACCATAACCAAGCAAGAAAGAAGTTGGGTTGCAAGATTATACCTCAAGGGTCCTAGGATGAAGGAGAAGAGAAGAAGAAGGTGAAAAGGAGTGTGTGGTTGCTGGTGGAGTGCTATTTCTACAGCTGAGCTACTGCTTGTGGCTGTCCTCTTGTTGCTGCTGCTGCTGTTTGGCTGATGCTGCTGCTTGCAAATTGTTTTTCTTGTTGCTGTTGCAGCAGCAGCTGCTGTTGTTTTTGGTGTTAAGGGCTGATGTTGTTTTGTTGATGAAGTTGAAGTATTTGATGGTGTTGAGGCTGATGGTATTGTTGCAATGAAGCTAGGGGCTGGTGTGGCTGCTGATGTTGATAAAATTGGGGCTGATGGTGTTATATCAGCTGGTGTTGCAGCAGTTGATGTGTGTGTTTCAGCTGCTACTGCTGGGGCTGTTGTGTTGGGGCTGATGTTTGTTGTTTGATGTTGGGGTGTGGTGAAGTGTCAGTGAGAGGGGAAAGATATGAGGGAGGTAAAGAAAAAGATTTGAAGTTAAGCGAGGTTAACTCCCATCATCTTCACTCAACATTAAATGCTAGTCATGGCACATCCATCATGCCTCCTCTCTCAATAAATTTTGCATGCTCAAGCCATCATGGCTCTCTCTCCCCATAACACAAGTCAACCCCCATCCTAATCACCCCATTAACTTAACCAAATGGTTTAAACCATCATGATTGCCTAAACTTGGCTAACCCACCATGCTCATCTAACTTGGTAACCCTAGACTACCATGAATCCAAAACATGAAACAAGTGTGGAAAATGTTATGTGCACATTTTTGCACAAAAAGCCAAAAATCCAATTAGCGATTTTTAATCGCTATTAACACTAGAATAACATATACTTAACCATAAAAACTTAAAAATGGCATATTTCCACAAAAGACCCTATTTTAGAATTTCCATAAAAAAAATTTCCAGAATTTTCCCCATTTATCGGTATTTAATTATACCGAAATATTAAAATATTCATTAAAAATTAATATTAAATTATAGAAATTCCCAAAAATAATATTTTATTTTTTTAAAATGTTACAATCTTCCTCCCTTAAATAAATTCGGTCCCCGAATTTAAATTTAAACCCCCAAATTCTAAAACATTTCAATAAAATGTCCAAGTCAACGGGGCTCCGAAATCATCAATACATAAAACGCATCGTAGCGCAATACATGCGCATGAGTAATAAGCAGATAACTCGAAATCAAAACTCCGTCAAGTATCCCGCAATCATCAGAGTCAAGGAGAAAACACAAATGCCAAATCCAAAGCAAAACCGATATGCTATAAATCGGAACTATACATGTAAATATCTGAAGGAAATGCATGCCAAATTCTTTAAAGTCGATGTGCAATGCGCGTAACACTGCACAGTGGCGGACGTCTCTATAAGGAAATAGCCATATACGTATATATCTTTTGTTTAATGTGAACGTTCCGCCGTTTTGAAAAAATTTTAGAAGGGTTCCCAGTTTTAAATGTTTCGTGTCATATCGGACACATATGTAAATAATGAGACTATAGCTCGCTTTTGGAAATCCCTTTGAAATCTATCAATGCATGCGAAACACACTCAGGTACTATCATCTGACTAGTCCTGCTCAGTACGAAAATAAATCGCAATATCATAAAAATGTACTGCTCCATAAGAACCAATCCCAAAAAGTGCATATGGAAACCCTGTGCGTCCGGTGCACACGGAAATCAAAATCCATACATGTGCCAAGCAGGTGCACAAAAACGACATCAAGGTGCAACGGGTGTGCACACAACATCAGTCATAGGCAACGTGTGTGCCTGACAGCAAAATCAGGTGCATCTGACATGCACGAAAAAATCTCGATTTAGTGCATCTGGTATGCACCAAATCGCATCTCATAACATGCGCCCAACATGCGCTAGAAATCCAAATCCGGTGCATCCATCATGCACGAAATCATGAAATCCAATATCAAGCGGTGAACACACGCAAAACCTAATCAGGTGCACAAGATACACAAAACAATATCGAACATCACCATCGAAATCGAAGTCCAGTGCAACTAAGTGCACAAAATGCGAATCACTGCACTGCAGCATATGTGAACTATACCGAGTGCAAAAAACAAATCGCGTGCGTACATAGGCACAAAATCAACTCAACTGTATGAAACCCATAAAATCACAAACATGAGAAATCAAGGCACGAAACGATATCAAGTGCAACAACTGTGCAAAAGTCGTAAATACTCAGTAGGTGCAACCATGGTGCATGAAAACAAATATCATGAAACCCAATCATCAAAACCAAATCATGCGAATAGATCGCTCAAAACACCAAAAACAAGTATGGCGGAATAGTCCTGCTCAAACACATCCTCCAAGAATCTCTGGCCAACTGTCGTGATCACTCATAGCATGTCCCGTCGACGATCCTGAACTCTGGCCTGCTGGTGTGCGTAACATGACCACTCCTGGGTCCAAGTCTCCTCGTAATTCATTCCAGAAAGGTCCTTGTCTTCCCTATGGATTATCAATCTCATGATCCATCAGCTCATCGGCCATGTCAGGTGTGCTAACGGGGACGATTCCGTTCTGGCACTTCTCTGGTCATCTCATGGTCAATCATCGCGACCACTCGTAAAGCAGCATGTCACTGGCGTCGGCCTCTGGCTCTCTGAATGCACGTGACATATCTGATCCTGGGTGCAAGTATCATTGCAGCAGTGTCCTGGAAGGAATCCTGCTCAAGGTCTTTTCCAAGTCTCATCTCTGCGCTATCTGTTCGGAAGTCATCGTCCTTTACTATATCTGCTTCTTGTTCCGGAGCGGCTGCATACTCATCGCGACTCCTTCTGGAAGGTATATCCAAGTATAATGCCTCGGCATGCGCATCGCACCTCTGATGTCGGCGGAGTGGAACGTCATCATATCCAGATCCTGTACGAACCACTTACTCCACTTTTCTCTAATGTCGACTGCTTTGGACTCGTCTGGTCGTGGCTGCATGGACTGAGCTCCAACGGCTATCCTCGTATCTGGAGTCTCCCAAGAAATGTATCTCACCACCTAGCATCCGAATTAAGTCGATCCATCCGATCGATTCGTCCAAACCTCATAATCCCCCAAGAGCTCAGCATCTTGGGTACAGTATAATAGTACCGAGTACATACCACAGCATCGGTGGTCCAGCCGTAGAAGGGCAAGCCCAAGCCTCACTAATAGCGCCGCAGAACTGCCGCAAACCCTAAGGTTCAAAGGCTTTCACACGGTCATTATGTCGAGTTAGGGTTTCATTCTTCTAGAGGGACCATAGAATTGCCTGCATGTCCTTCCGAATACTTTAAACTTGGAATAATAGGTTCTGATATTCGATCATCTCTGTCGACTATCAACGTCTCCACGTGAAGTCGTCTCTAGCTGGAATCAATCTATCTGATGACCTCGCATCGGGGTAGGCGAACGATCCACATGTCCTAGTCATTCATCCTCAGTGACTAGCGACCTTCTATCAGCTCTTAGTACAACTCGTACTGCAATAGCTCCAACATCTGGGGCGATATCTCGTCGTTCGCAGCAATAACTGCCTCACTCTTCTGCACGCTGAACCGTGCCTCAATCATCATGAATAAGCAATACTTCAGCGGTCATCAAAATCTGGCTGGCCTCTGTCAGTGGCTCAATCCTCTGGTGCTGATCTACACGTCCGAGTAATCTCATACAGCGATCTATCCATCGCTCATGGCGCAAAACACAATCAAAAGGACACATCTCTACAAACGTGTGTCTTCGGAATTACGCCCTGGTCAGTCCTCGTCGTAACGAGCTCGCGCTGACCGCAACTCTAGCCGTAGCTCTCCCTGCCCGTAATCATGGCAGCAAACCATAACTGGTACCGATGAGGCTAGATCAGGATATGAATATAATACTGAGCAAAAAAATATACATCCTAAGGCTCCTTAAGTGGAGTGGCGCATCGTAAATATGCCGCGGAACATACCCACGGTACGCCACTCTACTTTAGTCACCTATTCCATCAACCAAGGGTCATCCTACGCTCCGAAGGTAAAACCTAATGCTCTGATACCAACTTTGTCACGTCCCGAAGTACGGAACATGACCGGCACTTAGACTATGAACGTCTCGAGGCGTACGTACTCTAAGTAAGCCGAACCCAGAAATCCAACAAAGAAAAGTTTTAGAGTGTAGGAAAAACCATTTTAAATCAACCAGTTTGCAATATAATATACAACGCCTAAAGGCGAGGATCGCAACAGAAAAGGAAACTCAACAGCATGTAATTTCATCATCATCTACCTATTCTCTCGATTCCTCTACAAGCGGAGATTTCACTCAAACATCATGAAAAAGGAAAGAATCAAGAATCGGTACTTTTCATAATGCAGAATGTAAAGAAAAGCAAGATTTATAATTTTCACCTTTATTAATCAACGATTAGGTACAATTCACTCAAGATTACAAGATTTGAGGAGGTAACTAGATCCGCCGAAAATAGCTTCGCATCGATCTTCTTGAGTAGCGGATCGTCGTGGATCTCTTGCTCAGATGAAGATCGGCTTTGCTTCAAGGATCTTCATTTGCTTGCTTGAGTCGCTTCTCAAAATGATCTTGATTTGGCTTTGGATTTGGATTTGGGTTAGGGTTTTAGATCACAAGTTGTGTCACTCAACTGTGGGTGAATTGATGTATAATGATCAACAACCTTTGTAATGATGCCATAGGTGCTCTTTTATAGTTTTCCCTCAAGCTTCCCCTAGAAGCTAGGTCAATCTTCTCAAGGAAGCTTGGGTAATTATGAGGCTTGCATGAGAAGCTTGGTAGGTATCAAACTTGCACAAGAAGCTTGGCTGTTAGAAGGGAAGCTTCTGGAGAAATCTACACAATTCGAAGTGCCTTGGAGAAGTTTGGCCGTTAAAAGAAGAGCCCTGCAAAAGGTTCTACAGCCTACGAGTCAGAACGGCAGCGGATCCGCGGCGGATCAGCCTGACTCGGCCGCGGATCTGCGACCGTTTGAGGTGATCTCTGCATGAATTTTCCAGTGCTGAGTTGTTTTGGCTTATGGAACTTTCCTGATGTCTGGAATATTTTTATACTTTCTTGTTTACTGCCAGATCACAAGTCTTGGACTTGATGTATTTTATCAGCACTTTAGCAGTTCCGGCTCTTTTACCTGGAGAATTTCATGCACACAATCTGATACAAGTGTTGAGATATATAGATCATGCGTGTAGTAATAAACACACAATTTCCCTTATAATGCCGGTTATAATGTATAACACATGTTATTTGATATTTCGCAGACGAATTGCTAATATATGCTATATTTATACCAAACACCCTTTAGATGATTAGAAAGTGTAGGAAAATTGATGTGTTAAGAATGCAATATTTTCGACTGACCATTGACCGGCCCTTTTACCATCGACAGCTTTGGAATGTATGGATTGCCCTAATCCATGACAAAGTCACATATGTCCTCATATATCCTACTTCCCCATCTTCTAATTCCATAACCCTTTGTATTCGGTACAGAGATCCATATTGTTTGGAAGGCCATCGTATAGTCAGATATGAACTCAACGAAATTGTTTATGTCCGAGGATGGCCACTGTTCTGGATTAGATGAGTTGTTCGTTTGTGTATCCCTCCTACCTTATCTCAAGCTCGAGAGCTCCATACATATAAGGAGTGTTATACCAGTTATGCTTATTGGATAGTCTTCTTCCATCCAGTGTTAGGAATATGTATGCCCTAAAGGCCATTATTGTATGATATAGTGGATGCTTGACATATAGAAAGGACTTTCTTGCTCGACATGATAGTATGCTATCTGGTTGCTCTTTATCTTAACATGTACACTTGTATTGTTATACTGTCTCCTGATACATGTTGATAAAGCCCTTAGGATGTTGGCTTGACTACTAGGACTGTGATGCAAATCATACTAGTGGGGCTTGTGTAGTCCGTAAGTACATCCTTTAATCGTTCCTAGTTGAGGGAGTATCGAGATAGGGCATCGATGTTCCAGAGTAGACTAGTGTGTACGTTTCTTGACCCTGTATGGGGTGATGGTTGATCCCACAACCATTGGTGTTTAACATCAAAAATTGTACACAGGTGCTCATTAGAGAATGGGTACACCGAACAGGACTCACCGAGAACTCCTAGATGGTACCATACCTAGCGTCGGATAGCAGTTCTCTGGTGATACTTGTACAGGTTTGTCCGTAGACCAGAGATTGTCATAGTATCTTATGTGGTTTCCACTGTGCTTTGATTTCCTACCTACCATGGCTCAAAGGAGTCATGCAAACAGATGGATATTGGGTACAATCCCGAGTCACATGGAGGCAGTGAGCGATAGGTGGGGTTTTGTCTCTCCGAGTAATAGGAGTTGATGTTGCGCTATTCTCGATTGGCTATAACAGCAAGTCCGTGGTCAGGGCTGATGAGATTTACTGGTAAGTGTTATCAGTAGTTTCTTGAACGGTTATAGGCCATACATCGACATGACTTATCAAGTTACTGGGGTCTGATGGTTCCACCCCTAGACTCGATATGCGACATATCAGACGAAGAGACCGGACTGTACGGTAAGTGTTGTTTATAGGCTTTGTGGGAGTTTGGACAAGTGCAGGGTTACTAGGCATTCTCACAAGGGTCTATAAGGCATCAACCATGCCCGATTTAAAAACTAGACGTGCCGAACAACCCTAACCAAGATCTTTAAACTAGAGATTAGGCGAAACAAAGCATGTTAAACACTTTAACACTAAGAGTTTGGGATTACAACCTTTATAGTCCGGTTCTTCACTTCTAAAGCTCCGTGTTGAAGTCCCTTCGCTGCGATCATCATGTACCCGGACTCTAGAGAGGCTCCATGACGAGAATGATGCAAACTTGCTTCCGATCTTCGATAACTAAGATGATCTACCTTGAAGTTTCTTTAACACAAGCTCTCACTCACAAATGAAGTGAACACCCTAATCTAAATGGATAGGATAGATTAGGATGATGAAGTAGAAATTTAGCTCTCATTTGTTTTCTTAATCTCACTCAAAATCATCACTAATGAAAAAGTTAGAAAGCTTTTCCATTGAAAAAGAGAAGGAAGAAGAAGAACCATTTCTTTTGTGATGAATAATGAATTGTTGTGTGGTTAGAAATGCAACCATGGGTTAAATATGATAACTTAACCCATGCAGAGAATGAACCATGGTCAAGGGTTGAGTTGGGTTAACAAATATCATACAAAAATATCTTTACAAAATATCTTTGCAAAAACAAAAGAAAACCTTCTAGAAGCTTCTAGAAAAAATTAACCCAAATCAAACCTTAATAATGTTTAATATCCACTAATCATGTTGCATTAATAACCCTAACATGTTACAATATTATATATCACATATAAAATATTTATTGTAATAAAATAAAATAATACAATTAACATATATCGCATATATATCAATGTATTACCCGAGTGACAAAAAGAATCAATAAGTGAGCTTATATTAGTTAATGTAATTTAATATATCAAATATATTATTATACATTAAATTATCAAATCAACACTTGATCCGGTAATCCGGCTATTTCACAAATAACCGACTAATATAATCTATATCAGTTCATCGAATCAACACTTGATCCGATGACCCGGCTATATCACAAATACCCGGCCGATATCTCATATCGCGAGAATCTAATACGGTATCACATACACGTATTGTTCTCGGTCCCGCACATATCATATATGTGCTCCTACTCCGTTTTGCCTGAGTCAACAAACCTCTCTATAGGACTCTAAAGAATCGTCAATACGCCGGCAGTAGGTGATGATCATATCAAACACCCACAAGCTGCAAGCGGTCAGCTAAACGTAACAGACACCCAGGTATTGAGCGATCAGAAGATCAACAAGCAAGTCTGTACTTTACCCCGTGAATCCAATTAGTAACACTCCCGTACAGTCCGGTCTCTTCGTCTGATATGTCGCATATCTCGCCAAGGGGTGGTAAACGTCAGACCCCGGTAGCTTGATAAGTCGTGTCAATATGAGGTCCATAACTGTTCGAGAAACTACTGATAACACTTACCAGTAAATCTCAGCAACCCTGGCCAGGGATTTCTAGTTATAACTGTTAGTTATATGTATGCCCTAGAGGCCATTACTGTACATAGGATGTATATTGTAGTGGATGCTGGGACATATATAGGGAGGACTTTCTTGCTCGACATGATAGTATGCTATCTGGTTGAACTTTACCTTAACGTGTATACTGATTGTCTCTCTGTTACATGTTGGTAAAGCCCTTAGGATGTGTGCTTGACTACCTGGACTATGATGCGGATCATACTAGTGGGGACATGGTAGTCCATAAGTACATCCTTCAAAGTCCCTAGTCGTGGGTGTATCGAGACGGGGCATCGATATACCAGAGTAGACTAGCGTATACCTTCTCGACCCATACAGATGGGCGATGGATGATCCCATATCCATCGGTGTTTGACATCAGAGATGATATACGGGTGCTCGGTAGAGACTGGGTACACTGGACGGACTCGCCGAGAACTCCCAGATGGTATTATACCTCACGTCAGATGGCAGTTCTCTGGTGACACTGGTACAGAGTAGTCTGTTGACCCGAGATCGTCATAGAGTCTTGTGTGGTTCCCACTGTGCTTTGATTTCCATCTTACCACGTCCAAGAGGGCGTGCAAAACGGTGGTTTTTGGGTACAGTCCCGAGTCACATGGAGGCAATGAGCGATAGGAGGGGATTCGTCTCTCCCGGTATAGGGGGTTGATGTTGCGCTGTGTTCGATTGGCTATAACAGGAAATCCCTGGCCAGGGTTGCTGAGATTTACTGGTAAGTGTTACCAGTAGTTTCTCGAATTGTTATAGACCTCATATCGACACGACTTATCGACCTATTGGGATCTAACGTTTACCACCCCTAGGCGAGATATGCGACATATCAGACGATCAGACCGGACTGTACGGTAGTGTTACTGGTCGGATTCGCAGGAGTGTGAGCTGGCTTGCTCGTCGATCTTCTGATCGCTCAATACCCGGGTGGCCGTTACGTTTAGCAGACCGCTTGCGGCATGTGGGTGTTTGATATGATCATCGCCTGCTGCCGGCGTATTGACGAGTCTTTAGAGTCCTACACAGAGGTTTCCTGGCTCAAGCGAAACGAAATAGGAGCGCATATGAGATATGTGCGGGACCGAGAATAATGCGTGTATGTGATACCGTATTCCATTCTCTCGATGAATGTATCGAATGGTTGTATGCGATATAACCTAGTTATCGATTCAAGCGTTGATTCGATAAGCCGATACATTGTATACTAGTCGGTTGTGTGCGACATGACCGGATCATTGAATCAAGTGTTGATTTAATGATTTAATGTATAATTATATATTTGATATATTACTTTGCATTAACTAGTAATGGTTCACTTTAAATGGATTTTCTCACTTGGATTGTGCAAGTTGTATATGTGATATACTTTTATGCACATGTTTGTATCATGTTTGATGATGCATATTAACTTGGTTAAGTGTAAAGATTAAACCATGGTTTACTTAATGATTAGGGTTTTGATTATCTTATTCATTTATTTATATATTCATTTTGGAAATTATTTAAGGATGGTGGCTTATTTTGTTTTATGTTGAAGTTTCTTGAAACTTTGATCAAGTCAACCATTCTTATCTCTTCCTTAACCCTAACCATCATATCTAACCATGGTCCATTCTCTACACTAAACTAAGGTTAATATTATGATAAGAATGGATTTTATTTTCTATTTTTTATTATTCTTATCATAACAATATTCATCTTCTTCATCTTCTTCTTCATTGAAGAAGCTTGCTTCATCAATGGTGATTGATGAAAACAAGTGAGAAATCCAATTCTAAAGTCTACCCACTTCCTATTTCTTAATCCTCTACCTCTTGCCAAGTAGTAGAGTGTGTTTTCTTCACAAGTTTCTTCACTTGGTGAAGTCGGAGCTTGATTTAGCGATGCCTCGACGTAGATCATCTTCGGCATGGACATCGACGACCTAGCTCGCTTATTCTCCGATGAAGTCGACGCCAGAGCCCGGATTCTTTTTGGATAGCGGAGAGGACTTCGTTGCGGAGCTATGGTGGTGGAGAACCGGATCTACAAAGGTTGTATTTCCGTATCTCTCTTTTAAGTGTTAACTAGTTAGCTTTTTCGCCTAGTTTTCTAGCAAACGATCCGTAGTCGAGTCTCTCGGCACCCGTAAAAATTTTATAATGGCATGTTCAATGCCTTGTGAGACCTCACTAGGGTGCCGAGGAGCCCTACAGTGGTATCAGAGCCTAGTTAGAGCCTTAGGCGAAGTCTAGACGGAGTTTGAAGTCCGAACGAACCCGAAACCGTATCACAAACATGCTCTCTGTCCAATTTTCAAAAACTGGGTTTTTTCAAGATTAAAAATATGCAGAGAAATAAGCAGGAAAATATAAGGATTACTGTAAAATTCGTGTTGCTAATTCCTTCATTTAGCCGCGGTTCCGCGGCACGAGGAAGGCTAGTGCGGCGGATCCGCGGCCACTTTGTCTTTTGTGGCATCTTATTTTACACAGTAATTCATTGTTTTTAGTGCTGACTTCTCTGGGTATTTTAAAAATTTATTCAAGAGTTGAATTTTCTGGAGTTGTTTTGGGGATTCGGTGTTTCGATCGGGGTATCAAATTTTGTCTGTGTGGCTTTCCGGATAAATTTTAGAATATGTTAAAAAGTTCGACCGGATATAAATACCCAATTTTTCCCCTGTCGGGAAATTTCCAAGTGTTGGATTTTTCCGTAGTTTAACGACGTTCTAAGTAGTGCAAGTAACTCGATGGACCCTCTAGAAGACAACAAACCTTAACTCGATTATGTGACCGTCTTGAACTGCCCTTTGAACCTTAGGGTTTGGGGCAGTACGGCGTGCCACATGTGAGGCGTTGGCTTGACCCTTCTACGGCTGGACCGTTGGTACTGAGGCACGAACTGAATGTTGTTAGACTTATTTCATGTGTTGATCTGTATCGGGAAAACTTGGGTGTTCGAATGTTCAATCGGAAAGTTTAACATTTTCTAACTATCTGGAATGGGATACAATAATTGGAATTCACAAGAAGTTATGAGATAACTAAATGAATGTTATAAACATAGCAGTTTAGTCTCACTTGATCGGTTGCCACGGAATTTTGATGTGATCAAAAGTCCGTCGCAATCACGTAGCGTACGCGGATACTCGCCGATAAACTTAATAGACAGCCTCGCTCCATAGCCCCGACCAAGTGACTGTAGGAGAACCCCGTCGCCGAAAGCATCCGTTCGGGTGCTCGCGGCAGCGGTGTTCCGCCTTGGTGCACTTCGTCGACGGTATCGGGGGTGCGGCCGTCTACTAAAGTTTGCGACGAGCATTCGATCAGGATGTCGGGAATCCTGTTGAATTGCCCGACTTGATATTGAAAAGTGTTTTCGATAATGAGACTAAAATGCGGGGTTTATAATTGTTAGGCATGCGATGTCTAAGGAATTCATTTGGTCAGGCATGTGATGTCTGAGGTGGTTGCGGATTCCAACTGTTGTAGTTTTACACTTTCTTTTCTGTGACCGTAAGTGTAATATGTGATATCGCCGGTTTCGTTGCTATATGTCAACGACAATTGGGATGGACATATTTACTTACGTTGATGACATGTGATGTTATGTGTTGCTGGATATGTTATATTGGATCGTCGTGTTTGAATAACCGGGGGGTTTTTATGTGAGATGAGTGTTTTTCATTTTCATTCATGTAAAAACTTGTATGTAATATTCTTTTATTGGGGCACTTCCAGGTTGCGGAAGTTGTCACCGTTTGTATATTATTTACTTTTCCGCACTAGGATAGACCCAAGGAGGAGGGCACAAGTAACCGGGTTCTGGAGTCCAGTGGGAGACCAACTCGAGGAGTCGGGTCAGGGTCTCCTAACTCCAGAATTGGTAGGGTTGCTTACCGCTCTCGTAGGGGTCTAGGGGTGTGGGTTTGGCTATTCATCACGACCGTGGAATCCGTGTTTTATACTGGCTCGTATTGAAAACACGGACGTCCTAGTATATCCAATATTTCATATGTTTCTTCTGCTGCGATATCTGTGATGTGATCATGTGATGTTCTGTGATAGATACAGTATATAGTATATATGATATATTATATAGACGTTACTTATGTTTTACACCCATGCTAGCCCTGCCCCGCTCTGCCGATAGGTACCTAACCTAACGGTGCACGAGGGGACATCGAGGCGAATGCGGATGGCATAAGTGTACGTCATATTTATTTGTGATGTTTAGGTACATAATTGATGGGACTTCATTAATATGATTAATGAAATAAAAGAAACCTAAGATGTTGTAGAATCGAATTTCAAAATAAAACAGGTAGCTACAGTTCTTGCTTTGCACAGCGGTATATGTGATATATCCTGCACCTTATTCGATAAGGAAAGGACCGAGATCCCTTCACCGGGAGTGACTCCTTTAGCAATAACTGGCAGATGCTACACACTCGGTTTGTATTTTGATTGCTTTTAAGTGTTTTTGCTTTGCACAGTGATATATATGATATATCCCGCACCTCATTCGACGAGGAAAGGACCGACGATCCCTTCACCGGGAGTGACTCCTTTAGCAAAACTAGAAAAGCCTCAAAAGCACTCCATTTTAAAACCATTTGATTCTACAACGATATCAAGTTCATTACGCAATAGGTTTTCAGAAAAACTTGTCGTAGCCCTCCGTCATTTCAGATAAGTACTAGTTAGTATTCGTGCTACGTTTGTTGACTATGTTAAGGCGTAGTGTGCGGTAGCTAATTAGTGCTTATCTGCATAAGCATACGATGTGATTGGATTAGGGTAGTCGTGCGACTTTGTTGACTATGTTAAGGGTCGTGCGGGTGGGTTTAATTCAATCGGGAAATGACGGGTTGAACTTGACTAGCACTTATGATTTGTTGACTATGTTAAGGTCATATAGCTGCTAGGGGCAAAATATTATCGGGAATTTCAAGTGTTGAGATTTGCAATGAGATTGCATACCTTCTATGAGATAGTTGGATCCCGATACCCGCTGCGAGTAAGAGTTACTCCTGGGAGAGTTTTATACATTACAATTAGCCGATCAAGTAGGTGTCTAGAAAGGTGTCAACGGGGTTACGCCTCTGGGAAAACGAGGTTTACATTAATTAGGTTCGTGCGAAAGCACGGGGGACCTCCCTCAAAGTACCGACACTGGCCTGGCTGAAAGATTGGCGAACTTGTAGTGTGTAATTAATCCCGGCTAGTCTTTCCTTTTAGGGTTTGAAGGAAGATTTGATAAAAAGCAGTGGGAGCCATCCTGATTAGATAAAATAATATCCAATCTATTCTTGACAGAGCGCACGCTGAGTGTTTTCTTCTCTCTCTCCAGGTAGAGACCATATCATGCCTTAATCAAGATAATAATACGGATTATTGACCGAACCCGCTTGGTATACTGAGCTGGGGAACGTTGGTCCCGCTCCACCTTATAATTGTTATAAGACAGAGCAGGAAATAGGGGATTACCAGAATTCCCGTGCCGCCCAAACGAAGAGAGTGCATGCTGATGCATCATCTTCGGGTGTGTTCATTATACAGAACTGTTTCTCAGTATCCTTTACGTCCTGGGTATATGATACCGGATCAGGATCCCAGATATGTAATCTGTTACATAGGGCTACAGATAGGTAGAGAACTGAGAACGGGTGATAAGTTTCATGAGGCAGAAAACGGGGCAAGAGTTGCAGCCAAGTCTGTTGGTCACTGTCACCCTGTATTACAATACATTGATTCTGAACGAATGTTATTAGATACCGAACCTGATATACAAAATCATATCAGTCTCTTTATTAGTAAAGAAATGATAAAATTTTGTATAGTTGGATAATGTTTTGAGCATTTCCTATATCAAAAGTTGATCGGTTCAGGCACGTTATCTAAAAGCATTAATGTTCTAAATCAAACCACAGTTCTTAGTATATGGAACACACACAAGAGGAATAGTTCAGAAATGATCGAATTCTTCTTGAGGCATTGTAGACTAGGTCATATCTATGCGACCCGACTGGCTGTAGTTACATGTAGATGCATATTTAAATCAGTTTGAATTTACATCTTGTGAAACTCGCTAGTCATGTCACAAAGATATAATGACACCAGCTCTGTTTATTGGAAACAGAGAAAGAGTTAGTGAACTCTTGGGATGATACATGATGATGTATGTAGGTCCCCTGTCTACACATGCCAGGACTGGTTCTTTATACTTTATTACGTTCTCTGATAATCTCTCAAGATTCAGACGTATGTTCTTGTTGAAACACAAGTCTGAACCTTTTGAGATATTCACAGAATATAAGATAAAGTAAAGAACCAATAAGGGTACAAGTATTATGTCCTTTGATGTGATCAAGGAGGAGAATACTTGAGCACGGAATTCCAGGACTATTCTAAAGGAGAATGAGATTCTCTCTCAGCATTACTCCTCCGTATACACCATAGCACGATGGTATATCGGGGCGGAGCAGATACACCCTATTTGATATGGTGTGCTCTATGATGAGTAATACTGAGTTACCTTTTTCCTTTTTGGGAGTTATGCACTTACGAAGTTGCATACCTATTGAATAGGGTTCGAATCAAATTAGTTGCCTACCATTTCATATGTGATATGGAAAGGGAAGAGCCCATGTCTTAAGCTAGTTAAGATTTGGGGTTGTCCGGCCTATGTCTGAAAAGCAAAATCCGGACAAGCTCGAGGCAAGGTCAGTAATGTAGAACTTGAAAGCTTCCAGCTATACAAACTGCAGCTGATGATTTAAAAGAACCAAAGGATTTGATAGTTACCAACGAACCTCAGCCTCTCCGCCAATCTAGTAGGGTTCCTCACCCACCTGAGAGATACTTCGGTTTCTCTATGACAGTGGGAGCGAGGACTGCATCATGAGATGATGACCCAACTAGTTTCGAGCTGGCCATCAGGAGTGTGACTCTGTAAGAATGGCTGGATGCTTATCGATCTGAGATGGAATCCTTATACACCAACAAAGTATGGACTTTGGTTGCTATATCTGAAGGGTTAAATCCCCATCAGGAGCAAGTATATCTTGAGAAGATTACTTGGTGTAGATGGAAAAGTTGAGACTTTCAAAGCTGGACTTGTTAAAGCTTTTCGTCATCGACCAGGTGTGGATCATGAGGAAACCTTTTTCTAAGGAGCTATGCTTAAGTCCATCCAGATCCTACTTACCACGGCTGCATACCATGACTACGATCTCTGGTGGTTGGGTGTCATGACTGCTTTTCTA
The DNA here is from genome assembly GCA_030015575.1 of Agapanthus africanus. Lineage (NCBI taxonomy): Eukaryota > Viridiplantae > Streptophyta > Magnoliopsida > Asparagales > Amaryllidaceae > Agapanthus > Agapanthus africanus. The sequence continues at coordinate 446,666 of JASDDO010000275.1, read as the reverse complement.
AATGATATTTTGGAAGAGAGCGTCTATAAGTACACAGCCAGAGGGCTTCGTAGACAGTGGGAGCAGCGGAAACGTGTGCAAGATGCTTTATAGGATAAAGCAGGCATCGCGGAGATGGAACATCTGTTTTGATGAAGCGGTCAAAGAGTTTGACATCATCAAAATGGTATATGAACCTTGTATATACAAAAAGGTAGTAGGGAGTATGGTGAAAATCCTCGTAGAGTACGTGGATGACATACTCTTGATAAGAAAGGAGTTTCTTATGCTACGCTCGATCAATCTCCGTTTATCACAAAGATTCTCCGTGAAGGATCAAAATGATACCTCCTAAATCCTGTGTTTTAATCTAGGAGATAGATGTAATTGGATGTTAGGATACTCACTAGATGTAGTGAGATGGTATCAATCGATCCTGGGGAGAATCACTGGAAGGGTTCCAGGGTGATACAGACGACTGAATGTCAGTCCCAGGCATTGTCTTTACCCTCAGTAAAGGGACGGTATGTTGGAAGAGTTCCAAGCTAGATACCGTGACGTACTAGACGATAAAGGCACGATACATCGCTACTTAAGATGCTACCAAAGAGGCAGTCTGGGTGTATATTGGTTCATGAGATGAACTACGTTCCAACCATTGTGAGACAATGGAGTTGTGGCTTATGCCAAGGAACGTCCGTCCCATCAGTGATCCAGACATATTCTAAGGCAGTATCACTTGATCATGGAGATGGTTGATCTCCAGGGAGATCGAGGTTAGGAGAGTAGACTTAGAGGACAACACAGCGGATCCACTCACAAAGGCCTGTTCCCAGAGAGAGACTTTTATGGGATGGTTGAGTATGAGATACTGCAACCTCTGCTATCAGATGGCCCTAGTGCAAGTGGGAGATTGTTAGTTATATGTATTCCCTAGAGGCCATTACTGTACATAGGATGTATATTGTAGTGGATGCTGGGACATATATAGGGAGGACTTTCTTGCTCGACATGATAGTATGCTATCTGGTTGAACTTTACCTTAACGTGTATACTGATTGTCTCTCTGTTACATGTTGGTAAAGCCCTTAGGATGTGTGCTTGACTACCTGGACTATGATGCGGATCATACTAGTGGGGACATGGTAGTCCATAAGTACATCTTTCAAAGTCCCTAGTCGTGGGTGTATCGAGACGGGGCATCGATATACCAGAGTAGACTAGCGTATACCTTCTCGACCCATACAGATGGGCGATGGATGATCCCATATCCATCGGTGTTTGACATCAGAGATGATATACGGGTGCTCAGTAGAGACTGGGTACACTGGACAGACTCGCCGAGAACTCCCAGATGGTATTATACCTCACGTCAGATGGCAGTTCTCTGGTGACACTGGTACAGAGTAGTCTGTTGACCCGAGATCGTCATAGAGTCTTGTGTGGTTCCCACTGTGCTTTGATTTCCATCTTACCACGTCCAAGAGGGCGTGCAAAACGGTGGTTTTTGGGTACAGTCCCGAGTCACATGGAGGCAATGAGCGATAGGAGGGGATTCGTCTCTCCCGGTATAGGGGGTTGATGTTGCGCTGTGTTCGATTGGCTATAACAGGAAATCCCTGGCCAGGGTTGCTGAGATTTACTGGTAAGTGTTACCAGTAGTTTCTCGAATTGTTATAGACCTCATATCGACACGACTTATCGAGCTATTGGGGTCTGACGTTTACCACCCCTAGGCGAGATATGCGACATATCAGACGATCAGACCGGACTGTACGGTAGTGTTACTGGTCGGATTCGCAGGAGTGTGAGCGGGCTTGCTCGTCGATCCTCTGATCGCTCAATACCCGGGTGGCCGTTACGTTTAGCAGACCGCTTGCGGCTTGTGGGTGTTTGATATGATCATCGCCTGCTGCCGGCGTATTGACGAGTCTTTAGAGTCCTACACAGAGGTTTCCTGGCTCAAGCGAAACGAAATAGGAGCGCATATGAGATATGTGCAGGACCGAGAATAATGCGTGTATGTGATACCGTATTCCATTCTCGCGATGAATGTATCGAATGGTTGTATGCGATATAACCTAGTTATCGATTCAAGCGTTGATTCGATAAGCCGATACATTGTATACTAGTCGGTTGTGTGCGACATGACCGGATCATTGAATCAAGTGTTGATTTAATGATTTAATGTATAATTATATATTTGATATATTACTTTGCATTAACTAGTAATGGTTCACTTTAAATGGATTTTCTCACTTGGATTGTGCAAGTTGTATATGTGATATACTTTTATGCACATGTTTGTATCATGTTTGATGATGCATATTAACTTGGTTAAGTGTAAAGATTAAACCATGGTTTACTTAATGATTAGGGTTTTGATTATCTTATTCATTTATTTATATATTCATTTTGGAAATTATTTAAGGATGGTGGCTTATTTTGTTTTATGTTGAAGTTTCTTGAAACTTTGATCAAGTCAACCATTCTTATCTCTTCCTTAACCCTAACCATCATATCTAACCATGGTCCATTCTCTACACTAAACTAAGGTTAATATTATGATAAGAATGGATTTTATTTTCTATTTTATATTATTCTTATCATAACAATATTCATCTTCTTCATCTTCTTCTTCATTGAAGAAGCTTGCTTCATCAATGGTGATTGATGAAAACAAGTAAGAAATCCAATTCTAAAGTCTACCCACTTCCTATTTCTTCATCCTCTACCTCTTGCCAAGTAGTATAGTGTGTTTTCTTCACAAGTTTCTTGACTTGGTGAAGTCGAAGCTTGATTTAGCGATGCCTCGACGTAGATCATCTTCGGCATGGACATCGACGACCTAGCTCGCTTATTCTCCGATGAAGTCGACGCCAGAGCCCGGATTCCTTTTGGACAGCGGAGAGGACTTCGTTGCGGAACTATGGAGGTGGAGAACCGGATCTACAAAGGTTGTATTTCCGTATCTCTCTTTTAAGTGTTAACTAGTTAGCTTTTTCGCCTAGTTTTCTAGCAAACGATCCGTAGTCGGGTCTCTCGGCACCCGTAAAATTTTTATAATGGCATGTTCGATGCCTTGTGAGACCTTACTAGGGTGCCGAGGAACCCTACAATAACCAATCGAACACAGCGCAACATCAACTCCCTGTACCGGGAGAGACGAATCCCCTCCTATCATATCAAATAGGGTGTGTTTGCTCCGCCCCGATACACCGACGTGCTGTGGTGTATACGGAGGAGGAATGCTGAGAGAGAATCTCATTCTCCTTTAGAATAGTCCAGGAATTTCTTGCTTAAGTATTCTCCTCTTTGATCATATCAAAGGACATAATACTTATACCCGTTTTTGGTTCTCTACTTCTAACTTATATTCTGTGATTATCTCAAAAGTTTCAGACTTGTGTTTTAACAGAAACATATGTCTGAATCTTGAGAGATCATCAGTGAATGTAATGAAGTACAAAGAACCGATCCTAGCATGTGTAGACAGGGGACCTTCATACATCAACATGTATCAATCCCAAGAGTTCACTAACTCTTTCTCTGTTTCCAATAAACAGAGCTATGGTCATTTTATCTTTATAACATGACCGGCAAGTTTCATAAGATGTAAATTCAAACAATTTTAAATATGCATCTAAATGTAACTTCAGCTAGTCGGGTCGCATTGATATGACCTAGTCTACAATACCTCAAGAAGGATTCGTTCATTTCTGAACTCTTCCTCTTGTGTGTGTTCTGTATACTAAGAACTGTAGTTTGATTTAGAACGTTAATGCTTTTAGATAACGTGCCTGAACCGATCAACTCTTGATATAGGAAATGTTCAAAACATTATCCAACAATACAGAATTATATCCTTCATTACTAATAAAGAGACCGATATGATGTTGTATACAGGTTCGGTATCTAATAACATTCGTTCAGAATCAATGTATTCTTGTAATAGAGGGTGATAACTTCAAACAAACTTGGCTGCAACACTTGCACCGTTTCTATCTCATGAAATTTATCACCCGTTCTCAGTTCTCTACCTATCTGTAGCCCATGTAACAAATTACATTTGCGGGATCCTGATCTGGTATCTCATACCCAGGACGTAAATGATACTGGGAAATAGTTCTCTGTAATGAACACACCCGAAGAAGATGCATCAACATGTACTTTCTTCATTTGGGCGGCACGGGAATTCTGGTAATCCCCTATTTCTTGCTTTTTCTTATAACAATTATAAGTTGGAGCGGGACCAACTTTCCCTAGCGCAGTATAACAAGCGGGTTCGGTCAATACATCCGTATTATTATCTTGATTAAGGCGTGACATAGTCGCATCCAGGAAAGAGAGATAAGAAAACACTCAGCGTACACTTTTACAAGAATAGATTGGTTATCAATTTATCTAATCAGGATGGCTCCCACTATTCTAGTCAAATTTTCCTTCAAACCCTAAAAGGAAAGACTAGCCGGGATTAATTACACTCTACAAGTTCGCCAATCTTTCAGCCAGGCCAGTGCCGATACTTTGAGGGAGGTTCCCCGTGCTTTTGCACAGACCTAATTAAAGTAAACCTCATTTTCCCAGGGGCGTAACCATGTTGACACCTTTCTAGACACCTACTTGATCGGCTAATTGTAATGTGTAAAACTCTCCCAAGAGTAACTCTTACTCGCAGCGGTTATCGGGATCTAACTATATTATAGAAGGTATGCAATCTCATTGCAAATTTCAACACTTGAAATTCCCAATAATATTTTGCCCCGAGTGATCTATGACCTTGACAATGTCAACAAACCATAGACCGCAAGTCAAGTTCAACCCGTCATTTCCCGATTGAATTAAACCCACCCGCATGACCCTTGACAAGGTCAACAAAGTCACACGACTACCCTAACTCATTCGCATCATATGCTTTTGCATATAAGCATAAATAGCTACCGCTCACTACGCCTTGACAAGGTCAACAAACGCAGCACGAATACTATCAATTACTTATCTGAAATGACGGAGGGCTACGACTGGTTTTTAAGAAAACCCTTTGCGTAATGAACTTGATATCGTCCTAGAATCGAGTGATTTTAAATAAAGTGTTTTTTAGGCTTTTCTAGTTTTGCTAAAGAGGTCACTACCGATGAAGGGATCATCGGCTCTTTCCTCATCGAATAAGGTGCAGGATATTTCACAAATACCACTATGCAAAGCAAAAACTATAGAAGCAATCAAAGGACAAACCGAGTATGCAGCATCTGCTAGTTTCGCTAAAGAGGTCACTCCCGGTGAAGAGATCTTGGCTCTTTCCTTATCGAATAAGGTGCTGGATGTTCTACAAGGAACACCGCTATGCAAAGCAATAACTAGAGCTACCATTTTTTAAACAAGTTTCTACAATATCTTTAGGTTTCTTTTAGTTTCATTAATCTCATTAATGAAGTCCCATTTTATTATGCTTCACAAGCATCACATTTGAAACGAAATCTGCAATATAACATATAACTCATATATATAATATAAACATTTGACTCAGGCAGTAATATGATCTCATCACAGAACATTGCAGCAGAAGAACATATATGAAATATTGGATATACTATGACGTTCGTGTTTTAATACGAGCCTGTATAAAACACGGATTCCATGGTCACGATGAATAGCCAAACCCACATCCCAAGACCCCTACGATAGCGGCAAGCAACACTGCCAATTCTAGGGTTAGGAAACCCGGTCTCGACTCCTCGAGATGGTCTCCTACTGGACCCTAGAACTCGATTACTTATGCTCCCCGCCTTGGGTCTACCTAATGCGGAAAAGTAAATAATATACAATGATGACATCATCCTCAGCCCGGAAGTGCCCCAATAAAAGAATATTACATACAATTAATTTTACATGAATGAAAATAAAAACCCTCATCTCACATAAAACCCCTGGCTATTCAGAACACGACGATCCAATATAACATATCACAACAACACATAATATCACATATCATCAACGTAAGTAAATATGCGTATCCCAATTGTCGTTAATGTATAGCAACGAAACCGGCGATACACCACATATTACATTTACGGTCACAGAAAAGAAAGTGTAAAACTACAACAGTTGGAATCCGCAACCTCCTTAGACATCTCATGCCTAACCAAATGAATTTCTTAGATATCTCATGCCTAACAATTATAAACCCCGTATTTTAGTCTCGATCTCGAAAACCCTTTTCAATATCAAGTTGAGCAATTCAACAAGATTCCCGACATCCTGATCGAATGCTCGTCGCAAACTTTAGTAGACGGCCGCACCCCCGGATGCCGTCGACGAAGTGCACTAAGGCGGAACACCGCTGCCGCGAACGCCCGAACGGATGCTTTTGGTGACGGGGTTCTCCTACAGTCACTTGGTCGGGGCTATGGGACGTGGCTATCTATTAAGTTTACCCGGCGAGTATCCGCGTACGCTACGTGATTGCAACGGACTTTTGATCATATCAAAATCCCGTAGCAACCGATCAAATGAGACTAAACTACTAGATTTATAACATTCAAATTAGTTATCTCATAACTACTTTTGGATTCCACATATTATATCACAATCCAGATAAATAGACAATGTTAAACTTTCCGATCGAATAAACAAACACCCAAGATTTCCTAAATAGTTCTCAACACTTGAAATTAGTTTTAAAACATCCATCACATGCCACGGTACCAATGATCCAGCCGTAGAAGGGTCAAGCCAATGCCTCACATGTGGTAACGCCGTACTGCCACAAACCTTAAGATTTAGAGGCGGTTCAGACGGTCACATAATCGAGTTAAGGTTTGTGTTCTTCTAGAGGGTCCACCGCGTTACTTGCACGACTTAGAACGTTCTTAAACTACGGAAAAATCCAACACTTGGAAATATTCCGGCAGGGGAAAAAGTGAGTTATTGATATCCGTTCGAACTTTTTAACACGTTCTAAAATTATCCGGAAAAACTTAAACGAAGTTAAACTTTCCGATCGAATCAACGAGTACCCAATACATCCAAGAAAACTCAACACTTGAGTAAGAATTAAAAATTCCAAGAAGCTTGTGGAGACACCTACGGATATTACTGTAGAAACACAAAATCCTAACACCCATGAACGGCCGCGGAACCGCCGCTCAAGACATGGTCCTACCGCGGTTCCGCGGCGTAATGAGGGAATTAGGGTCTCATTTTCTACAGTTATCCTTAGAATTCCCTTCTTATTTTTCTGAGCATTTTTAATATGAAAAATGTCAACTTTTGAAAAATTTCCAGAAACTAGGGTTTTACGGGTATTCGGAGTTCGATCGGACTTTAAACTTCGTCTAAACTTCGCCTAAAGCTCTAGGTTGGCTCTGATACCACTGTAGGGTTACTAAGCACTCTCACAAGGGTCTATAAGGCATCAACCATGCACGATTTAAAAATTAGACGTGCCGAACAACCCTAACCAAGATCTTTAAACTAGAGATTAGGCGAAACAAAGCATGTTAAACACTTTAACACTAAGAGTTTGGGATTACAACCTTTGTTGTCCGGTCCTTCACTTCTAAAGCTCAGTGTTGAGGTCCCTTCGCTGCGATCATCATGTACCCAGACTCTAGAGAGGCTCCACGAATAGAATGATGCAAACTTGCTTCCGATCTTCGATAACTAAGATGATCTACCTTGAAGTTTCTTTAACACAAGCTCTCACTCACAAATGAAGTGAACACCCTAATCTAAATGGCTAGGATAGATTAGGATGATGAAGTAGGAATTTAGCTCTCATTTGTTTTAATCTCACTCAAAATCATCACTAATGAAAAAGCTAGAAAGCTTTTCCATTGAAAAAGAAAAGGAAGAAGAAGAACCATTTCTTTTGTGATGAATAATGAATTGTTGTGAGGTTAGAAATGCAACCATGGGTTAAGTATGATAACTTAACCCATGCAGAGAATGAACCATGGTCAAGGGTTGAGTTGGGTTAACAAATATCATACAAAAATATCTTTACAAAATATCTTTGCAAAAACAAAAGAAAACCTTCTAGAAGCTTCTAGAAAAAATTAACCCAAATCAAACCTTAATAATGTTTAATCTCCACTAATCATGTTGCATTAATAACCCTAACATATTACAATATTATATATCACATATACAATATTTATTATAATAAAATAAAATAATACAATTGACATATATCGCATATATATCAATGTATTACCCGAGTGAGAAAAAGAATCAATAAGTGAGCTTATATTAGTTAATGTAATTTAATATATCGAATATATTATTATACATTAAATTATCAAATCAACACTTGATCCGGTAATCCGGCTATTTTACAAATAACCGACTAATATAATCTATATCAGTTCATCGAATCAACACTTGATCCGATGACCCGGCTATATCACATATACCCGGCCGATATCTCATATCGCGAGAATCTAATACGGTATCACATACACGTATTGTTCTCAGTCCCGCACATATCATATATGTGCTCCTACTCCGTTTTACCTGAGTCAAGAAACCTCTGTGTAGGACTCTAAAGAATCGTCAATACGCCGGCAGTAGGTGATGATCATATCAAACACCCACAAGCTGCAAGCGGTCAGCTAAATGTAACTGCCACCCAGGTATTGAGAGATCAAAAGATCAACAAGCAAGCCTGTACTTTCTCCCGTGAATCCAATCAGTAACACTCCCATACAGTCCGGTCTCTTCGTCTGATATGTCGCATATCTCGTCTAGGGGTGGTAAACGTCAGACTGCGATAGCTTGATAAGACGTGTCGATATGAGGTCCATAACTGTTCGATAAACTACAGATAAAACTTACCAGTAAATCTCTGCAACCCTGTCCATGGATTTCTAGTTATAGCCAATCGAACACAGTGCAACATCAACTCCCTGTACCGGGAGAGACGAATCCCCTCCTATCGCTCATTGCCTCCATGTGATTCGGGACTGTATGATGGAAATCAAAGCCACCTTTTTGCACGCCCTCTTAGACGTGGTATGATGGAAATCAAAGCACAGTGGGAATCACACAAGACTCTATGAAGATCTCGGGTCTATAGACTAACCTGTACTAGTGTCACCAGAGAACTGCCATCTGACGTGAGGTATAATACCATCTGAGAGTTCTCGGCGAGTCCGTCCAGTGTTGTAACACCTTAGGATGTGTTTAGTGACTAATTATATTTAAATAAAGGGTTTTTAATAAAAAGTTTACCAAATTGTGTTTCTAATATTTTTCCTAATTTAATAAATATTTTTCTAGAATTTTCCTAGGCTTGCACACACATGTGCATGTAAACTAGGGTTTTTAAATGAGGAAATACCATGATTAGTAACCTTGGTGGGTTTAATCATGTGGATTAAGTCTTTTGGGTTTTAATTAAGCGTAATTAGTTATTTAGTGGTTGCTTTAATTTGAATCTCCTTTTGGGTGTTGACTTGGTGAGAATGAGAGAGAGAGAGAATGCATCATGGCTTAAGCTATGCTTGCATTTAATGAAGAGAGACAGTGGATGGGTTGACATTGGGGTTATGATTCCTCTCATTCTTTTGTTCTTTTCTCTCAACCTCACTCACACACACACACACACCCACTTACCTCCACAGTAGCAACAACACCATCTCAGCAGCAGAAGCAAGCAGCACAGCAGAAGCAAGCAGCAGCAGTAGCAAGCAGCAGTAAACAGCAGCAGCAACAGTGAGAGCAGCAGCAGCAGTGAGCAGCAGCAGCCACAACTCCAGCTGCAGCTCCTTCCCTTCACTTCTTCTTCTTCCTCCAGCTCCCTAGGGTCGAGTGTGGGGTATATTTCCTGAACCTACTCTTTAGTTTACTCGTCTAGTGTAGTTTAGCTTCGGTTAATGTTTTTGGTGCATTTTAGTGCAATATGTGGTGATTAATGGGAGCTATGACCAAGTGATGTATGTTTTGGTGTTAGTAAGTTGCTAGAGTGTTGTTAGGGCCATATTAACCTAGCTTAACCCCCAATTGCACTAAAATACCACCAGATCCCTATTTGATGCAGATTCGTCGTTTTAAGGCAAATTTTGACTTTCTGTAAACTGCTATCGACCCGGTGAGTTCAGATTAATTTTGAGATGACTACAGTATAGTGGTTAGGTGCTGATCCCCCAGGTAGAACACGACCCCCAAATTCCGTACAGTGGCCGCCGAAATATTGTTTCTGGCCGCAATTTGCGGCCAGATGGGTAGGGTTTGGATTGGGGTTTGGTCGTATAGGTGTCTGCTGCAATTCTTAGACTCATGGCATGTGCAATTTTGTTTGATTCTTACTGTAGAAAAATCTGGGGCTGAATACCTGTTTTTCCGTATTTCTAACCTTCGCGACACGCGTGATACGTGTGTGGGTTTGGGATTTCTGCGTATCGCGACGCGTCGGGGTAGTTTCAGGCGCGTGATCACACGTTTTTACGTATCGCGCACACGCGCGCTTGGTTTGCGACACGGGTTTCTAGTTTGACCTTAATGTCACGTTTTTATGGATTTGAGCTTATGTGTGATATATTGTGTGATTCTAGGTTCGCCGGCGAGTGAGACGGACGTGGCGAAGAAGGGAAAACAAGTCGTCAGCTACACTTAGCGCGAGACTTCGGTGAGTAGATTTAACATCTGCGGGGATATCGCCCGCATGGCGTTATGCGTCAGGGCTGATAGGACCTTATTTTTATATGTTGCATTTACCTCATGGACTGTCATTGCATATTGCATTCCCTGCTGTATGTAAACTTAGAATTGATAGAACACCGCACTATTACTAACGGTTCATGTTGCACGAGCACTAATCTGCATGTTACACACACACCGTTAGTAATTGCCATGACACACTCACTGTAGAACTGCCATGATTATATTGCTGTAGTTCATTTCACATATGATTCGATATGATTTTCATGGAAATTAGGAGCCGCATGATATCTTTAAAAAAGGAAACTATTTTTAAAAGCGGTTTTCCCTTATACCTATATCATGGATTGATGTACATAGCACATCGCATTGGATTTACTTCTTGGTGTTGGATTTTCATGTGATTTCTGGTTTTGAGGACCGTGGGATTTTTAAGAAAAGATGCACTATTTGAAAACCCGGTTCCTCGTGATATCATATTTTGGTGCGTCCACCATGCGTTTTCTCGGTGCTGAGACGTGTGCTTGAAACCCGATTCGAGGAGATGGATGATCCGTTTGCGGGTTCGTGGTGGACCCGGTATGGTTCCCAGGGGCAAGAAATGTTTTTCGTGGAGTAGACGATGAGCCTGGCAGGGTGGCGAGTACCTAGCGGTGATTGGTTGGACCTGGCGGTTATCCGGAGGATACTGACCAGAGTCGAGAGATGGATGCGGGATGATCCGTACTGCCGGGGCCGAGGGCCGATACCGCAGACGGAGCCCGTTGGCTGATCCGGACTGACGGAGCCCGATATATGATGATTTGCGTGTCGATGCTGGACACGAGTATTTTATGATATTTTGGGTGCCGATGTTGGGCACTCGTGATTTCTCAGAGATTTACAGGATTTGAGGGCCGATGGGTGTGCCGGCGCCTGAGTTATTTGGGATTTGGGTGCAGTCTTGGGCACCGATTATTTTTCCGCTTTGATATTCCGTGTAGATGTTGTTTATCCCATGCTCAGCATTGATTATCATATATCTCATCCTGTAGTTACTTTACCAGACATAGCATTTGCATGATTTTTGCACATACTGCTTGTCGCATATAGATCTTACTTGCTGGCATTTGATAGAGTAGCGCAGTACGTACATGCTCGCGATTACCTTTATATGTTAACTCTATTCATGAGTTGGCAACTCACCCCCGTTGTGCCACAGTATTTGCAGGATGCCCTTCAGAGTAGTCGCGGCAGGATGCCTTTTTGCATCTTTTGGCTACAGATACCACTACAGTTGGCGTGAGAGCTGTTTTGCATTTTAGGTGGGTTGTGGTATCTGATTCCTTTTATTGTACTCTTTTTGTATCTAGTATTCTCCATCTACCATTTAGGTACTGGACTTAGATACTATGTGAGGACGATGATGTATATTTTGTATTCAGGTGTCGAGCTCGTGGGAGCCGACTGTTTTTATATGCAGTTTATATTTCTGTGATCTTTACTTATTGCTCATTCTTCGCTACGGCGTCGTATATTACTCTTGTGATGATGGTTTCCGCCGTTGGGCATGATTTCTCCCGTTTGGGAATGTTTCATTTCATTATATTTCATCTTTACTTTTATCCGGTTTTATACCCGATTTCGGGGTTACTTTTACAAAGGAAATGCTGCCAAAATTATTTAAATGACAACGTAACTTTAAAAGAACTTATTGAATTATTTAAGCTTTTCTAAATGTTTTAATTAAATGTTTTCATCACTCGCTACTTTAAATGGTTTTGATTTCTGGGTTCGGCTTACTTAGTCGCGTTACGCCTGTAGACGTCGCGTGGTTAAGTGCCGGTCACGAGTCGAAATATTCGGGTCGTGACAAAGTTGGTATCAGAGCGTAGGTTTTACCTTTCGGAGTGTAGGATGACCTGGGTATGATGGAGTAGGTAGCTGAAGCAGAGTGGCGTAGCGTGTGTATGTTCCGCGGCATACTCACGACACGGTACTCCGCCAAGGAGACCTTAGGACTTATTGATTTAGATTCCTTCTTGGGTATATATATTCTTGTGATTCGATTTCCGTATTCTTATCGAATCCTAATTTCCTTTCAGCCATTATGCCGCCAAAAACTACGAGGGCGCAGAGAGCGGCCGCGAGGGCCGAGATTCGAGTTGACTCGTCCGAGACAAGGACTGATCCGGGCAGTGCACCCGTTGTACCCGAGCAGATTGTCCCTCCTGTGACAGATCAGATCGCCACGCTAGGGGCTGGTATGCAGAAGATGCGCCGGACGGTGGGATCCAGCATGCAGGAGATGCGCCAGATGATAGGATCGCTAGTTGAGACGCTTCGAGCACAACGACCAGAGGTAGCTCCACCAGTTCCAGAGACCGTGATGGTACCTACCGCACAGCCAGTTGCCCCTGCAGCCATGGAGGTGATTACAGTATCGCTATCAGAGTTCATGAGGCTGAAGCCTCCGGTCTTCACAGGCACCGATACAGCCGAGGACCCACAGTCTTTCATCGATAGGATGGCCCGGATATGCCGTTCCCTTAGATGCGCAGATGCGAGATGGGTTGAGTTCGTGAGCTTTCGCCTGGAAGGTCTTGCGCAGAAGTGGTGTGATTCAGTGGAGAAGGGCAGAGCGGCAGGTCTTCCTCCTATGACCTGGACGGAGTTTGTGACAGTATTTCTAGCCCGTTTCCTTCCCCAGAGTGTTAGGGATGCCCGAGCACGCAGATTTGAGTCCTTGCGCCAGACGCCAGAGATAACAGTGGCAGAGTATGACGTGCTGTTTACAGAGCTAGAAGTTTATACCCCGTATTTAGTGGCTACCGAGGAGTTGCGAGTCAAGAGATTTGTTCGAGGCTTGCTTACACCACTGTTCCTTGCGATTAGCACGCAGCACTACGAGACATATGCAGCAGCTGTAGACTCAGCCCTATTAGTCGAGGAGCGCTTTGCTGAGATTTCGGTAGTTCCAGAGCCGAAGAGAGTTCGTACGAGTATATCCGCACGGAGGAAGTCATTCAGACGCCGCGACAGGTATCGTTCTGGTACGAGGAGTAGCAGAGATTCGGGACGAGGCCAGATGTTTAGTTCGTATCCCCAGGAGAGTCAGCAGTCGTCGCGGGGTTGCTTTAGATGCGGCAGTCTACTTCACCTCGTTAGAGATTGTCCTGAGATACACCGGAGGGAGGCGGCAGCACCGCATGTTACTTTACCATCTTCACCACCCTAGAGGGCGTTACCTGTTCTACCTACCGTTGTTCCGTGTCAGACTCATACTCAGAGAGGTCGTGGGCGTGGAGGAGTTGCTCAGAGAGGACGGGATGACCGAGGCAGAGGGCAGTCAGTCACAGGTGGTGGACAGGCACGGGTCTTTGCTTTGACGCATCAGGACGCACAGGCATCCAAGGCGGTGGTTTTAGGTATCCTTTCAGTATGTTCTGTTGATGCACACGTGTTGTTCGATCCCGGATCCACGCACTCCTACGTATCCACACACTTTGTGCCGAGTTTGGGTAGAGAGTCTGGTTTTCTTGATCAGCCACTTGTTGTGACCACTCCTGTGGGAGAGTCGTTTGTTGCTAGGCACGTGTTCCAATCCTGTACCGTCTGTATTGGCGAGAGAGAGTTGCCTGTCGACTTGATCCTTCTCGAGATGTTGGACTTCGACGTTCTTTTGGGGATGGATTTGTTAGCCATGTGCTATGCTTCTGTGGATTGCCGTGAGAAGACAGTTAGATTCTGCTTTCCCGGTGAGTCGGTTTTTGTTGTGTTGGGGGACCGTGGTGCCGCCCCTCACAGTGTGATTTCTTCCTTTCGCGCTGGACAGCTTTTGAGGAAGGGATGTCAAGGATTTCTCGCTCATGTTTGTGATGCTAGTGCTGCACAGGTTCCATTGGATCAGGTTCCAGTTGTTAGCGAGTTTCCTGATGTGTTCCCTGACGAGCTTCCTGGGCTACCGCCCGAACGCGCCATTTCTTTCTGTATTGATCTGGTTCCTGGCACGGGGCCTATTTCCATACCGCCTTATCGGATGGCCCCGGCGGAACTTCGAGAGTTGAAAGGTCAGTTGCAAGATTTGCTGGATAAGGGACTTATTCGACCCAGTGTTTCTCCTTGGGGTGCTCCAGTCCTGTTCGACAAGAAGAAGGACGGCAGTTTGCGTCTGTGTATCGACTACCGCCAGCTGAACAGGGTGACAGTGCGGAAAAGATATCCTTTGTCGCGTATCGACGATTTTTTCAACCAGCTTCAGGGGGCAGGATATTTTTCGAGGATCGATTTATGATCGGGCTATCATCAGCTGCGGGTTCGACAGGAGAATATTCCTAGGACGGCTTTCCGTACGTGCTACGACCATTATGAGTTTTTGGTGATGTCGTTCGGACTCACCAATGTGCCAACAGCATTCATGGACTTGATGAACCGTATTTTCCGGCCATATTTGGACCTGTTCATCATAGTCTTCATTGACGATATCTTGGTGTATTCCCGGAGTAGTGAGGAGCACGAGCAGCACCTGCGGATTACACTGCAGACTTTGAAGGAGCACCAGCTTTATGCGAAATTCTCCAACTGTGCTTTCTGGCTGGACAGCGTAGACTTCTTGGGGCATGTGATTTCACGAGACGATATATGTGTAGACCCAAGGAAGATCGAGGCCGTGCAGCGTTGGCCCAGACCCACATCGGTTACGGAGATTCGCAGCTTTTTGGGGTTGGCCGGTTACTACAGGCGATTTGTGCAGGACTTCTCCAGTATTGCTACACCTTTGACCGGGTTGACCCGGAAGGGAGTTTCTTTCAATTGGACGGAGGAGTGCGAGCACAGTTTCCAGCAGCTACGGACTCGGCTGACTACGGCACTGGTATTATCATTACCTTCCGGATCAGGCGGATTTATGGTCTATTGTGATGCTTCGCGAGTGGGGCTAGGGTGCGTATTGATGCAGCATGACAGGGTGATCGCGTATGCTCCGCGACAATTGAAGAAACATGAACAGAACTACCCCACTCACGATTTGGAGATGGCTGCTGGTCTTTGCACTTAAGATTTGGCGACATTACCTATACGGCGAGTCGTGCCAGATATTCACTGATCACAAGAGTTTAAAATATATATTTCAGCAGCGAGACCTGAACCTTAGACAGCGTCGATGGATGGAGTTAGTGAAGGATTACGACTGCGAGATTTTGTATCACCCGGGCAAGGCAAATGTGGTGGCGGATGCTTTGAGCAGGAGGCCCGGGAGTAGTCTGTCTTGTTTGAGCGCAGTACAGGGGCAGTCGTCAGCAGATTGGCAGATATTATGTGACAGCCGGGTACAGTTCGAGTTCACGCCGATTGGAGGGCAGATAGCGCATGTCCGTGCACGCCCACAGTTGATCGACCGTATACACGAGGCACAGCACAGTGATGACCGATGTTCAGAGATCATGGCACAGATCGGATAGGGCAGATTTTCCGAGTTCGTGATCGATGATCAGGGGGTACTACGATTTGGAGCTACACTGTGCGTACCAGATGCTGAGGGACCGCGGCACGAGATTCTTGAGGAGGCACATCCATCGGTGTACAGCGTCCATCTCGGTTCAACCAAGATGTATCATGATATGAGAGATGTTTACTGGTGGGACGGAATGAAGAGGGACATCGCAGATTTCGTGTCGAGATGCCTAACTTGTCAGCAAGTCAAGGCCGAGCACCAGAGGCCTGCGGGAGAGCTACAGCCGTTACCTATTCCGGAGTGGAAATAGGAGCAGATCTCTATGGACTTCATTGTGGGTCTACCCAGGACTAGTCGAGGGTATGACTCCATCTGGGTGATCGTGGATCGTTTGACGAAAGCGTCTCACTTCCTACCAGTGAAGACGACTTTCGGATTTACTCAGTATTCCCAGATCTACATCGACGAGATTGTACGACTGCACCGAGTCCCGATGTGTATTGTGTCCGACAGAGCCACCCAGTTTACCAGCCGATTATGGCAGAGGCTTCAGGAGGCTTTGGGCACTCGCTTGAGTTTCAGCACAGCATTTCATCCGCAGACCGACGGACAGTCAGAGCGGACTATTCAGACTCTCGAGGACATGCTCAGAGCATGTGTATTAGATTTCGGAGGTAGCTGGGATCATCACTTGCCCTTAGTAGAGTTCTCCTACAATAACAGCTACCAGGAGACCATTCAGATGGCACCATTTGAGGCTCTTTATGGGAGGAGATGCAGATCGCCCACCTGTTGGACAGAGCTCAGTAAGAGCAGTATCTTAGGGCCACATATTGTTGAGGAGACGACCGCGAAGATCCAGTTGATTCGCGATAGGATGAGAGCAGCCCAGAGTAGGCAGAGACCTTTTGCGGACCGTCGGCGACGCCGACTTGAGTTTTCTGTTGGTGATCATGTTTTCTTGAAGGTCTCCCCAATGAAAGGTGTGATGAGGTTTGGGAAGAAGGGGAAGCTCAGTCCCAGATATGTGGGCCCCTTCGAGATCCTCGAGCGTGTTGGTGCAGTAGCATACCGATTAGCCCTTCCGCCTAGTTTTCCAGATGTGCACCCCGTATTTCACATTTCGATGCTCCGTAGATATCTTCATGATCCTTCGCATGCAATTCAGCACCCGACGATCCAGCTTGAGCGCGACCTTTCTTATGCAGAGCAGCCGGTGATGATCTTGGATCGAAAAGTGAAGAAATTGATATCGAAAGACATTCCTTCGGTCAAGGTACTTTGGCGTGGTCAGGGTAGTGAGGAGGTCACTTGGGAGAACGAAAGCGAGATGAGGAAGAAGTATCCCCGTCTTTTCGAAGGTACGTATAGTTAGATTTTGAAATTCGGGGACGAATTTCTTTAAGGGGGAGAGATTGTAACACCTTAGGATGTGTTTAGTGACTAATTATATTTAAATAAAGGGTTTTTAATATAAAGTTTACCAAATTGTGTTTCTAATATTTTTCCTAATTTAATAAATATTTTTCTAGAATTTTCCTAGGCTTGCACACACATGTGCATGTAAACTAGGGTTTTTAAATGAGGAAATACCATGATTAGTAACCATGGTGGGTTTAATCATGGGGATTAAGTCTTTTGGGTTTTAATAAAGTGTAATTAGTTATTTAGTGGTTTCTTTAATTTGAATCTCCTTTTGGGTGTTGACTTGGTGAGAATGAGAGAGAGAGAGAGAATGCATCATGGCTTAAGCCATGCTTGCATTTAATGAAGAGAGACAGTGGAGGGGTTGACATTAGGGTTATGATTCCTCTCATTCTTTTGTTCTTTTCTCTCAACCTCACTCACACACACACACACCGACTTACCTCCACAGCAGCAACAGCACCATCTCAGCAGCAGAAGCAAGCAGCACAGCAGCAGCAAGCCACAGCAGCAGCAAGCAGCAGTAAACAGCAGCAGCAGCAGAGAGAGCAGCAGCAGCAGTGAGCAGCAGCAGCCACAACTCCAGCTGCAGCTCCTTCCCTTCACTTCTTCTTCTTCCTCCAGCTCCCTAGGGTCGAGTGTGGGGTATATTTCCTGAACCTACTGTTTAGTTTACTCGTCTAGTGTAGTTTAGCTTCGGTTAGTGTTTTTGGTGCGTTTTAGTGCAATATGTGGTGATTAGTGGGAACCATGACCAAGTGATGTATGTTTTGGTGTTAGTAAGTTTCTAGAGTGTTGTTAGGTCCATATTAACCTAGCTTAACCCCCAATTGCACTAAAATACCACCAGATCCCTATTTGATGCAGATTCGTCGTTTTAAGGCAAATTTTGACTTTCTATAAACTGCTATCGACCCGGTGAGTTCAGATTAATTTTGAGATGACTACAGTATAGTGGTTAGGTGCTGATCCCTCAGGTAGAACCCGACCCCAAAATTCCGTACAGTGGCCGCCGAAATATTGTTTCTGGCCGCAATTTGCGGCCAGATGGGTAGGGTTTGGGTTGGGGTTTGGTCCTATAGGTGTCTGCTGCAATTCTTAGACTCATGGCATGTGCAATTTTGTTTGATTCTTGCTATAGAAAAATCTGGTGCTGAGTACCTGTTTTTCCGTATTTCTAACCTTCGCGACACGTGTGATACATGTGTGGGTTTGGGGTTTCTGCGTATCGCGACGCGTCGGGGTAGTTTTAGGCGCGTGATCACATGTTTTTACGTATCGCGCACACGCGCGCTTGGTTTGCGACACGGGTTTTTAGTTTGACCATAATGTCACGTTTTTGTGGATTTGAGCTTATGTGTGATATATTGTGTGATTCTAGGTTCGCCGGCGAATGAGACGGACACGGCGAAGAAGGGAAAGCAAGTCGTCAGCTACACTTAGCGCGAGACTTCGGTGAGTAGATTTAACATCTACGGGGATATCGCCCGCATGGCGTTATGCGTCAGGGCTGATAGGACCTTATTGTTATATGTTGCATTTACCTCATGGACTGTCATTGCATATTGCATTCCCTGCTGTATGTAAACTTAGAATTGATGGAACACCGCACTATTACTAACGGTTCATGTTGCACGAGCACTAATCTGCATGTTACACACACACCGTTAGTAATTGCCATGACACACTCACTGTAGAACTGCCATGATTATATTGCTGTAGTTCATTTCACATATGATTCGATATGATTTTCATGGAAATTTGGAGCCGCATGATATCTTTAAAAACGGAAACTATTTTTAAGAAAAGATGCACTATTTGAAAACCTGGTTCCTCGTGATATGATATTTTGGTGCGTCCACCATGCGTTTTCTCGGTGCTGAGACGTGTGCTTGAAACCCGATTCGAGGAGATGGATGATCCGTTTGCGGGTTCGTGGTGGACCCGGTATGGTTCCCCGGGGCGAGAAATGTTTTTCGTGGAGTAGACGATGAGCCTGGCAGGGTGGCGAGTACCTACCGGTGATTGGTTGGACCTGACGGTTATCCGGAGGATACTGACCAGAGTCGAGAGATGGATGCGGGATGATCCGTACTGCCGGGGCCGAGGGCCGATACCGCAGACGGAGCCCGTGGGCTGATCCGGACTGACGGAGCCCGATATATGAGGATTTGTGTGTCGATGCTGGACATGAGTATTTTATGATATTTTGGGTGCTGATGTTGGGCACTCGTGATTTCTCAGAGATTTACAGGATTTGAGGGCCGATGGGTGTGCCGGCGCCTGAGTTATTTGGGATTTGGGTGCAGTCTTGGGCACCGATTATTTTTTCGCTTTGATATTCCGTGTAGATGTTGTTTATCCCATGCTCAGCATTGATTATCATATATCTCATCCTGTAGTTACTTTACCTGACATAGCATTTGCATGATTATTGCACCTACTGCTTGTCGCATATAAATCTTACTTGCTGACATTTGATAGAGTAGCGCAATACGTGCATGCTCGCGATTACCTTTATATGTTATCTCTATTCACGAGTTGGCAACTCACCCCCGTTGTGTCACAGTATTTGCAGGTTGCCCTTCAGAGTAGTCGCGGCAGGCTGCCTTTTTGCATCTTTTGGCTACAGATACCACTACAGTTGGTGTGAGAGCTGTTTTGCATTTTAGGTGGGTTGTGGTATCTGATTCCTTTTATTGTACTCCTTTTGTATCTAGTATTCTCCATCTACCATTTAGGTACTGGACTTAGATACTATGTGAGGACGATGATGTATATTTTGTATTCAGGTGTCGAGCTCGTGGGAGCCGACTGTTTTTATATGCAGTTTATATTTCTGTGATCTTTACTTATTGCTCATTCTTCGCTACGGCGTCGTATATTACTCTTGTGATGATGGTTTCCGCCGTTGGGCATGATTTCTCCCGTTTGGGAATGTTTCATTTCATTATATTTCATCTTTACTTTTATCCGGTTTTATACCCGATTTCGGGGTTACTTTTACAAAGGAAATGCTGCCAAAATTATTTAAATGACAACGTAACTTTAAAAGAACTTATTGAATTATTTAAGCTTTTCTAAATGTTTTAATTAAATGTTTTCATCACTCGCTACTTTAAATGGTTTTGATTTCTGGGTTCGGCTTATTTAGTCGCGTTACGCCTGTAGACGTAGCGTGGCTAAGTGCCGGTCACGAGTCGAAATATTCGGGTCGTGACAAGTGTACCCAGTATCTACTGAGCACCCGTACACCATCCTTGATGTCAAACACCGATGGATATGGTATCATCCATCACCCATCATATGGGTCAAGATGCGTATACGCTAGTCTACTCTGGTGTATCGATGCCCAGTCTTGATACACCCTCGACTAGGAACAGTTATAGGATGTACTCATCGACTACCGTGGCCTCACTAGTATGATCTCATCATAGTCCTAGTAGTCGAGTACATATCCTAAGGGCTTTATCAGCATGTAACATAGAGACAATCAGAGTACATGTTAAGATAAAGAGCAACCGGATAACGTACTATCATGTCGAGCAAGAAAGTCCTCCCTATATATGTCCAAGCATCCACTAGAATATACATCGTATGTACAGTAATGGCCTCTAGGGCATACATATAACTAACAACAAGTTTGCTTGTTGATCTTCTATTCGTTCAATACCTGGGTAGCCGTTATGTCCAGCTAGTACCGCTGACGGCTTGTGGGTGACTGATGTGATCATTACCTACTGCTGGCGTATTGACGAATCTTTAGAGTCCCAAACAAAGGTTTCCTAGCTCAAGCGAAACGAAGTAGGGCACATATGGTGATAGGTTTCCTAGCTCAAGCGAAACGAAGTAGGGCGCATATGGTGATATGTGCGGAAGCTTGATTAAATACGACTATATGATATCGTATTCTAATATCGCGATATTTGATATCGGTTAGGTTATATGTGATATTACCGGATTGTTGAATCAAGTGTTGATTCAATGATATATTATATGCATATATGTTTGATATTGGCCGGTTATATATGATATGACCGGATTATTGAATCAAGTGTTGATTTGGTATAGTATATTGAATGTTGTAGGTTATATGTGATATGACCGGGTTATTGAATCAAGTATTGATTCGATAATTTGATATACATATAAATGTTATTAGTCAGTTATATATGATATAACCGGATTATTGAATCAAGTGTTGATTTAATAATTTGATATATATTTATATTTGATATATTTATATATTAACTAATATTAATGCTCACTAAAGTTTTTATTCTCTTCTAATACATTTAATATATATGTGATATATATTAATATATGTATTTAAATATTGTATCATGCTTGATGATACATTGAACATGGGTGTATGAGTGTAACGTTTTGAAAATCGTTTCGGTGAAATTTCGAAAAAACGGCAAAATAAGTAAAAAGTCAAAATGCAAATATCTTTATTATAAAATTAAATATACATATTCTAGCTATGTAATTGCTTGTATTTGGTGTTTATTGAGCCACGGCTGAAATTTCAAATTTTCTGAAATTTTTTCCGAAATTAATTATTTTAATATTATTTTAAACCGGTAAGAAAATACATTAAATTAGCGATAAATACAAATTTAAATGGGCTAATTTTAATCTTTAAAATCATGTTAATTAAAATCTAGTTGCAATATAATTTTTTAGTATTTTATTTCAAGTTTTAATTGATTTATTTTATGGAAAACAAAAATATAGATATTTTGAACTAAAATTTGCAAATATGGTATTGTGGGGGGTCTTTTTGCATAGAATTTTTTGTAAAGTCTCTCACACTCACCCTCACTCCCCTTGGCCGGCCCCACACTATTGTAGCAGCCCAAGAATTTTATTTCCCTCTTTTTGACCTTAAATCATGTGAGAAATGGGTTAAAATAAGGTTTTTATATATAGTAAAGTAGGTGGGGGTATTATGGTAATTTGGGAGGGGCTTTGACTTGGATTCTTTTCCACAACTCCACCACACCTCTCCCCACTCCCTCCTCAGCCGAAATTCCTACAATAAACAGCCCCAAAATTTCCCCTCTCAATTTTCTTCTAAACTCATCAAAATTCCATTTAAACTTCATAATTTCAAGCCCATCCTTCATCCATTCTTCTTAACCTTTCTTGCATGGATTTTGGATGCTAGGAGGCCATCTTTGGAGTCAAAATTTCTTGCTAGATCTCTAGATCTAGAGGTATAATTCTTACCCATTTAAATTTTTATGGTTAGATTTCTTTAAATGAGTTGTTTTAGTGTTAATATTAGTGCTATTTTCATCTAGGATCTTCAAGAGAATGGTTTGAGTTAAACTAGGGTTTTTAGCACACCATTATTAAGTTAATTATTCAATTTTGCTATCTAGTATTTTATACAAACCAAATCTAAGAGTTTAACTTGCTTTTTGGGCTTCAAATTAGTGCTAATTTAGTGTTTCATGTATAGTTTGGGTTGGATTTTGTTAGTTATAAAATTCAAGAAAGGGTTTGAATGCAACTTAGGGTTTTGTGAAATTGGTGTATGGTTGTGTAATGTATTAGGCTCTTATGGCTTGTTAAAACAAAGTTAGTAGCTAGTTGTTAATTGTTAGTTTAAAAATTATGATAATTACGCAAATTTGCTAACTAGCTATTTAAAATTGGTTAAATAATTGGGTTAAAAATGTAATTATGTTTTTATGACATCATTAACATTATTATGAGTGGTTTAATATCTTAGGTTATGCAAAACCAAGCTTAATTGTTGAATTGTGAATTTTTCTTTAAAAGGTGTTAAAAAATGATATTTTTGCAAACTAGGATTTTGGAATTTATGCAAATTGATGAGAATAAATTATAGAAATGGTTTATATGACTTTGTTATGATATTTAGTGAATATTGTGGATGCTAGGTTCGTTTATACATCGAGTTTTGTACTAAAACGGTGATTTGTGCTTGCTAGATTTTCGGAAAAATAACTTTTAAAGTGAAATTGGGGTTTTTGTGAATTTTAAGCTATTTTATATTATAATTAGTGCTTGTAATTGTACAAATGAGTGTGTTGGGAGTTTTCTCGATGGTTTGGCGTTTGTACGCCGACGTCGAGGGTTTTTGGGTCGATTTGTGAAAGCAGCCATAGGTTTTGACCTATGTGGGATTCGTGCGTCGTTTTGGTCATGAGTCGGATTTTAATGCGGTATGGTGCGTTATGATATGTAGGTACCCCATGTGGACTTCGAGACGACAAGCAAGCGCGTGGCGACGTCGGCACCGGCGAACAAGGACCAGGTGAGTAGATTTATATCTACGGGGATAAGTCGGGTGGATGGCGTATAGCACCCCCGCAGTCCGTGGTGGTGTATACGGATGCGTATACACACCAACAATTTATTATATGTTATTTGGGATTAATAACGATGTTTAGGATGGATATTGGTGTGTTGGATTATTTTAGTGTTGCGAACCCTAGGGTAGTATTGCACTACACATACACACCTACATACTTGCATACATTCCTATTTCTATGTGCTCATGGGATTCTTTATAGTTATGTGATCACATGGGCATGGGACTATGTGTTCACATACGGATTTGAGGATGATACTTGGGTTTGAGATGAGTCGATGAACTTTATATTGAGGTTGTGAATTCGGTGATATGGCAGGATTCGTATTTGAGATACGACATGACGTTGTAGCGGGTCCTTGACGTAGTGTTTCACACACGTCCATGCATACTTAGGCGGTATCAGTATTGTACTAGACGTAGATCATGATATTTGATAAAGAGGATACCAGGTGAATAGTATGATGAATGTGATATTGACCCGTACCCAGATTTGGGATGCCGTACGACGGATTTACGTACGAGCTATATTGATGATTGATCCGCACTCTTGACTTGGGATGCCTGATTATAGATATGGTATCAGATATGATATTATTGAGGCGGGATCACCGACTATACATATACAGGTATGTATATGTATCGACTCAGATGATAGGCGGTTTCCTTACCTGTAGTTCAGCTTGTTAGTTCAGCCGTATAGTTTAGTGTAGTTGTTTGATTAGATTAGACTCCTACCTATTTCAAAACTAGCGGATCGTGGGTATTTTAAAAGACAGGTCAAGGGATCTACGGATATTTCAAAAAACGTATCCTTTCTTAAAAACCACCGTAGCCTCTATTTTCAAAACCCCGCGATTCGTGTTATTTCAAAAGGCACCATTTGTAGGACTTATATTAGATTAATGCAGATTAGTTATAGTTGCGTCTAGTATTCAGCTCCCGCTCATTATTGTGGTTCGCTTCGTATCGCATGCTTATATTATGTTTCATACTCCATTATTGATATCATGCTGTCAGGACACCAGCACCATTACCGATGATGCGTATGTACCACGTACACTTACTTGCCGGCTCACACACATCTTCATCGGTAATTGCCATGTCACGTACACCTTAGAAATTATTATTGCTTGACTTAGCTTGTTAGTTAGTAATTTGACATGATATTAGTGTGCCTGCCTTATATGCCAGCTTAACATTGTAGTTATTACTTGTCACTTCATGCATACTGTTATTCATTGTTATGCCTATATTCATGGTTTTTACTTGCTATTGATGATTTGGATTCGGATTTCCATGAAATTTTCTGGATTTGGGGGGAAAACCGCAAAAC
The DNA here is from genome assembly GCA_030015575.1 of Agapanthus africanus. NCBI lineage: Eukaryota > Viridiplantae > Streptophyta > Magnoliopsida > Asparagales > Amaryllidaceae > Agapanthus > Agapanthus africanus. The sequence continues at coordinate 421,487 of JASDDO010000275.1, read as the reverse complement.
TTATATAAACTGATTTCTCTCTTTTTAAATAAAAAGTGCGGTTTTTCCCATGATGTATGAGTCGTCCACCATGAGTTTGCTGATGGATTTCGAGACCCGATTCGAGGAGACGGATGAACCGTTTCGGGTACATGGTGGTCCCGGTAAGGTACCCGGGGGCAAGAAGCGCGTGATGATGACGATGTGAGCCTGGCAGGGGAGCACTACCTACCGGTGATTTTACTCGACGCGTCGGATATCCGGAGGATACCGTCGTGGTCTTGAGATGGATGGTAGGGCTGGTCTGGACTGACGGCGCCCTAGATATTGTGATTGAGACATTGAGATTTCGAGATATTGAGGTACAGAGACTGTGATACAGAGATATCGAGATATTGGGATTACGTTTTGTGCCGATGCTAGGCACTGTTTTATGCTGATTTCATTATGATACCTCATTTTAAAAATACAAAGGAAATCTCACTAAATTATGAAAACGGTTCTTCATTTACATGTATTCTGTTTTCATGCAATCATACCTCATTCATATGATATATTGCTACCTGAGGCACTGACACGGGCACATGAGATTACACTTGGGTTAGATATTTACCCTAGCCTTATTATAGGCTACGTGTTATTCATATATTTGAGGATATATTATGATCATTGATCCAGGTTGCGTTATTTATGCGATTTCTTTCCGTAGATGTTTTTCTATTCACGAGTTGGCAACTCACCCCCGTTGTGCCCCAGTTTCTTGCAGGTTTGCCGTACAGGTTTCTTTACGGCTTTGCGGGCATAGTTTTCTTCGGGTGATTTGCTAGTAGGTGGGTTTACTTGTATCGTACCCCCATTATATATCTTGTATATCATTATTCTGTTGTATCTAGAAGTTCCATCAACCAAACATGTATTTATTTGAGATAGAGACCAGTGATGTTTATTCTTTCGACCTTGGAGTCGCGCATTGTATTTCTGTGGTTTTCTTGTGGTTTTTGAGTTTCCTTTTGAATTTTGATCCTCGCCCTTGGCGTTGTATATTATATTGCTTGTGTGGTTGTGACCGTCGATTGACGAAGAGCTAGCTCCCGTTTGGGGATGCCTTTTTATTGATTTCGTATACTATTCATGTTGTATCCCATTTGGGGGCCAGTATTTACAAAGGAGACTCTGCCGAAATTTTCGGGAAATTTTTGATGTTTTTAAAACCCCCTAATTCGGCTTATGCTATTGAAACTACTTGCTTTAAGTTGGTTTTTCCTGCACTCTACATCTTTCTTAGTTTGGATTTCTGGGTTTTCGGTTTACTTAGATTACGTATGCCTCGAGACGTTCGTAGTTTAAGTGCCGGTCATGTTCCGTACTTTCGGGTCGTGACAATGAGACTCACACTATGACCTAAAGATAATTGGGGTGATTATTTATTAAGAGGAAAATTAAAAATGAGTTGGAAATTAGCATGGATTGGATGCTTGTAGAAGCATATAGAATCCATGACTCATCTCTCATTTTTGTTTTTACTCTAGATACTTTTTAACCACAAGCTTATCTTTAACTCATGGTTCACACTCTCATTTTGGATAACACTCTCTCTCACTCACCCAAGTTCATCTTCTTCCTCCTCTAGATTTTCTTGAGTTGGAAAAAAAAAGAGAAATAAATTTCTTAACTGAGCAAAATTCTTACTTCATTAACCGACACTATCATAGCCCTTTAGTATAGGTTGTTTGCTTAATTAATTCTTTGATTAGTGAAGAGTGAGTTTGAGTTAGAGAAACTTCGAGGTGGATTATCTTCGGCCCCGAAGACGACAAAACAAGCTCGTTCCTTTCACCAAGTGGAGCCTAAGAAAAGTTCTAGGGACTACTACTTGGAGGTTTAGAAGTGAAGGATCGATCTACAATGGTTGTATTCTTTATTCACTTAGTATAGAACTTGCTTTCATACTTAGAAAACCCTAATACTCTAGTTCGATTCTAGGTTAGTGTTGTTAAGACCTCTAGATTTTTTTTAAATTGCATACTTGATGCATGTGGAAACCTAGTAGAGGTGCTAAGACACATTTTCATGGTATCAGAGCCAAAGCTAGAGCATTAGATGATATTTAGAAATTACGAAACCGAAACGACTCCGAAATGAACGATCTAAAACACTAGTTTCTGTCAATTTTTAAATCGCCTCTAAAGTTTTTTAAACAAGTGCAGAATGTTACATGTGATGTAACTAGAACACCAGAGAAACTCGAGACCCAAACTAAAAAATTTGGCCCGCCACATGGGGATTTTGGCCGGCCTGGCCAGTCCCCTTCATCAATTGTTGGCTCGTGTTTCTTTGGTGTTTTGATATGTAGGATCTAGGGTTTCAGGTTATGTTTGTCTTTCCCAGATTGCATGTGATGTTATCTTTTGTATTGGGGCAATTCAAAGTGTTTCGTAGTCGCGTTTTAACATCATTTCGGGTTTAAGTATTGATATATGATACAATATTTGGAATCCACATTTAATTAGTTTTGTGAAAACTAGTTTGCTAATTGTAAATCTAGCATTTTAGTCTATGTTAATAGATTGCCATGGAGTTTCGGTTCGGATCAAAACTCCGTCACAATCTCGTATAGTATGTGAACATTCGCCGGATAACACTATGAGATAGCCATGCCCCATAGCCCCGACCAAGTGACTATAGGAGAACCCCGTTTCCAAAAGATTCCACTCGGGTGCTCGTGGCCACGGTGCTCCTCCTAATGCACTTCGTCGACGGTATTAGGGGTGCGGCAATCTACTAAAGTTCCCGACGAGCGTTCAATTATTTAATCAAGAATCCTGTTGAATTACCCGACTTGTTATTGAAAAGTGTTTTCAATTCGAGACTTGAATGCAAGGTTTATAGGGTTAGGCATGAAATTCAGAATATGTGATATTCTGTGTTTATGATGTCTAAGGAATATGTGAATTCTAATTATTGTAGTTTTTCATTTATTTTCTGTGACCGTAAGTGTAATATGTGGTGTATCCCCGATCTCGTTGCTATATGTCAACGACATGAAGAATACGCATATTTACTTACGTTGATGACATGTGATGTTGTTGTGTTGCTGTGATATGTTATATTGGATCGCCATGATTGAATAGCCGGGGGGTTTTACGTGAGATGAGAGTTTTTCTATTTTCATTCATGTAAAAGATGTATGTAATATTATTTTATTGGGACACTTCCGGGTTGAGGATGTTGTCACCATTTATGTATATTATTTAGTTTTCCGCATTATGATAGACCCAAGGCGGGGAGCCCAAGTAACCGGGTTCTAGAGTCCAGTAGGAGACCATCTCGAGGAGTCGAGACCGGGTCGACTAACTCTAGAATTGGTTAGGTCACTTGCCGCTCTCGTAGGGGTCTAGGGATGTGGGTTTGGCTATTCATCACGACCGTGGAATCCTTGTTTTTCATTATGAGCTTAATTTAAAACATGGACCTCCTAGTATATTCTATATTTTATATGTTTGTTTCTGCTGCTTGAGTTCTGTGATGTGATCATATAATTACGTGAGACTAATGCTATATATATATATATAATATATAATAAACGTTGCTTATGTTTTGCACCCGCACTAGTCCAGCCACCGCTCTGCCGTTAGTCAAGTAACCTAACGGTGCATGACGGGGCACCGTGGCGAATGCGGATGGCATAAGCGTACGTTCTATTTTCGTTTCTTCTGTGATGTTTAGGAAACATAAATGATGGGACGTCATTAATGTGATTAATGAAAAGAAAAGAAACCTAAAATTTTTGTAGAATCAAATTTTTCAAAAAGATAGCTCTAGTTTTTTCATTGCATAGCGATATTCCATTATGAATATCCAGCACCTCATTCGATAAGGAAAGAGCCTAGATCCTTTCACCGGGAGAGAACTCTTTAGCAAAATTAGCAAATGCTACAACCCACTCGGTTTGTTTTGAAAACTACTCGAATTTAAAAGTGGAGCTTAAACCACTCCTTTTCAAATCACTAGATTCTACAACGATATCAAGTTCATTACGCTAAAGGTTTTCTTCAAAACCAGTCGTAGCCCTTTGTTATTTTAGATAAGGACTATTTAGTATTCATGCTACATTTGTTGGCCTCCGTCAAGGCGTAGTGTGCAGTAGCTGATTAGTGCTTATCTGCAGCATATGATGAGATTGGATTAGGGTAGTCGTACGACTTTGTTGGCCTCCGTCAAGGGTCGTGCGGGTGGGTTTAATTTAATCAAGAAATGACGGGTAGAACTTGACTAGCGGCCTATGGTTTGTTGGCTTTCGTCAAGGTCATAGGTCGTTAGGGGTAAAAACAGATATTGGGAATTTCAAGTGTTGAAATTTGCAATGAGATTGCATACCATCTATGAGATAGTTGGATCCCGATACCCATTGCGAGTAAGAGTTACTCCTGAAAGAGTTTTCGACTTTACAATTAGCTGATCCAGTAGGTGTCTAAGAAAGGTGTTAACGGGGTTATGCCTCTGCGGAAATGAGGTTATTTAATTAGTTCCATGCGAAAACATGGGGAGACTCCATCGGAGTACCAATACCTGCCTGGCTGACCGATTGGCGAACTTTTAGGGTGTAATTAATTTCGGCTAATCTTACCTTTTAGGGTTTGAAGGAAGATTTGATAAATACAGTGGGAGACATCCTGATTAGATAAGATAATAACCAATCTAATCTTGCAAGAGCGCACGCTAAAGTGTTTTCTTCTCTCTCTCCAGGTAACGACTATGACACGCCTTAATCAAGATAATAATATGGATGTATTGACCGAACCCGCTTATTATACTGGGCTAGAAAATATTGGTTCCGCTCTATCTTATGACTGTCATAAGTCTGAGCAAGGAATAGGGGAATGCCAGGATTCCCATGCCACCCGAACGAAGAATGAGCATGCTGATGCATATTCTTCTGGTGTGTTCGTTATTGAGAACCGTTTCTCAGTTTGCTCTGCGTCCTGGGTATTAGATACCAGATCAGGATCCTATATTTGTAATATGTTACAAAGGTTAAAAAGAAGTAGAGAACTGGGAAAGAGTGATATGTATCTCAGAGTAAGGAATAGAGCAATTGTTGCTGCCGAAGCTGTCGGCGAATATCACCTTGTATTACCAAATGGAAATACATTGATTTTGAACGACTGTTATTACGTATCGTCGATGATCTGCAACATCATATACGTTTCTTTACTAGATAAAGATGGATATAACTTTGCACTAGAGAAAAATGTTATGAACATTTTCCAGAATCAAGTGTTGATTGGGTTTGGTACGTTGTGTAACAGTATATACGTTCTGAATCAAAACACAGTTCTAAGTATACAGAACTCACAAGAGGAAAAGATCAGAAATAAACGAAGCCTTCTTATGGTATTGTAGACTTGGTCATATCAATGCGACCAGACTAGTTAAGTTGCATAAAAATGGATATTTGAATCGGTTTGAATTTACATCTTATGAAACTTTCCAGTCATGTCTCAAAGGGAAGATGACCAAAACTCCGTTTACGGGACACGGAGAAAGAGCTACTGAACTCTTAGGACTGATACATAGTGATGCATGCGGTCCTATGTCAACACTTGCCAGGAATGGTTCCTCGCACTTCATTACATTCACCAATGATCTCTCAAGGTTCGGACATGTGTTCATGTTGAAACACAAATCTGAAGCTTTTGATAAATTCAAGGAATATAAGAATGAAGTTGAGAACCAGACGGGTAAAAGTATTAAAGTCCTTCGATCTGATCGAGGAGGAGAATACTTAAGCAAGGAATTCCGAGACTATCGAAAAGAGAATGGGATTCTCTCTCAGCTTACTCCTCCGTATACACCACAGCACAATGAAGTTTTAGAGTGGAGAAATCATACCTTAATAGATATGGTGCGCTCTATGATGAGTGTTGCTGAGTTACCTATTTCCTTTTGGGGTTATGCACTTGAGACAACTACATATCTATTGAATAGGGTTCCGACCAACTTAGTGCCTACCACTCCATATGAGATATGGGAAGGGAAGAGACCATGTCTTAATTTCATTAAGATATAGGGTTGTCCAGCTTATATTAAAAAGCAAAATCCGGACAAGCTTGAGGTAAGGTATGTTATGTGTAAGTTTGTTGGATATCCCAAACATTTGCGAGGGTATATCTTCTACCACACCGAGGAACAAAAGGTGTTTGTTTCTCAAAATGCCACCTTTTTAGACAAGGAATTTCTTATGAAAGAAATTAGTAGTAAAGAGGTAGAGCTGGAAGAAGTTCCAGGTTCACAAACTGTGATAGATGATTTGGTAGAACCGGAGGATTCAATAGTCCCCGACGAACCTCAGCCACTCGAAAGATCTAATACGGTTCCTCATCCACCTAAGAGATACTACGGTTTTCTCATAGACGGTGAGAGCGAGGATTACATCATGGAAGATTATGACCCAACTATTTTCGAGCAGGCCATCACAAGTGGGGACTCTGTGAAATGGCTGGATGCTATGCGACCTGAGATGGAATCCATGTACACCAACAAAGTATGGACTTTGGAAGTTGCTCCTGAAGGGGTAAAACCCAGTGGGAGCAGTGGATTTTTAAGAAGAAACTTGGTGTAGATGGAAAGGTTGAGACCTTCAAAGCCAGACTTGTAGTAAAAGGTTTTCGTCAATGACCAGGTGTCGATTATGATAAAACCTTTTCTCCAGTGGCTATGCTTAAGTCCATCAGGACCCTACTTGCCATTACTGAATACCATGACTACAAAATGAAGGGTTCCTAGGCACGCTAATGAGGTCTCACAAGGCATCAACCATGCCAATTTCAAATTTTACAAGTGCCGAGAAACCCTAATACGGATTCGTTGACTAGAGTTTAGGCGAAAAATGAAACTAGTTAACAACTTAACTAAAAGAAAGAGGCTACAACCTTTGTAGATCCGGTTCTCCACTTTCTTAGCTCCACGTAGACGTCCCCTCGCTGTCCATACCGGATCTCGGACTCTAGCATCGGCTTCATCGGAGAAATGTGCGGACTAGGTTGTCGACTTCGATGCCGAAGAAGATCTACGTCGAGGCAACTCAAGATCAAGCTCCAACTTCACCAAGTTGTGAAACTTGTGAAGAAAACACCCTATACTACTTGGCAAGAGGTAGAGGATGAAGAAATAGTAGGTGAGTTCACTTTAGAATTGGATTTCTCACTCTTTTTCTCAAGATGCCATTAATGGTGGCAAGCTCTCTTCTTGAAGAAAAAGAAGAAGAAGATGATAGAATATGATAAGTCTCTCTCTTTAAAATGAAAATAATATGAATACTTATCATATACTAACCATGGTCAAGTGTAGAGAGTAAACTAGGGTTAGGTGAATGGTTAGGTTAAGGGAATAAAACAAAAATGGTCAAGCTTTCAACTCTTCATGAAGCTTCATGAAAGAACAAAAGAAAGCCACCATTTCCATTTTCTTTTCCAAAATAAATAATCAAATTTAATAAATGAATAAGTAAACAAAACCCTAACCATTCATATAACCATGGTTTAATCTTTACACAAACTCAGGTTAGCATGTATCATCAAACATGATACAATCAAGTGCACACAAAAGTATATCACATATACAATGTGCACATCAAGTGAGAAAATCCTTTTAAAGTGAACCAATACTAATTAATGCAAAGTAATATATCAAATATATAATTATACATTAAATCATTAAATCAACACTTGATTCAATGATCCGGTCATGTCACACATAACCGACTAGTATCCAATGTATCGACTTATCGAATCAATCTTCGATTCGATAACTAGGTTATATCGCATACAACCAGTCGAAACATTCATCGCGAGAATGAAATACGGTATCACATACACGCATTATTCTCGGTCCCGCACATATCTCATATGCGCTCCTATTTCGTTTCGCTTGAGCCAGGAAAGCTCTGTGTAGGACTCTAAAGACTCGTCAATACGCCGGCAGCAGGTGATGATCATATCAAGCACCCACAAGCCGCAAGCGGTCTGCTAAACGTAACGGCCACCCGGGTATTGAGCGATCAGAAGATCGACGAGCAAGCCCGCTCACACTCCTATGAATCCAACCAGTAACACTTACCGTACAGTCCGGTCTGTTCGTCTAATATGTCGCATATCAAGTCTAGGGGTGGTAAACGTCAGACCCCAATAACCGATAAGTCGTGCCGACGTGAGGCTCATAACGGGTCGAGAAACTACTGGTAACACTTACCAGCAAATCTCTGATCAGCCGTGGCCAGGGACTTCCCTGTTACGGCCAATCGAGCACAGCGCAACATCAACCCCCAATACCGGGAGAGACGAAACCCCTCCTATCGCTCATTGCCTCCATGTGACTCGGGACTGTACTAAAAAACCACCGTTTTGCACGCCCTCATGGATGTGGTAAGGTGGAGATCAAAGCACAGTGGGAATCACACAAGACTCTATGACGATCTCGGGTCTACAGACTAACCTGCACAAGTGTCACCTGAGAACTGCCATCTGACGTGAGGTATAATACCATCTGGGAGTTCTCGGCGAGTCCGTCCAGTGTACCCAGTCTCCACTGAGCACCCGTATACCATCTCTGATGTCAAACACCAATGGATATGGGATCATCCATCGCCCATCTCATGGGTGGAGAAGCGTATACGCTAGTCTACACTGGTATATCGATGCCCCGTCTCGATACACCCACGACTAGGGACCTTGAAGGATGTACCTATGGACTACCATGTCCCCACTAGTATGATCTGCATCATATTCTAGGTAATCAAGTACACATCTTAAGGGCTTTACCAACATGTAACTATAAGACAGTTTAAAGAGACTTGAATACATGTTAAGATAAAGAGCAACCAGATAGCATACTATCATATCGAGCAAGAAAGTCATCTCTATATATGTCCAAGCATCCAATATAATATACATCATCTGTACAATACTGGCCTCTAGGGCATACATACAACTAACAATCTCCCACTTGCACTAGGGCCAGCTGCTGTAGTATCGCATACCGAGCATCCCGAAGAGTCTCTCAAACTGTATCTGGGGAATGGCCTTCGTGAGTGGATCCGCCGTATTGTTCTTCGTGTCAACCCTCCTGACCTCGATCTCCCGGCAATCAACTATCTCCCGGATCAGGTGATACCACCTCAGAATATGCCTGGATCGCTGATGGGACCTGGGTTCTTTGGCCAAAGCCACTGCTCCATTGTTATCACAATACAAAGGTATTGGATGCTCAATGGATGGAACCACTCCAAGTTCAGTAATGAACTTCTTGATCCAGACAGCCTCTTTGGCAGCATCGTTGGCAGCGATGTATTCAGCTTCCATCATCGAGTCTGCCACGGTTTCCTGCTTGGAACTCTTCCAGCTAACCGTCCCTCCGTAAAGGGTAAAGACAAATCCCGACTGTGACTTAGAGTCGTCCTTATCACTCTGGAAGCTTGAATCGGTAAAGGACTCCACTTGGAGTTCTCCGTTACCATACACTAAGAGCATCTCTTTAGTCCTTCGCAAGTACTTGAGAATGCTCTTCACAGCTGTCCAGTGACTCTCTCCAGGATCAGATTGATACCTGCTCACTACACTTAGTGAGTATGCTACATCGGGTCTGGTACATAGCATCGCGTACATGATAGAGCCTACAGCCGAAGCATAGGGTATCCCTTGCATGCGAGCTCTCTCCAAATCAGTCTTGGGAGACGTCTCTTTGGAGAGAGTGACTCCAGAGATCGTGGGCAAGTTCCCACGCTTGGATTCTTCCATACTAAACCTCTTTAGTATGGTTTCAATGTACCTGGATTGGGACAATCCCAATATCCGTTTGGACCTATCTCTATAGATCCTGATTCCCAATATGCAGGAGGCATCACCAAGATCTTTCATTGAGAATCTTTGTGATAAGAAGAGCTTGACTTATTGCAGCATAGGAATGTCATTTCCTATCAAGAGTATGTCGTCTACGTACAATACGAGGAAGACAACCTTACTCCCTGCCACCTTCTTGTAGATACAAGGTTCATCTGGGTTTTTGACGAAATCAAACTCTTTGATAACGACGTCAAAGCAGATGTTCCAACTCCGCGATGCTTGCTTTAATCCATAAATGGATTTAAGCAGCTTGCACACCTTCCCGCTGCTCCCACTATCTAAGAAGCCCTCTGGCTGAGTCATGTACACGCATTCTTCTAAATCACCGTTTAGAAAAGCGGTCTTAACATCCATTTGCCAGATTTCGTAATCATGATATGCAGCGATGGCAAGCATGATCCGGATGGATTTAAGCATAGCCATTGGAGAAAAGGTTTCGTCATAGTCCACACCTGGTCTTTGACGAAATCCCTTTGCAACAAGTCTAGCTTTGAAAGTCTCCACTTTCCCATCTACACCAAGTTTTTTCTTGAAGATCCACTTGCTCCCTATGGGTTTTACCCCATCAGGAGAAACTTCCAAAGTCCATACTTTGTTGGTGTACATGGATTCCATCTCGGACCGCATAGCATCCAGCCATTTCACTGAGTCCCTACTCGTGATGGCCTGCTCGAAACTAGTTGGGTCATCATCCTCCATGATGCAATCCTCGCTCCCACCATCCATGAGAAAACCGTAGTATCTCTCAGGTTGGCGAGGAACCCTACTAGATCGGCGGAGAGGCTGAGGTTCATTGGGAGCCACTGAATCTTCTGGTTCCACTAAATCTTCTGTTGTGTTTTGTTCAGCTGGAACCTCTTCCAGTTCTACCTTAGAGCCACTAATCTCTATTGCAAGAAATTCCTTTTCTAAAAAGGTGGCATGTTGAGCAACAAATACTCTTTGTTCCTCACTTTGGTAGAAGATATACCCTCGCGAATGTTTGGGATATCCAACAAATTTACACAAAATAGACATTGCCTCGAGTTTGTCCGGTTTTTGTCTTTTGACATAGGCCGGGCAACCCCATATCTTTATAAAATTAAGATATGGTCTCTTCCCCTCCCATATCTCATATGGTGTGGTAGGCACAGATTTGGTGAGAACCCTATTCAGTAGGTATGCTGCTGTTTCCAGTGCATATCCCCAGAAGGAAACAGGTAACTCAGCTACACTCATCATAGAGCGCACCATATCTAATAGGGTGCGGTTCCTCCGTTCTGATACACCGTTGTTCTGTGGTGTATATGGAGGAGTTAGCTGAGAGAGAATCCCATTCTCTTTTAGGAAGTCCAGGAATTCAATGCTCAAGTATTCACCTCCTCGATCAGATCGTAGGATTTTAATACTTTTTCCGGTTTGGTTCTCAACTTCTTGTTTATATTCTTTAAATTTCTCAAAAGCTTCTGATTTGTGTTTCATCAGGAACACATACCCGAACCTAGAGAGATCGTCAGTGAATGTAATGAAGTATGAAGAACCATCCCTGGCATGTGTAGACATAGGACCGCATACATCACTATGTATCAGTCCCAAGAGTTCAGTAACTCTTTCTCCGTGTCCCGTAAACGGAGTTTTGGTCATCTTGCCTTTGAGACATGACTGGCAAGTGTCATAAGATGAAAATTCAAACGGATTCAAATATCCATCCTTATGCAACTTAGCTAGTCGTGTCGCATTGATGTGACCCAGTCTACAATGCCATAAGAAGGATTCGTTCAGTTCTGAACTCTTCCTTTTGTGTGTGTTTGTTATGCTCAGAACTGTTGCTTGATTTAGAACATAAATGCCATTGCACAACGTGCCTGATCCAACCAACTTTTGGTTACGGAAAATTTTCATAACATTATCCTGTAATACAAAATTATATCCCTCTTTACTCAATAAAGAAACCGATATAATGTTGCATATCAGGTTCGGCATGTAATAGCATTCGTTCAGAACCAATGTATTACCAGTTGGTAATGCAAGGTGATATTCCCCGACAGTCTTAGCTGCAACAATTGCACCATTTCCAACTCTAATGTCTTTATCACCTTCTCCAAGTTCTCTACCTTTCTTAAGCCCATGTAACTGATTACATATATGGGATCCTGACCCGGTATCTAATACCCAGGACGTAGGGCTGATGGAGAAACAGTTCTCTGTAACGAACACACCCGAAGAAAATGCATCAACATGTACTTTCTTCATTCGGGTGGCTTGAGAATCCTGGTAATCCCCTATGTCCTGTTCATTCCCATAACTCTTATAAGAAAGAACGGAACCAACGTTCCCCAGCACAGTATAACATGCTGGTTCAGTCAATACATCCATATTATTATCTTTATTAGGGCATGACATGGTCGCTACCTGGAGAGAGAGAGAAGAAAACACTTTAGCGTATGCTCTAGCAAGATCAGATTGGTTATTATCTTATCTAATCAGGATGGCTCCCACTGGTTTTTATCAAATCTTCCTTCAAACCCTAAAAGGAAAGACTAGCCGGGATTAATTACACCCTACAACTTCGCCAATCTTTCAGCCACGCCAGTGTCGGTACTTTGAGGGAGGTTCCCCATGCTTTCGCACGGACCTAATTAAAGTAAACCTCGTTTTCCCAGAGGCGTAACCCCGTTGACACCTTTCTAGACACCTACTTGATCGGCTAATTGTAATGTGCAAAACTCTCCCAGGAGTAACAATTACTCGCAGTGGGTATCGGGATCCAACTATCTCATAGAAGGTATGCAATCTCAGTGCAAATTTCAACACTTGAAATTCCCGATAATATTTTGCCCCAAGCATCCTATGACCTTGACGGAGGTCAATAAACCACAGGGTGCAAGTGAAGTTCAACCCGTCATTTCTTGATTGAATCAAACCCACCCGCACGACCCTTGACGGAGGTCAACAAGGTCGTACGACTACCCTAATCCAATCTGCATCACATGCATAAGCAGATAAATACTAGTTAGCTACCGCACACTACGCCTTGACGGAGGTCAACAAACGTAGCACGAATACTAAGTAGGATTTATCTGAAATGACGGAGGGCTACGTCAGGTTTTTCTGAAAACCATGAGCGTAATGAACTTGATATCGTTGTAGAATCGTGTGAATTTTGAAATGGAGTGTTCTTGAGGCTTTTCTAGTTTTGCTAAAGGGGTCACTCCCGGTGAAGGGATCGTCGGCCCTTTCCTCGTCGAATGAGGTGCGGGATATATCATATATATCGCTGTGCAAAGCAAAACTCCAAAAGCAATCAAAAGCAAACCGAGTGTGTAGCATCTGCCAGTTATTGCTAAAGGGGTCACTCCCGGTGAAGGGATCTCGGCCCTTTCCTCATCGAATAAGGTGCAGGGTATATCGCATATACCACTATGCAAAGCAAAACTGTAGCTACCCTTTTTAATAAAAATTTGATTCTACAACATTTTTTAGGTTTCTTTTCTTTCATTAATCACATTAATGAAGTCCCATCATTTAAGTTACCTAAACATCACAGATAAATACGACGTACACTTATGCCATCCGCATTCGCCTCGATGTCCCCTCGTGCACCGTTAGGTTAGGTAACTAACGACAGAGCAGGGCAGGGCTAGTGCGGGTGCAAAACATAAGCAACGTCTATATAATATATCATATATACTATATACAGTATCCACCAGAACATATTAAATGATCACATCACAGATATCGCAGCAGAAAATATTAAATGAAATATTGGATATACTAGGACGTCCGTGTTTTTAATACGAGCCAGTATAAAACACGAATTCCACGGTCGTGATGAATAGCCAATCCCACACCCCTAGACCCCTACGAGAGCGGCAAGCAACCCCACCAATTCTAGGGTTAGGAGACCCGGACTCGACTCCTCGAGATGGTCTCCCACTGGACCCTAGAACCCGGTTACTTGTGCTCCCATCCTTAGGTCTATCCTAATGCGGAAAAGTAAATAATATACATCAACGGTGACATCTTCCGCAACCTGGAAGTGACTCAATAAAAGAATATTACACACAAGTTTTTACATGAATGAAAATGAAAAACACTCATCTCATATAAAACCCCCCGGCTATTCGAACACGACGATCCAATATAACATATCCAGCAACACATAACATCATATGTCATCAACGTAAGTAAGTATGCATACACCGATTGTCGTCGACGTATAGCAACGACAATCGGCAATACCACTACATACTACACTTACGGTCACAGAAAAGAAAGTGTAAAACTACAACAGTTGGAATCCGCAACCTCTTTAGACATTGCATGCCTAATCAAATGAAATACTTAGACATCACATGCCTAACAATTATGAACCCCGCATTTTAGTCTCATTATCGAAAACTCTTTTCAATATCAAGTGAGACTAAACCGCTAGATTTATAACATTCATTCAGTTATCTCATAACTGTTTGTGAATTCCAATTATTGTATGCCATTCCGGATAAATAGAAAATATTAAACTTTCCGATCGAACATTCGAACACCCAAGTTTTCCAGAAACCGTTCAACACATGAAATAAGTTCAAATACATTCACTTCATGCCTCTGTACCAACGGTCCAGCCGTAGAAGGGTCAAGCCAACGCCTCACATGTGGCACGTCGTACTGCCCCAAACCCTAAGGTTCAAAGGGCAGTTCAAGACGGTCACATAATCGAGTTAATGTTTGTTGTCTTCTAGAGGGACCATCGCGTTACTTGCACTACTTAGAACGTCATTAAACTACGGAAAAGTCCAACAATTGAAAATTTCCCGGCAGGGGAAAGATTGGGTATTTACATCCGGTCGAACTTTTTAACATATTCTAAAATTATCCGGAAAAACACACAGACAAAGTTTGATAATCCGATCGAATCTTTGATTCCCAATACAACCCCAGAATACTCAACTCTTTAGTCATAATAAAAATACCCAGAAAATATAGCACTGCAAAATAGGAATTACTGTGTAAAATTCATTGGACAAGGAGACAGTACGGCCGCGGAACCGCCACATGAGCCAAGCTCATGCCGCGGAACCGCGGCGATTTAATGGACTTAGCAGCTCGAATTTCACAGTAACTCTTATAAACTCCTGCTGATTTTTCTGCATACTTTTAATTCACAAAAACCCAAATTTTCAGAAAATTTCCAGAGAGCATTTTGGATTAGGGTTTCGATGTTCGTTCGGATTTCAAACGTCGTCTACACTTCACCTAAGGCTCTAGCTAGGCTCTGATACCACTGAAGGGTTCCTAGGCATGCTAATGAGGTCTCACAAGGCATCAACCATGCCAATTTCAAATTTTACAAGTGCCGAGAAACCCTAATACGGATTCGTTGACTAGAGTTTAGGCGAAAAATGAAACTAGTTAACAACTTAACTAAAAGAATGAGGCTACAATCATTGTAGATCTGGTTCTCCACTTTCTTAGCTCTACGTAGACGTCCCCTCGCTGTCCATATCGGATCTCGGACTCTAGCATCGGCTTCATCGGAGAAATGTGCGGACTAGGTTGTCGACTTCGATGCCGAAGAAGATCTACGTCGAGGCAACTCAAGATCAAGCTCCAACTTCACCAAGTTGTGAAACTTGTGAAGAAAACACCCTATACTACTTGGCAAGAGGTAGAGGATGAAGAAAAAGGAGGTGGGTTCACTTTAGAATTGGATTTCTCACTCTTTTTCTCAAGATGCCATTAATGGTGGCAAGCTCTCTTCTTGAAGAAGAAGAAGAAGAAGATGATAGAATATGATAAGTCTCTCTCTTTAAAATGAAAATAATATGAATACTTATCATATACTAACCATGGTCAAGTGTAGAGAGTAAACTAGGGTTAGGTGAATGGTTAGGTTAAGGGAATAAAACAAAAATGGTCAAGCTTTCAACTCTTCATGAAGCTTCATGAAAGAAACAAAGAAAGCGACCATTTCCATTTTCTTTTCCAAAATAAATAATCAAATTTAATAAATGAATAAGTAAACAAAACCCTAACCATTCATATAACCATGGTTTAATCTTTACACAAACTCAAGTTACCATGTATCATCAAACATGATACAATCAAGTGCACACAAAAGTATATCACATATACAATGTGCACATCAAGTGAGAAAATCCTTTTAAAGTGAACCAATACTAGTTAATGCAAAGTAATATATCAAATATATAATTATACATTAAATCATTAAATCAACACTTGATTCAATGATCCGGTCATGTCACACATAACCGACTAGTATCCAATATATCGACTTATCGAATCAATCTTCGATTCGATAACTAGGTTATATCGCATACAACCAGTCGAAACATTCATCGCGAGAATGAAATACGGTATCACATACACGCATTATTCTCGGTCCCGCACATATCTCATATGTGCTCCTATTTCGTTTCGCTTGAGCCAGGAAACCTCTGTGTAGGACTCTAAAGACTCATCAATACGTCGGCAGCAGATGATGATCATATCAAGCACCCACAAGCCGCAAGCGGTCTGCTAAACGTAACGGCCACCCGGGTATTGAGCGATCAGAAGATCGACGAGAAAGCCCGCTCACACTCCTATGAATCCAACCAGTAACACTTACCGTACAGTCCGGTCTGTTCGTCTAATATGTCGCATATCAAGTCTAGGGGTGGTAAACGTCAGACCCCAATAACCGATAAGTCGTGCCGATGTGAGGCTCATAACGGGTCGAGAAACTACTTGTAACACTTACCAGCAAATCTCTGATCAGCCCTGGCCAGGGACTTCCCTGTTACGGCCAATCGAGCACAGCGCAACATCAACCCCCAATACCGGGAGAGACGAAACCCCTCCTATCGCTCATTGCCTCCATGTGACTCGGGACTGTACCCAAAAACCACCGTTTTGCATGCCCTCATGGACGTGGTAAGGTGGAGATCAAAGCACAGTGGGAATCACACAAGACTCTATGACGATCTCGGGTCCACAGACTAACCTGCACAAGTATCACCTGAGAACTGCCATCTGACGTGAGGTATAATACCATCTGGGAGTTCTCGGCGAGTCCGTCCAATGTACCCAGTCTCCACTGAGCACCCGTATACCATCTCTGATGTCAAACACCAATGGATATGGGATCATCCATCGCCCATCTCATGGGTCGAGAAGCGTATACGCTAGTCTACACTGGTATATCGATGCCCCGTCTCGATACACCCACGACTAAGGACCTTGAAGGATGTACCTATGGACTACCATGTCCCCACTAGTATGATCTGCATCATATTCCAGGTAGTCAAGTACACATCCTAAGGGCTTTACCAACATATAACTATAAGACAGTTTAAAGAGACTTGAATACATGTTAAGATAAAGAGCAACCAGATAGCATACTATCATATCGAGCAAGAAAGTCATCTCTATATATGTCCAAGCATCCAATATAATATACATCATCTGTACAATACTGGCCTCTAGGGCATACATACAACTAACACAAAATCTGGAAGATGGAATTCAAGACCGCGTTTTTAAATGGTGATTTAGAAGAGAGCGTGTACATGACACAGCCAGAGGGCTCCGTAGACAGTGGGAGCAGCAGAAAGGTGTGCAAGCTGCTTAAATCATTCTATGGATTACAGCAGGCGTCGCGGAGCTGGAACATCTCTTTTGATGTGGCGGTCAAAGAGTTTGACTTCATCAAAAACGTAGATGAATCTTGTATATACAAAAAGGTTGTAGAGAGTAAGGTTGTATTCCTCCTATTTGTTAGGGATATGTATACCGTAGAGGTCATTATTATACATTGATGTATATTATAGTGGATGCTTGGACATATATATATATAGGACTTTCTTACTCGACATGATAGTATGTTATCTGATTACTTTTTATCTTAACATGTACACCTAGTATTATTATACCGTCTCTCAGATACATGTTGATAAAGCCCTTAAGGTGTAGGCTTGACTATGAGGACTATGATGCGGATCATACTACTGGGACCTGGGTAGTCCACAAGCACATCCTTTAATTGTTCCTTGTCGAGGGTATATCAAGACAGGGAATCGATACACCGGAGTAGACTAGTGTGTACGTTTCTTGACCTTGTATGGGGGCGATGGTTGATCCCATAGCCATTGGTGTTTGACATCAAAGATTGTACACAGGTGCTCATTAGAGAATGTGTATACCGAACAGGACTCGTCGAGAACTCCTAGAAGGTACTATACCTATTTTCAGATAGCAGTTCTCTGGTGACACTGGTACATGTTAGCATGTCGACCCAAGATCGTCATAGAGTCTTGTGTGGTTCCCACTGTGCTTTGATTTCCTCCCTACCACGGCTCAAAGGAGTCGTGCAAACATGTGGATTTTGGGTACAGTCCCGAGTCACATGGAGGCAATGAGCGATAGGAGGGGTTTCGTCTCTCCCGGTATAGGGAGTTGATGTTGCGCAATGCTCGATTGGCTATAACAGGAAGTCCCTGGCCAGGGTTGTTGATGAGATTTACTGGTATGTGTTATCAGTAGTTTCTCGAACTGTTATAGGCCTTACATCGGTATGAATTATCAAGTTATTAGGGTCTGACGATTCCAGCCCCAGACTCGATATGCGACATATCAGACGAAGAGATCGGACTATACTGTAAGCGTTACCTATAGGCTTCATGGGAGTTTGGACAAGCTTGCTTATTGATCTTCTATTCTTTCAATACCTGGGTAGCCGTTACGTCCAGCTAGTACCGCTGACGGCTTATGGGTGACTGATGTGATCATCAGCTACTGCTAGCATATTGACGAGTCTTTAGAGTCCCATATAGAAGTTTTCTGGTTCAAGCGAAATGAAGTAGGGAACATATGCTGATATGTGCGAGGGCCTGATTAAATACGAGTATGAGATATCGCATTATAATCTGGCAGCTATTTGTTATCAATTAGGTTATATGTGATATGACCGGATTATTGAATCAAGTGTTGTTTTGATAATGTGATATATAGATAAATGATATTAGTCGTTTATATGTGATATAACCGGATTATTAAATCAAGTGTTGATTTAATAATATGATATATATTTATATTTGATATAATTGTATATTGACTAATATTATTGCTCACTAATTATATGCTTATCTTTATATATATATATATATATATATGTATGTATGTATGTGTGTGTGTGTGTGTGTGTGTGTATGTGTATGTATGTATACATACATATATGTATGTATGTATGTATGTATGTATGTATATATACTATATGAAGCATGGCATGGTTTTTTTCTATTTTTAGAAAATAGAAATTGAGGTGGAAAATAGGGAGACTTTTGTGGTATGGAACATAGCATGGCTTATTCTATTTTATATTCATTTGCTTGCACTATTGAAGCATGGCTTCAATTTTTAAGTGTTAAAAATTGTATGCTTCAATAATGTGTGAGCTTTGAAGAGCCATTCTACACTTCATTCTTGACTTGAGTTATTTTTCTTCACTTGAGAGATCATTTGATGAGTTGCTCTCTTGCTTTCTCCATCTTCTTCACCTCCTCCTCCAAGCTCAATCCCTCACATGAGTTATGAACCCTTGAGCTTGTGAGAACCCTAGTGAGGAAACAACACCCCTACTTCACCATCCTACACTAGATTAGTGCTTTGGTGTAGTGTGTTTACTTCACTATAGAGTTTAGTGAAGAGGTAGCTTGGATTAGCGGACTTCAGGTGGATCATCTTCGACGTGAAGGTCATCAAAGCAAGTTCGTTCAACCTTCAAATGGAGCCTAGTGGAGTCGCGTGGACTACAACCCGGAGCTTTAGAAGGGAAGGACACGGTCTATAAATGTTATAGCCATCCATCTCTTAGTCTAATGTTTCTGATATCAAGCTAAACCCTAATCATCTTGTTTAAGATCTTGGTTAATGTAGATTAGCACCCTGAAAATTTTCAAAACGACATGCTTGATGCTAGTAAAACCAAGTAGTGGTGTGAACATACACTTTCATGTTATCAGAGATAAAGCTAAAAGACTATACAATGTATATAGAATTACGAAAACGAAACAACTCCGAAAAAGTCGTAATGGAACCCTAGTTTCTGTCATTTTTTAAGGTCTCTGAATTTTTTTAAATAGTTGCAAAAGGCTACATATGATGTACAAAGTACACCAAACAAATTCTAACCCCAAACTCCTAAACTTGGCCGGCTAAAAGTGAAAAATAACCGGCCTGGCCGGTTTTGTGAAGTATTTTGGGGTTTGTATTTGTTTGGTGTTCTTGTCTCTAGGTATAGGGTTTCATGGTTATGTTTGATTGGCCCAATTTGCATGTGATGTTAACAATTCTGTTAGGGCTAATCGGAGTGTTTCGTAGTCATGTTTTTAATGTCGTTTCGGGTTTAAGTTTGATATGTGATACAATACTTGTAACCCTCAGTTAATTAGTTTTATGAAAACTAGTTTGTTTATAAATCTAGCATGTTAGTCTCTTTTGATCGATTGCCACGAAGTTTCGATTTGAATCGAAACTCCATCGCAATCGCGTAGCGAACGCGAATACTCGCCAAATAACTTTACTAGGTAGCCACGTCCCATAGCCCTTGCAGGATTTCAAAGCACGACAGCAAGGTTTCGAGAGGCATCGTCCATGCCAATTTCAAAAATTTTCCATGCTTAACAATACTAACCCTAGAATCTTAAACTAAAGATTTAGACAATACAATGTGTAAACTACTTTACAACTAAGTGAACTAGGAATACAACCTTTGTAGACCGGTCCTTCACTTCAATAGCTCCGTGTAGTTATCCCTTCGCTCCAAGTAGTGATCTTGCGGACTCTTGAGCGGCTCCACAAGAAGAAAGCAACGAGCTTGCACGAAGTCTTCGAGGCTGAAGATGATCTACGTTGAGGAGTCACTAACCCAAGCTACCTCTTCACTAATGTGGGATTAGTGAAGCTAACACCCTATACTAAAGTGCTAATCTAGTAGAGGATGATGAAGTAAGATTTTTGCTCACTTTAGAATTTATTTTCTCACTCTTTTTCTTCTTCTCTCAAAAACCTAGAGAGCTTTTTTTTTCTGAGCTTGAAGAAGATGAAGAAATAATAGATGAGAGAGTGAATGGCAACCATGGGTGAGTTTGTATCATATACTAACTCATGTAGAGACATAACCATGGCTAAGTGATAATGGTTAGGTTGATAAATATCTTAGGTAAAACAAAATTAGTGGACCAAGTCAAAGCATCTACAAGCTTCCACAAGCTTCATGCATGTGACTAATTTCCATCTAATTTGGATTTACTTAAAATAAATAATCCTCATAAGTATCATAAGCATGGTGTAAGTCTCATACACCCATGTAGTGTGTGTCATCAAGCATGATACAAAAATGTACATTATATTTTATGCACACAAGTGAGAAAAAGAAATGTTTAAGTGAGTTAATATTAGTTAATGTAAATTAATATATCAAAAATATAATTATACATTAAATCAACACTTGATTTAATAATCCGGTTATATCTCATATGACTGACTTTTATTATTTGTATCAACTTATCGAAACAACACTTGATTCGATAAACCGGCTATATCTCATATAACCGACCGATAATGTATCGACTTATGGAATCAACACTTGATTCGATAACCCTGCTATATCTCATATAACCGATCGATACCTTATATCGCGAGAATAGAATACGATATCATATACTCGAATTAATCTCGGTCCCGCACATATCACATATGTGCTCCTACTTCGTTTTGCCTGAGCCAGTGAAACCTCTGTGTGGAACTCTAAAGACTCGTTAATTGTAACGTTTTGAAAATCGTTTCGGTGAAATTTCGAAAAAATCGGTAAAATAAGGGGGTTTTCTGTAAAAAGTCAAAATACAAATATCTTATTATAAAAATTAAATATACATATTCTAGCTATGTAATTACTAGTATTTGGTATTTATTGAGCCACTGGTGAAATTTCAAATTTTCTGAAAAAAAAATTATTTTATTATTATTTTAAGCCGTCACTAATACATTTAATTAGGGAAAATTACAAATTGGAATGAGTTGAAACAAATTTTGTACATCATAAAACATTAAATAAAATTTTATCATGTGGTTTTTGAAATAAAATGGTTTGCCAAAACGGTTTAGAAAATATCGAAGAAAAAGGGCTTAAATGGTGAAATATAGCTAAATAGAAATTGGGGTATAATATTTATCATTTCTTTCCTCACCCACACACACACACACACCCCATCATGGGCTGGCCGAAACCACAACAGCCCCCTCTCCCTCCAATTCTTTTCTTTACCTCATCAAAAAGGTAAAATAAAGTGAATGAATAAAGAAAGAAGGGTTAAAGTCAAATGAGGCATGGTTTCCTTTGACTTGGCCACCACTTTCAACACCTCACTCTCTCTCCAATCCCCCTCCCAAATCAGCCGAGCCCTTCCCCAAATTTGAGCAACAACCCCCCTCCATTTCACCTCTCTTTCTCTTGAAAAAAATTGATCAAAATTGCCTCAAAATTCATCAAAAATCCCAAAAACTCTAAATTCAAGCCCTACCCATTTTTCCTTAGCCTTTCAAGCATGGATTTTGGTGAAAAGGGAGCAATTTGGGAAGCTTAGATTTCATGCTAGAACTCAATTGGGAGGTATAAATTTTAACCCTTTAGTGAATTTGTTGTTTAATTGCTTTATGTTAGCTTATTAAGTGTTTAATTAGGTTTTAGATTGGTTCTAATTGCATGATTGAAAAAATTCAAGAATGAGGTTGATTTCAAGTTAGGGTTTTGAGTAATGGGATTATGGTTGTGTGATGTATTTAACATCTTAAGACATGTTAAAACCTAATCTAGTTGCTAGTTGCAAATTGTTAACTTAAAATTGTAATAATTAAGCTATATTGCAAACTAGGTTTTAAAATTAAATCAAATTATAAGATTAAAAATCTAATTAGGTTCTTCATGATATCATTAATTTTATAAGTTGTAGTTTACCACCTTAGTTCATGCAAAACCTAGTCAAGTTGATGATTTGTGAATTGTTATTTTGAAAATTGTTAAAATTGGATATTTTGGCAAACTAGGATTTTGGGGTTAATGAAAATTTAATGGGATTAAATTATGGAAATTGTTTTTATGACTTATTTAAGATATTTAATAAGTATTATGGCCACTAGATTTGTTTAAACGTCGAGTTTTGTACTAAAACGGGTAATATTGCTTGCTAGATTCTCGGAAAAATGGCTTTTAAAGTGAGTTTAGGGTTTTTGTGAATTTTAAGCTATTTTATATTATAATTAGTGCTCGTGATTGTACAAATGAGTGTGTTTGGGTTTTTCTCGATGGTCTGGCGTTTGTACGCCGACGTCGAGGGTTTTTGGGTTGATTTGTGAAAGCAACCATAGGTTTTGACCTATGTGGGATTCGTGTGTCGATTTGGTCATGAGTCGGACTTTAATGCGATGCGGTGTGTTATGATATGTAGGTACCCTCACGAAGACTTCAAGGAGACAAGAAAGCGCGTGTCGACATCGGCATCGGCAAGCGAAGGTCGAGGTGAGTAGATTTATATCTACGGGGAGAAGTCGGGTGGATGGCGTATAGCACCCCCGCAGTCCATAGAGTAGCTTATATATATATGTTTATATAGGTGTTTTTTTGATACGAGAAGATGTATCCATGTTATGTTTATGTGTTCCTGGATTAGCTTTGGGTTAGCTGCGAAACCCTAGAGTAGTTGTTATACCACATACGCACACACAGACTTGCATACATTACTTTCTTGTGCACCGATTGGGATATGTATATATGTATATATGCGTGGGTATGGGACTATGCATATGTACATTCATATACACATGCATGGATAATGAGGATAGTACTTGGGATTTAAGATGGGTCGATGAGATTTGAGTTAAGGCCGTGAGATCGGTGATATAGCAGGGTTCGTATTTGAGATACGACATGACGTTGTAACGGGTCTTGACGTAGTGTTTCACACACGTGCATGCATACTTAGGCGGTATCAGTATTGTACTAGACGTAGATCTGTACCCCGATCATGATATTTGATAAAGAGGATACCAGGTGAATAGTATGATGAATATGATATTAACCCGTACCCAGATTTAGGGATGCCGTACGACGGATTTACGTACGAGCTATATTTTGATGATTGATCCGCACTCTTGACTTGGGATGTCTGATTATAGATATGGTATCGGATATGATATTATTGAGGCGGGATCACCGACTAATATATATACAGGTATGTATATGTATCGACTCAGATGTTAGGCGATTTCTTAACCTGTAGTTCAGCTTGTTAGTTCAGCCGTATAGTTTAGTGTAGTTGTTAGATTAGATTAGACTCCTACCTATTTCAAAACTAGCGGATCGTGGGTATTTTAAAAGACAGGTCAAGGGATCTACAGATATTTCAAAAGACGTATCCTTTCTTAAAAACAACCGTAGCCCTATTTTCAAAACCCCGCGGTTCGTGTTATTTCAAATGGCATAATTTGTAGGACTTATATTAGATTAATGCAGATTAGTTATAGTTGCGTCTAGTTTTTAGCTCCCGGTCATTTTGGTTGCTCGCTCAGCATCGCATATTTACATTGTTATTTCATATTGCATTGTTGACATTATGCTGTTACGACACCAGCACCATTACCGATGATGCGTATGTACCACATACACTTACTTGCCGGCTCACACTCATCTTCATCGGTAATTGCCATGTCACGTACACCTTAGAAAATATTGCTGCTTAACTTAGCTTGATAGCCAGTAGTTTGACATAATATTAGTGTACATACCTTATATGCCAGCTTAGATATTGTAGTTATTACTTGTTGCTTCATGCATACTGTTATTCATTCTCATGCTTATATTCATGGTTCTACATGCTATTGATGATTCGGATTTCCATGATATTTTCTGGATTTGGAGGAAAACCGCAAAACATATATAAACTGATTTCTCTCTTTTTAAATAAAAGTGCGGTTTTTCCCATGATGTATGAGTCCTCCACTATGAGTTTGCTGATGGATTTCGAGACCCGGTTCGAGGAGACGGATGAACCGTTTCGGGTACATGGTGGACCCGGTAAGGTACCTCGGGGCAAGAAGCGCGTGATGATGACGATGTGAGCCTGGCAGGGGAGCACTACCTACCGGTGATATTACCCGACGCGTCGGATATCCGGAGGGTACTGTCGTGGTCTTGAGATGGATAGTAGGGGCCGGTCTGGACTGACGGCGCCCTAGATATTGTGATTGAGACATTGAGATTGAGACTTGAGGTACATAGATTGTGACACAGAGATATCGAGGTATTTGGACACTTGTTTTGTGTCGATGCTAGGCACTGTTTTATGCTGATTTCATATATGATACCTCATTTCTTTTAAAATACAGAAATCTCACTGATTTATGAAACCAGTTTTATTCAGTACATGCATTCTGTTTCATGCATTCATACATCATCCATATGATATATTGCTACCTGAGGCACTGACACGGGCACATGAGATTACACTCGGGTTAGATATTTACCCTAGCCATTGTTATACGCTGCATGTTATATAAATATTTGAGGATATATTATGATCATTGACCTAGGATTGCGTTATTTATGCGATTTCTGTGCGTAGATGTTTTTCTACTCACGAGTTGGCAACTCACCCCCGTTGTGCCACAGTTCTTGCAGGTTTCGCCATACAGGTTTCATTACGGCTTGCTGGCACTATTTCCTTTTCCGGGTGACTTGCTAGTAGGTGGGTTTATTTGTATCGTGCCCCCATTATATATCTTGTATATTATTATTCTGTTGTATCTAGAAGTTCCATCAACCAAACATATATTTATTTTTGAGATAGAGACCAGTGATGTCATTCTTTCGACCTTAGAGTCGCGCGTTATATTTCTGTGGATTTCTTGTTGTCTTGAGTTTCCTTTTGAGTTTTGATCCTCGCCCTTGGCGTTGTATATTATATTGCTTGTGTGGTTGTGACCGTCGATTGACGAAGAGCTAGCTCCCGCTTAGGGATGCCTTTTTTTTGATTTCGTATACTATTCATGTTGTATCCCGTTTGGGGGCCTGTATTTACAAAGGAGACCCTGCCGAAATTTTCAGGAAATATTGGATGTTTTTAAAACCGCATAATTTGGCTTATGCTATTAAAACTACTTGATTTTAAGTTGGTTTCCTTCACTCTACTAATTTTCTTGGTTTGGATTTCTGGGTTTTCGGCTTACTTAGATTACGTACGCTTCGAGACGTTCGTAGTTTAAGTGCCGGTCATGTTCCGTATTTTCGGGATGTGACAAAGTTGGTATCAGAGCGTTAGGTTTTACTTTCGGAGCGTAGGATGACCCTTGATTGATGGAATATGTGACTAAAGTAGAGTGACGTACCGTGGGTATGTTCCGCGGCATACTTACGATACGCTACTCCACTTAAGAAGCCTTAGGATGTACATTTCTTTGTTCAGTATTATATTCATTCCTGATCTAGCTTCATCGGTACCAGTTACGGTTTGCTGCCACGATTACGGGCAAGGAGAGCTACGGTTAGAATTGCGGTCAGCACAAGCTCGTCAAGAACGAGGACTGACCAGGGCATGATTCCGGCGACACACGATTGCAGAGATGTGTCTTTTCATTGTGTCTTCGCGCCACAAGCGTTGGGTGGATTACTGTATAAGATTACTTGGACGTGCCGATTTGCACTAGAGGATTGAGCCACCGATATAGGCCAGCCAGATTTGATGACCATTGAAGTATTGCTTACTCCTGATGATTGAGGCACCGTTCAGCGTGCAGACGAGCGAACCAGTAATTGCTATGAACGACGAGATATCACCCCAGATGTTGGAGCTATTGCAGTACGAGTAGTACGAAGAGATGATAGAAGGTCGCTAGCCACTGAGGATAAATGACTAGGACATGTGGTTCGTTCGCTACTCCGATGCAAGGTCATCAGATAGATTGATTCCAGTTAGAGACGACTTCACGCAGAGACGTGGGGGTCGACAGAGACGATCGAATGTCAGAAACCTATTATTCCAAGTTTAAAGTATTCGGAAAGACATGCAGGCAGTTCTATGGACCCTCTAGAAGAATGAAACCCTAACTCGACATAATGACCGTGTGAAAGCCTTTGAACCTTCGGGTTTGCGGCAGTTCCACGGCGCCATTAGTGAGGCTTGGGTTTGCCCTTCTACGGCTGGACCACCGATGTTGTGGTATGTATTCGATACTATTAAACTGTGCCCAAGATGTTGAGCTCTTGGGGGATTATGAGGCTTTGACGAATCGATCAAATGGTTCGACTTCATTCGGATGCTAGGTGGTGAGGTGCATTCTTGGGAGACTCCAGATACGAGGATAGCCGTTGGTGCTCAGTCCATGCAGCCACGACGAGATGAGTCCGGAGCAGTCGACATTAGAGAAAAGTGGGGTAAGAGGTTCGTACGAGATCTGGATAAGACGACGTTCCACTCCGCCGACATCAGAGATGCGATACTCATGCCGAGGCATTGTACTTGGATATACCTTCCAGAAGGAGTCGCGGTGAGTATGCAGCCGTTCCGGAATAAGAAACAGATATACTAAAGGACGATGACTTCCGGACAGTTCGGCAGAGACGAGATTTGGGAGAGATTTCGACAGGACCTTTCTGGAATGAATTACGAGAAGACTTGGACCCAGGAGTGGTCATGTTATGCACACCGGCAAGCCAGAGTTCAGGATCGTTGATGAGACATGCCATGAGTGACCAAGACAGTTGGCCAGAGGTTCTTAGAGGAAGTGCTTGAGCGGGGACTATTCCTCCATATTTGATTTCGATGTTTTGGGTGATTTATTCGCATGATTTGATTTTGATGATTGAGGATTTACGATCTTTGCACAGTGTTGCACTTGATATCGTTTTCGTGCTTGGTTTCACATGTTTGTGATTTTACGGTTTTAGACATTTGAGTTGATTTTGTGCGTATATACGCACACGATTTGGTTTTTGCACGCGGTATAGTTCATATATGCTTGCAGTGCGGTGTTACGTATGTTTTGCATTTAGATGCACTGGACTTTGATTTCGATGGTGATGTTCGATATTTGTTTTGTGCACCTTGTGCACCTGATTTGATTTTGCGCATGTTCGGCACTTGATATTGGATTTCATGATTTCGTGCACGATGGATGCACCTGATTTGGATTTTCGCGCATGTTGGGCGCATGTTTTGAAGTGTGATTTTGGTGCACACCAGATGCACTAAATCGAGATTTTTCGTGCATGTCAGATGCACCTGATTTTGCTGTCAGGCACACATGTTGCCTACGACAGATGTTTCGTGCACACCCGATACACTTAGATCTTGTTTATGTGCACTTGTATGGCACGTATATGGATTTTGATTTCCGTGCGCACCAGACGCACGTAGTATTCATACGCGTATTTGGGATTGATTTTTCCTATAGAGCAGTACGTTTTTATGATATTTGCTATGTGTTTTCGTACTGGGCAGGACTAGTCAGAGGACAGTACCTGAATATATTTGGCATTCATTTCTTTCAGATATTTACATATATAGATTTTGTTAGTGTATATGCCCTAGAGGCCATTACTGTATCATACTAGTTTGTATATTACTTAATGGATGCTTGGGATATTCACCTTGTATATACAATCTTGCTCAAAATAGTAGTATGCTACTTGGTTTGTTTCTACTTCAATGTGTACATGTGTTTATTTTTGTATATCGCCTATACACATTAGTAGAGCCCTTAGGATCTTTGCTTGATTACCAGCGATGTGATGGCCGTCACACTAGTGGGGCTGGGTAATCTATAAGCACATCCTTATGCAGGTCCCTGGTCGCAGGACTATCGAGACAGGGCATCGATACTCCGGAGTAGACCAGCGCATGCGCTTCTCATCCCAGTGTGGGAGACGGTCTGTCCCACAGCCGTCAGTACGTCGTACTTGAGATAGTATGCGGGTGCTCGTTAGGTTACGGGTACACTGGACAGGACTCGTCGGGAACTGACTAGTTGGTATTATACCTATCGTCAGTTATCAGTTCCCAGGTGACATGAGTACAGCTTAGTCCGCTGACTTGACACTGTCACTCCGCCTCGAGTGTGTTCCTACTGTACTTTGATCACTACCCTACCACGGCTCAAAGGAGTCATGCAAACAGGTAGTGGTTGGGTGCAGTCCCGAAGCACTTGGAGGCAGTGACGGTTAGACAGGATTCGTCTCTCCCGGTATTGGGGGTTGACATCGCGTTGTGTCTAGGAGAGCCATTACACGAGTAGTCCCTGGCCAGGGCAAACGAGATATACTGGTAGGTTTCCAGTGTTATCTCAGGGTGTTTTGGGCTTCGCTCCGGCACGACTTGTACCGCTATTGGGGGACTGACGTTTACCGCCCCCTAGGCCCGCCATGCGATGTATCAGACGAACAGACCGGCTGTACGGAGAATGTCACACTCAGGCTCAGTAGGAGTTCAGATGGGTTTCGCCTCGTCGGTCTTCTTGTCGGCATTACCTGGGGACCGTTACGCACAGCTAGTGCCGCTTGCGGTCTGTGGTTAAACCCACTGCCAGCGTAGTGTCGAGTCTTTAGAGTCCCACACAGAAAGCTTTTCGCCTTTAGGCAAAAGAGTAGAGGTCGCATGGTATTGCGACAGGTCGCATGGTTTTGCGACAGGGTTCGGTCACATCCGTGCACTTGTGCACGTACAGTGTCCGGACAGTTTACACTAGCGGGCTTTGGTTTAAGCCAGATCCTAGTGTATCTTATGGGATTGGATTTATCCAGTTTGCATTCGTGTTCCTCGGAACGCGGATGCGGGTGTGTATGCACAGTTGACAGGGAGGCACAGACAGCGGATTCTCATTAGGGTTGTTGACAGTTGACCGTTGACTTTTTGACTTTTTGCTCAACCCTAATGAGAATATGATATGCGATTAACTATTATATTAATTAAGTATTATGGTGACTTGGTTGTTGACTTTTGTTGACTTTGTTGACTTGTTGACTTTTGTTGACTTGTTGACTTTGTTGACCGGTTGACTAGGCTTGACTAGTTGACCATCATGATAACCATGGTTATCATTTCATGCCAAAGACTTTTACTTGCTTGTTCATTTGAGTAAAATGAGTGCATGACATGATAAGGTTATGGTTTCTTAAACAATCACATAAGACTTTTATTGATATGATGAGTTATGATTATATTGGATTATGAGAGGGTGAGAGACAAAAGAGAGCCTCATTCTTTCTTGCTCATTCTCTCTCTTGTTCTTGAGCTCTCCTCTTGCTCTCACCCTCAACCTCTTGCTCCCTCTCTTGATCTATGGTTCTCTTGTCTCATGAGTTGAGAATCAAGAACCATAGATAAAATCCCATTCTAAATCTTCTCTACTCATTCTAGTTCACTAGGTTTACCAAACCAAGTGAACTAGTTTCTTCAAAGAACGAAGAAGGAGCTAAAAGTTGGAGCTTTCAGGTGGATCTATCTTCGGCGTACGGAGACGACGAGAAGGAGCCATCGGACCACCATCGGAGCTCGGAGACGAAGGAGTTCAAGTTTAGGTATAACCATCTCCATCCGAGTAGCTAACTCTCTTTAGCTAAGTATGCTAGTTTTAGGTTAGTCAAAGATCCCGACTTTGCTTAGTCCATGTTGCCCCTTGCGCTAATAATTTGATTTTTATACCGTTTCCGCCTCCCCGTAAGAACCGGGGGTCGCAACGTGGACTTACAGTGGTATCAGAACCTAACTAAACTTAAACTAGCTTGGTAGTGAAGTGTAACGAAGTTCGGAACCGGAAAAATCAAAAAAAACCAAACTTTTACAAAACCTGAGTTTCTGTTGAAATTTTTTCTGGTCAAAATGAAAAACTTTATACTCCTAAATTCGGCTCAGGGTTTTGTGTGAACACCCATGAAAAACGGTCCACTGTTTCGTTCAAACCACCGCGCTTCCGCCGCACGAGGTAGGCATGTGCCGCGGAAGCGCCGCGGTTTGTCGTCTTCTCTGCATCGTTTTTCGTGCAGTGTGTGTCTGTGTTGGTTTTGGGATTTTTGAAATATATTATATGTGCCCAGATTTTCCAGAAAAGAAATTTCCTTTTGGGGTCCTATAATTCCGTATTTTTTTTCCGAACTTCACTGCACTTTGACTATGATGGTTATATCTGTGATGTTTGCATGTATTGAACGTCGGCTAATCGCTATAAGTCGATTGGTCGGGGTTATACATGATCTGTGTTTGATATTGGAATGTGTATATAAATATGTTGGATTGTCGCGGGTGAATAGCCGGGGGTTGTGAGACGAGAGTTTTCTTTTCTTGCAATTCATGTAAATTTGTAAATTGATGTAATAATTATTTGTATGGCCGCACAACCGGGTCGGGGTTGTAGCCGTCATTGTATAATTTCTTTTTACTGTTTTTGCTCCTAGGATAGACCCATGGAGGGGTGCACAAACTACCGGGTATGCCGAAGTGTCGAGTGGCCTACTCATGGAGATGAGGGAGGTTGCTACGCTTCGGGTACTTGGCGGGTAGTTTGCCGCACCCGTAGGGGTCTTGGGTGGGGTTTTGGCTATTCACCGCGACCGTGTAATCTGTTCTTGTTACAGGCTCGTACAAATTACAGATTCCTAGTATATCCAATGTATTCATCTGTGATCTGAAATGTTTATCATTGCAGTATATCTATATATGATATTATTTAGGCGTTGCTTATGTTTTACAGACGCGCTAGCCCAGCCCCCGCTCTGTCGTTAGTTAAGTAACCTAACGGGTAATGACGGGGCCCAGTGGCGAATGCGAATGGCATAAGCGTACGTCATATTTTGGTTGTTTTCTGCAATGGTAGGATTAAATGATGGGACGCATTAAAAGAACTAATGCAAGAATATCACGCATTAAAAGAACTAATGCAAGATAATAAACCAAGTTAAAGTCGTTGGAACACTTTCGAAAAACCACTTGGTTCTTTTCAAAAACAACTTTTAAATGCGGAGCTTGAGCCACTCCTTTTAAAAGCTATCTCGTTCCATCGACCAAATCAAGTTCACTACGTTCACGGTTTTGCCAAAACCATCCGTAGCCCTCCGTCGTTTCACATGAATAGTCAATAGTATTCAAGCTATGTATGTTGGCCAAAGTCAAGGCACAGTGATTGGTAGCTATTGGGTGTTCATGTGTAGCATAGATAGATGCGTTGGTTTGGGACAGTCGTACTGCCATTTTGGCCAAAGTCAAGGGTAGGTACGGATGGATCCAAATTAACCTGGATAATGACGGGTAGAACTTGACATGTGACTTATGATATTTTGGCCAAAGTCAAGGTCATAAGAGCATGGGGCAAAAATCCACATCGGGAGTTTCATAAGTACTGAAACTTGCTAGATTTGCATACCATTTGGAGTGTGATGATTCTGGTAGGATTCCTTCAGTTTCGTCACGCGATGATATTTGGATCCCGATCCTACTGTGAGTATATGCTACTCCTCGGGAAATTTCTCACTAATCGATCAATGCTATAAACCTAGTAGATGCCTAGAAAGGTGTTAGCGGGGCTACGCCCCCAGGGAAAAGAGGTTCTATAATTAAGGAACTTCGCGAAAGCGTTGGAAAACCTCCCTCGAAGTACCGACACCGGCCTGGCTGAACGGTTAAGCAAGTATTGTGCGGTGGGATTGATCCCGACTAATTCTTCCTTTATGGTTTGAGGAGGGATTTGAGAAACAGTGGGAGCCATCCTGTTTAGACAAACTAAAAACCACTCTAAACTTGCAAGAGCATCATGCTGAGTGTTTCTTCTTCTCTCTCCTAATTGCAGCGACCAATCAACATGACTGGACTTAAGTTACTCCTAGATAAAAACAAACTGACAGGGCCAAACTACAAAGATTGGCTCAGGAATGTCAAGATAGCAATCACTTATGACAAGCTGGGGTATCTTCTTACCACCAAAGCTCCCCCTGTCCCTGGTCCAACTTCCAGCGTCGCGGATAAGGAAATCCGCAAGACTTGGGAGATTGATAGCGCGAAGGCCAAGTGCCTCCTGCTTGCCTCGATGGACAACGAACATCAGAGGAGGCATGAGAATATGGACATGGAGTCCATATTGCTTCATACAAAAGAACTGTATGGAGAGCAGTCTCGTATCGCAAGATACGAAGCGTCGAAAAGGTTATTTTCGACAAGAATGGCCGTCGGATCATCAGTAGCCGAGCACGTGCTAAAGATGATCGGCTACATTGAGGAGCTCGCTGACCTAGGGATCACATTGGAGAGTGAGCTATATACGGATATAGTTCTCCAGTCCCTTCCTTCCACTTACGCCCAGTTCATACTGAACTTCAACCTACAAGAAAAAGAGGTTGAACTTTCAGAGCTCCTCAACATGCTGAGGAGCGCAGAGGGCACCCTACAGAAAGGTAGGGAAACATCCACTTTGTTTGTAGGAGGATCATCTTCTTCTAGGTCCAAGGCGAAAGCCAAGGGAAAGAAGAAGAAGGCCCCCGCCAAACCAAGGGGCGGTGTTAGTAAAGTGGATACGAAGGGAAAAGGTAAAGCAACAAAGATAGCGGGGAAGCTTGTGGATAAGGAAGAATGCTTCTATTGTCATAAGAGAGGACACTGGAAGAATGATTGCAGGGCCTGGAAGGCCAGAACGCAGGAATTGAAGCAGGTTGCAGCTTCAGCTTCAGGTGTGTATGTTATTGAAAACTGTCTTTCAATAAACTCTACTTCCTGGGTATTGGATACCGGATCAGGATCTCATATCTGTAATTCTTTGCAGGCGTTGAGAAACCGTAGGGTTTTGAAGGCAGGTGACATGACCCTCAGAGTTGCGAACGGAGCTAGCATGGATGCTAAAGCCGTGGGGGACTATCACCTGGGAATGTCAGATGGACATGTTTTGGTTTTGCGTAATTGCTTTTTTGTACCCAACGCAACTTGTAATATCATTTCTGTATCTTTAGTTTCTAAAGAAGGTTATGAATTTGCGTTTGTAAGTAATGTTGTAAACATTCACCTTAATCAAGTTTTGATTGGGTCAGGTACTTTGAGTAATGGTATATACGTGTTAAACCAACCACAGATTTTTAATGTCCAGAATACACATAAAAGAAAGTCTCCAGAAACAAATCAGACTTTCTTATGGCATTGTAGATTGGGTCACATCAATGAGAGAAGGTTGACGAAGTTACATACAGAAGGGTATTTGAATGCGTTCGAATATCAGTCGTATGCCACTTGTCAATCCTGTCTCAAAGGAAAGATAACAAAGACTCCGTTTACTGGACATGGAGTAAGAGCGAGCGAGCTCTTGGGACTCGTACACAGTGACGTGTGCGGTCCAATGTCTACACATGCCCGAAGCGGACATTCTTACTTCATTACTTTTACGGATGACTTCTCAAGGTACGGTTATGTCTTCTTAATGAAACATAAGTCCGAGGCCTTTGGAAAATTCCAGGAGTATAAGAATGAAGTGGAGAAACAGACCGGCAAAAGTATTAAGATTCTAAGATCGGATCGAGGTGGAGAATACTTAAGTGCCGAGTTCCTGGACTATTTAAAAGAGAATGGAATTCTCTCTCAGCTTACTCCTCCATACACCCCGCAACATAACGGTGTATCGGAGAGACGGAACCGCACCCTATTGGATATGGTGCGGTCCATGATGAGTAACGCTGAGTTGCCGCGATCATTCTGGGGATATGCGCTAGAATCAGCCGCATACCTTTTGAACCGAGTTCCCACTAAGACTGTGCCTACTACGCCATTTGAGATGTGGTGTGGGAAGAGACCCCATCTTAATCACATTAAGATATGGGGAAGTCCAGCTTTTGTCAAAAAGCAGCATGCGGACAAGCTCGAGGCACGCTCAGTACTGTGCAAGTTTGTGGGATATCCAAAGAATTCCAAGGGATATTTCTTCTACTGTGAAGAGGAACAAAAAGTTCTTGTTTCTCGTCATGCCCACTTTCTAGAACACCAGTTCATAGAAAAAGAAATAAGTGGGAGCGCAGTAGAACTGGAAGAAATTCCAGAACCACGGACTATTACTGAAAGTTTAGTGGAACCAGAGGGTTCGGAAGAACAGGACATTCCTACGCCGCTCCGCAGGAGTAGTAGGCAGACTCATCCGCCCGAGAGATACTACGGTTTTCTCGTAGACGGGGATAGAGAGGATTGCATCATAGACTATGATGAGCCTACTAGCTTCCAGCAGGCCGTTCAGAGCGTTGACTCAGTGAAATGGATGGATGCAATGCGGACCGAAATGGAGTCCATGTACACCAACAAGGTATGGACGTTGGACATTGCTCCAGACGGGGTAAAACCCGTAGGATGCAAGTGGATCTTCAAAAGGAAGATTGGTGTAGATGGACAGGTTGAGACCTATAAAGCTAGGCTGGTTGCAAAGGGTTTCCGTCAAAGACCTGGCTTGGACTATGACGAAACCTTTTCTCCAGTAGCCATGCTGAAATCCATTCGGATCCTTCTTGCCATTGCTGCCTTCCACGATTATGAGATCTGGCAAATGGACGTAAAGACAGCTTTTCTAAATGGAAATTTAGAGGAGTGTGTCTATATGGACCAGCCAGAGGGCTTCATTCAGAGTGGGAGCAGCGGAAAGGTGTGCAAGTTGCTTAAGTCCATCTATGGACTAAAGCAGGCGTCGCGGAGTTGGAACATCTGCTTTGATGAGACGGTCAAAGAATTTGGCTTTATCAAAAATCCAGATGAACCATGCATCTATAGTAGATTTGTAGCGAGAACTGTAGTATTCCTCGTTTTATACGTGGATGACATTCTCTTAATAGGAAATGACATTCCTATGCTACAATCTGTCAAGGGGTTCTTGTCACACAGGTTCTCCATGAAAGACCTGGGTGATGCCTCATACATTCTGGGTATACGGATCTACCGTGACAGATCCAAGAGGATATTAGGACTATCACAGTCCAGGTACATCGACACCATACTGAAGAGATTCAGTATGGAAGATTCCAAGCGCGGTAACCTACCGGCTTGTCACGGGATCACCCTCTCTAAAGAGATGTCTCCCAAAACTGATTTGGAGAGGGATCGCATGTCTATTATACCCTACGCTTCTGCGGTAGGCTCTATAATGTATGCGATGTTGTGTACCAGACCGGATGTAGCTTATGCACTGAGTGTGGTAAGCCGGTATCAGTCAAACCCTGGGGAGAAACACTGGATAGCGGTAAAGAACATTCTCAAGTACCTGAGAAGGACTAAGGAGATGTTCTTGGTGTATGGCGGAAAAGACCTCCAGATCGAGGCCTTTGCTGACTCCAGCTTCCAGAGTGACAAGGATGATTCCAAGTCCATGTCGGGTTTTGTCTTTACCCTCAATGGAGGGGCGGTGTGTTGGAAGAGTTCCAAACAGGAAACCGTTGCAGACTCGACGATGGAAGCGGAATACATCGCTGCATCTGATGCCGCAAAAGAAGCTGTCTGGATGAGGAAGTTCTTGAAAGAACTTCAGGTGGTTCCGTCCATTGTTGATCCAATACCTCTGTATTGCGACAACAACGGGGCTATAGCTTTAGCGAAGGAACCAAGGTCCCATCAGAAATCCAGGCACATCTTGAGGCGGTATCACCTGATCAGGGAGATCGTGGATCGCCAGGAGATCGAGGTTCGGAGAGTCGCTTCAGAAGACAACACTGCAGATCCATTCACCAAGGCCTTGCCCCAGACTCAGTTCGAGCGGCTGATCGAGATGATAGGTCTTCGATACGCCAGTACATGGCCTTAGTGCAAGTGGGAGATTGTTAGTGTATATGCCCTAGAGGCCATTACTGTATCATACTAGTTTGTATATTACTTAATGGATGCTTGGGATATTCACCTTGTATATACAATCTTGCTCAAAATAGTAGTATGCTACTTGGTTTGTTTCTACTTCAATGTGTACATGTGTTTATTTTTGTATATCGCCTATACACATTAGTAGAGCCCTTAGGATCTTTGCTTGATTACCAGCGATGTGATGGCCGTCACACTAGTGGGGTTGGGTAATCTATAAGCACATCCTTATGCAGGTCCCTGGTCGCAGGACTATCGAGACAGGGCATCGATACTCCGGAGTAGACCAGCGCATGCGCTTCTCATCCCAGTGTGGGAGACGGTCTGTCCCACAGCCGTCAGTACGTCGTACTTGAGATAGTATGCGGGTGCTCGTTAGGTTACGGGTACACTGGACAGGACTCGTCGGGAACTGACTAGTTGGTATTATACCTATCGTCAGTTATCAGTTCCCAGGTGACATGAGTACAGCTTAGTCCGCTGACTTGACACTGTCACTCCGCCTCGAGTGTGTTCCTACTGTACTTTGATCACTACCCTACCACGG
Organism: Agapanthus africanus; assembly: GCA_030015575.1. Lineage (NCBI taxonomy): Eukaryota > Viridiplantae > Streptophyta > Magnoliopsida > Asparagales > Amaryllidaceae > Agapanthus > Agapanthus africanus. The sequence goes on along the minus strand of JASDDO010000275.1, from coordinate 384,186 downwards.
CTCAAAGGAGTCGTGCAAACAGGTAGTGGTTGGGTGCAGTCCCGAAGCACTTGGAGGCAGTGACGGTTAGACAGGATTCGTCTCTCCCGGTATTGGGGGTTGACATCGCGCTGTGTCTAGGAGAGCCATTACACGAGTAGTCCCTGGCCAGGGCAAACGAGATATACTGGTAGGTTTCCAGTGTTATCTCGGGGTGTTTTAGGCTTCGCTCCGGCACGACTTGTACCGCTATTGGGGGACTGACGTTTATCGCCCCCTAGGCCCGCCATGCGATGTATCAGACGAACAGACCGGACTGTACGGAGAATGTCACACTCAGGCTCAGTAGGAGTTCAGATGGGTTTCGCCTCGTCGGTCTTCTTGTCGGCATTACCTAGGGACCGTTACGCACAGCTAGTGCCGCTTGCGGTCTGTGGTTAAACCCACTGCCAGCGTAGTGTCGAGACTTTAGAGTCCCACACAGAAAGCTTTTCGCCTTTAGGCAAAAGGGTAGAGGTCGCATGGTATTGCGACAGGTCGCATGGTTTTGCGACAGGGTTCGGTCACATCCGTGCACTTGTGCACGTACAGTGTCCGGACAGTTTACACTAGCGGGCTTTGGTTTAAGCCAGATCCTAGTGTATCTTATGGGATTGGATTTATCCAGTTTGCATTCGTGTTCCTCGGAACGCGGATGCGGGTGTGTATGCACAGTTGACAGGGAGGCACAGACAGCGGATTCTCATTAGGGTTGTTGACAGTTGACCGTTGACTTTTTGACTTTTTGCTCATCCCTAATGAGAATATGATATGCGATTAACTATTATATTAATTAAGTATTATGGTGACTTGGTTGTTGACTTTTGTTGACTTTGTTGACTTGTTGACTTTTGTTGACTTGTTGACTTTGTTGACCGGTTGACTAGGCTTGACTAGTTGACCATCATGATAACCATGGTTATCATTTCATGCCAAAGACTTTTACTTGCTTGTTCATTTGAGTAAAATGAGTGCATGACATGATAAGGTTATGGTTGCTTCAACCATCACATAAGACTTTTATTGATATGATAAGTTATGATTACATTGGATTATGAGAGGGTGAGAGACAAAAGAGAGCCTCATTCTTTCTTGCTCATTCTCTCTCTTGTTCTTGAGCTCTCCTCTTGCTCTCACCCTCAACCTCTTGCTCGCTCTCTTGATCTATGGTTCTCTTGTCTCATGAGTTGAGAATCAAGAACCATAGATAAAATCCCATTCTAAATCTTCTCTACTCATTCTAGTTCACTAGGTTTAGCAAACCAAGTGAACTAGTTTCTTCAAAGAACGAAGAAGGAGCTAAAGGTTGGAGCTTTCAGGTGGATCTATCTTCGGCATACGGAGACGACGAGAAGGAGCCATCGGACCACCATCGGAGCTCGGAGACGAAGGAGTTCAAGTTTAGGTATAACCATCTCCATCCGAGTAGCTAACTCTCTTTAGCTAAGTATGCTAGTTTTAGTTTAGTCAAAGATCCCGACTTTGCTTAGTCCATGTTGCCCCTTGCGCTAATAATTTGATTTTTATACCGTTTCCGCCTCCCCGTAAGAACCGGGGGTCGCAACGTGGACTTACAGATTTGATATTTACATGTATAGTTTCGAGTTATATCATATTGGTTTTGTATTGGATATGACATTTGTGTCTTTACCGTGACTCCGATGATTGCGGGATACTTGACGGAGTTTTGATTTTGAGTTATCTGCCCATTACTCATGCGCTATGATGCGTTTTATGTACTTATGATTTCGGAGCCCGGACGACTTGATGGTTTTGCTTATATGTTTTTGTATTTGGGGGGAGTTTGAATTTAAATTCGGGGACCGAATTTCTTTAAGGGGGGAAGATTGTAACGTTTTGAAAATCGTTTCGGTGAAATTTCGAAAAAATCGGTAAAATAAGGGGGTTTTCTGTAAAAAGTCAAAATACAAATATCTTATTATAAAAATTAAATATACATATTCTAGCTATGTAATTACTAGTATTTGGTCTTTATTGAGCCACTGGTGAAATTTCAAATTTTCTGAAAAAAAAATTATTTTATTATTATTTTAAGCCGTCACTAATACATTTAATTAGGGAAAATTATAAATTGGAATGAGTTGAAACAAATTTTGTACATCATAAAACATTAAATAAAATTTTATCATGTGGTTTTTGAAATGAAATGGTTTGCCAAAACGGTTTAGAAAATATCGAAGAAAAAGGGCTTAACTGGTGAAATATAGCTAAATAGAAATTGGGGTATAATATTTATCATTTCTTTCCTCACCCACACACACACACACACCCCATCATGGGCTGGCCGAAACCACAACAGCCCCCTCTCCCTCCAATTCTTTTCTTTACCTCATCAAAAAAGTAAAATAAAGTGAAGGAATAAAGAAAGAAGGGTTAAAGTCAAATGAGGCATGGTTTCCTTTGACTTGGCCACCACTTTCAACACCTCACTCTCTCTCCAATCCCCCTCCCAAATCAGCCGAGCCCTTCCCTAAATTTCAGCAACAGCCCCCCTCCATTTCACCTCTCTTTCTCTTGAAAAAAATTGATCAAAATTGCCTCAAAATCCATCAAAAATCCCAAAAACTCTAAATTCAAGCCCTACCCATTTTTCCTTAGCCTTTCAAGCATGGATTTTGGTGAAAAGGGAGCAATTTGGGAAGCTTAGATTTCATGCTAGAACTCAATTGGGAGGTATAAATTTTAACCCTTTAGTGAATTTGTTGTTTAATTGCTTTATGTTAGCTTATTAAGTGTTTAATTAGGTTTTAGATTGGTTCTAATTGCATGATTGAAAAAATTCAAGAATGAGGTTGATTTCAAGTTAGGGTTTTGAGTAATGGGATTATGGTTGTGTGATGTATTTAACATCTTAAGACATGTTAAAACCTAATCTAGTTGCTAGTTGCAAATTGTTAACTTAAAATTGTAATAATTAAGCTATATTGCAAAGTAGGTTTTAAAATTAAATCAAATTATAAGATTAAAAATCTAATTAGGTTCTTCATGATATCATTAATTTTATAAGTTGTAGTTTACCACCTTAGTTCATGCAAAACCTAGTCAAGTTGATGATTTGTGAATTGTTATTTTGAAAATTGTTAAAATTGGATATTTTGGCAAACTAGGATTTTGGGGTTAATGAAAATTTAATGGGATTAAATTATGGAAATTGTTTTTATGACTTATTTAAGATATTTAATAAGTATTATGGCCACTAGATTTGTTTAAACGTCGAGTTTTGTACTAAAACGGGTAATATTGCTTGCTAGATTCTCGGAAAAATGGCTTTTAAAGTGAGTTTAGGGTTTTTGTGAATTTTAAGCTATTTTATATTATAATTAGTGCTCGTGATTGTATAAATGAGTGTGTTTGGGTTTTTCTCGATGGTCTGGCGTTTGTACGCCGACGTCGAGGGTTTTTGGGTTGATTTGTGAAAGCAACCATAGGTTTTGACCTATGTGGGATTCGTGTGTCGATTTGGTCATGAGTCGGACTTTAATGCGATGCGGTGTGTTATGATATGTAGGTACCCTCACAAAGACTTCAAGGAGACAAGAAAGCGCGTGTCGACATCGGCATCGGCAAGCGAAGGTCGAGGTGAGTAGATTTATATCTACGGGGAGAAGTCGGGTGGATGGCGTATAGCACCCCCGCAGTCCGTAGAGTAGCTTATATATATATGTTTATATAGGTGTTTTTTTGATACGAGAAGATGTATCCATGTTATGTTTAGGTGTTCCTGGATTAGCTTTGGGTTAGCTGCGAAACCCTAGAGTAGTTGTTATACCACATACGCACACACAGACTTGCATACATTACTTTCTTGTGCACCGATTGGGATATGTATATATGTATATATGCGTGGGTATGGGACTATGCATATGTACATTCATATACACATGCATGGATAATGAGGATAGTACTTGGGATTTAAGATGAGTCGATGAGATTTGAGTTAAGGCCGTGAGATCGGTGATATAGCAGGGTTCGTATTTGAGATACGACATGACGTTGTAACGGGTCTTGACGTAGTGTTTCACACACGTGCATGCATACTTAGGCGGTATCAGTATTGTACTAGACGTAGATCTGTACCCCGATCATGATATTTGATAAAGAGGATACCAGGTGAATAGTATGATGAATATGATATTAACCCGTACCCAGATTTGGGGATGCCGTACGACGGATTTACGTACGAGCTATATTTTGATGATTGATCCGCACTCTTGACTTGGGATGTCTGATTATAGATATGGTATCGGATATGATATTATTGAGGCGGGATCACCGACTAATATATATACAGGTATGTATATGTATCGACTCAGATGTTAGGCGGTTTCCTTACCTGTAGTTCAGCTTGTTAGTTCAACCGTATAGTTTAGTGTAGTTGTTAGATTAGATTAGACTCCTATCTATTTCAAAACTAGCGGATCGTGGGTATTTTAAAAGACAGGTCAAGGGATCTACGGATATTTCAAAAGACGTATCCTTTCTTAAAAACCACCATAGCCCTATTTTCAAAACCCCGCGGTTCGTGTTATTTCAAATGGCACAATTTGTAGGACTTATATTAGATTAATGCAGATTAGTTATAGTTGCGTCTAGTTTTTAGCTCCCGCTCATTTTGGTTGCTCGCTCCGCATCGCATATTTACATTGTTATTTCATATTGCATTGTTGAAATTATGCTGTTACGACACCAGCACCATTACAGATGATGCGTATGTACCACATACACTTACTTGCCGGCTCACACACATCTTCATCGGTAATTGCCATGTCACGTACACCTTAGAAAATATTGTTGCTTAACTTAGCTTGATAGCCAGTAGTTTGACATAATATTAGTGTACATACCTTATATGCCAGCTTAGATATTGTAGTTATTACTTGTCGCTTCATGCATACTGTTATTCATTCTCATGCTTATATTCATGGTTCTACATGCTATTGATGATTCGGATTTCCATGATATTTTCTGGATTTGGAGGAAAACCGCAAAACATATATAAACTGATTTCTCTCTTTTTAAATAAAAGTGCGGTTTTTCCCATGATGTATGAGTCGTCCACCATGAGTTTGCTGATGGATTTCGAGACCCGATTCGAGGAGACGGATGAACCGTTTCGGGTACATGGTGGACCCGGTAAGGTACCCCGGGGCAAGAAGCGCGTGATGATGACGATGTGAGCCTGGCAGGGGAGCACTACCTATCGGTGATATTACCCGACGCGTCGGATATCCGGAGGGTACCGTCGTGGTCTTGAGTTGGATAGTAGGGGCCGGTCTGGACTGACGGCGCCCTAGATATTGTGATTGAGACATTGAGATTGAGACTTGAGGTACATAGATTGTGACACAGAGATATCGAGGTATTTGGACACTTGTTTTGTGTCGATGCTGGGCACTGTTTTATGCTGATTTCATATATGATACCTCATTTCTTTTAAAATACAGAAATCTCACTGATTTATGAAACCAGTTTTATTCAGTACATGCATTCTGTTTCATGCATTCATACATCATCCATATGATATATTGCTACCTGAGGCACTGACACGGGCACATGAGATTACACTCGGGTTAGATATTTACCCTAGCCATTGTTATAGGCTGCATGTTATATACATATTTGAGGATATATTATGATCATTGACCTAGGATTGCGTTATTTATGCGATTTCTGTGCGTAAATGTTTTTCTACTCACGAGTTGGAAACTCACCCCCGTTGTGCCACAGTTCTTCCAGGTTTCGCCGTACAGGTTTCATTACAGCTTGCTGGCACTATTTCCTTTTCCGGGTGACTTGCTAGTAGGTGGGTTTATTTGTATCGTGCCCCCATTATATATCTTGTATATTATTATTCTGTTGTATCTAGAAGTTCCATCAACCAAACATATATTTATTTTTGAGATAGAGACCAGTGATGTCATTCTTTCGACCTTAGAGTCACGCGTTATATTTCTGTGGATTTCTTGTTGTCTTGAGTTTCCTTTTGAGTTTTGATCCTCGCCCTTGGCGTTGTATATTATATTGCTTGTGTGGTTGTGACCGTCGATTGACGAAGAGCTAGCTCCCGCTTAGGGATGCCTTTTTTTTTATTTCGTATATTATTCATGTTGTATCCCGTTTGGGGGCCTGTATTTACAAAGGAGACCCTGCCGAAATTTTCAGGAAATATTGGATGTTTTTAAAACCGCATAATTCGGCTTATGCTATTAAAACTAATTGATTTTAAGTTGGTTTCCTTCACTCTACTAATTTTCTTGGTTTGGATTTCTGGGTTTTCGGCTTACTTAGATTACGTACGCTTCGAGACGTTCGTAGTTTAAGTGCCGGTCATGTTCCGTACTTTCGGGATGTGACATTAATACGCCGGCAGTAGGTGATGATCACATCAAGCGCCCACAAGCCGTCAGCGGTACTAGCTGGACGTAACGGCTACCCGGGTATTGAACGATCAGAAGATCAGCAAGCAAGCCCGCTCTAACTCCTGCAAAAGCCTGTCAGTAACACTACCATATAGTCCGGTCCCTTCGTCTAATATGTCGCATATCTATTATAGGGGTGGTAAATGTCAGACCCCAATAACCGATAAGTCGGGCCGATATGAGTCTCATAACGGGTCGAGAAACTACTGATAACACTTATCAGTAAATCTCCGTAGCAGCCCTGACCAGGGACTTATTGTTATGGCCAATCGAGCACAGCGCAACATCAACCCCCAATACCGGGAGAGACGAATCTCCTCCTATCGCTCATTGCCTCCATGTGATTCGGAACTGTACCCAAAAGCCACCGTTTTGCACGTTCTGTTGAACGTAGTAAAGTGGAAATCAAAGCACGGTAGGAATCGCACATGACTCTATGACGATCTCAGGTCTATAGACTAACCTATACCAGTGTCACCAGAGAACTGCTATCTGACGATAGGTATAATACCAACTAGGAGTTCTCGGCGAGTCCGTTCAGTGTACCCAGTCTCCACTGAGCACCCGTACACCATCTTTGATGTCAAACACCAATGGATGTGGGATCATCCATCGCCAATCATATGGGTCAAGATGCGTATACGCTAGTCTACTCTGGAATATCGATGCCTTGTCTCGATACAAGCTCGACTAGGAACAATTTTAGGGTGTACTTGTGGACTACCCTTGGCTCCACTAATATGATCTCCATCATAGTCCTGGTAGTCAAGTACACAACCTAAGGGCTTTATCAACATGTGCGAGCAAGACAGCATCATATATACAAGTCAGCATGTTAAGATAAATAGCAACCAGATTGCATACTATCATGTCGAGCAAGAAAGTCATCTCTATATATATCCAAGAATCCACTATAATATACATCACATGTACAATAATGGCCTCTAGGGTATACATATAACTAACAATCTCCCACTTGCACTAAGGCCAGTTGTTGTAGTATCTCATACCCAACTTCCCGAAGAGTCTCTCAAATTGTATCTGGGGAATGGCCTTGGTGAGTGCATCTGCCGTGTTGTCCTTCGTGTCAACTCTCCTGACCTCGATCTCCTGGCAATCAACTATCTTCTGGATCAGGTGATACCGCCTCAGAATATGCCTGGATCGATGATGGCACCCGGGTTCCTTGGCCAAGGACGCTGCTCCATTGTTATCGCAATACAAAGGTATTGGACGCTCAATGGATGGAACCACACCAAGTTCAGTTATGAACTTATTCATCCAGACAGCCTCTTTGGCAGCATCGTTGGCAGCGATGTATTCAGCCTCCATCGTCGAGTCTGACACGGTTTCCTGTTTAGAACTCTTCCAACAAACCGCCCCTCGATTGAGGGTAAAGACAAATCCCGAGACCGACTTAGAGTCGTGCTTATCACTCTGGAAGCTCGAATCGGTAAAGGTCTCCACTTGGAGTTCTCCGTTACCATACACCAAGAACATCTCATTAGTCTTTCTCAAGTACTTGAGTATGTTCTTCACAGCTGTCCAGTGACTCTCTCCTGGATCTTCTTGATACCTACTCACTACACTTAATGAGTATGCTACATCGGGTCTGGTACATAACATCGCATACATGATAGAGCCTACTGCCGAAGCATAGGGTATCCCTTGCATGGGAGCTCTCTCCAAATCAGTCTTGGGAGACATCTCTTTGGAGAGAGTGAGTCCTGTGATCATGGGTAAATTCCCACGCTTGGATTCTTCCATACTAAACTTCTTTAGTATGGTGTCAATGTACCTGGATTGGGACAATCCCAGTATCCGTTTAGATCTATCTCTATAAATCTTAATCCCCAAGATGTAGGAGGCATCACCTAAATCTTTCATTGAGAATCTATGTAATAAGAAGAGCTTGACCGAGTGCAGTATAGGAACATCATTTCCTATCAAGAGTATGTCATCTACATACAATACGAGGAAGACAACCGTACTCTTTGCCACCTTCTTGTATATACAAGGTTCATCTACATTTTTGATGAAGTCAAACTCTTTGACTACCACATCAAAACAGATGTTCCAACTCCGCGATGCTTGCATTAACCCGTAGATGGATTTAAGCAGCTTGCATACCTTTCCGCTGCTCCCACTATCCACGAAGCCCTCTGGCTGAGTCATGCACACGCACTCTTCTAAATCACCATTTAGAAAGGCGGTCTTAATATCCATTTGCCAGATTTCATAGTCATGGTATGCAGCGATGGCAAACAGGATCCGGATGGACTTAAGCATAGCCACTGGAGAAAAGATTTCATCATATTCCACACCTGGTTATTGACGAAAACCTTTTGCAACAAGTCTAGCTTTGAAAGTCTCAACTTTTCCATCTACACCAAGTTTCTTCTTAAAGAACCATTTGCTCCCAATGGGTTTTACCCCTTCAGGAGCAACTTCCAAAGTCCATACTTTGTTGGTGTTCATGGATTCCATCTCAGATCGCATTGCATCCAGCCATTTCACAGAGTCCCCACTCATGATGGCCTGCTCGAAAATAGTTGGGTCATCATCTACCATGATGCAATTCTCGCTCCCACCGTCTATGAGAAAACTATAGCATCTCTCAGGTGGATGAGGAACCCTACTAGATCGGCGGAGAGGTTGAGCTTCCTTGGGAGCTAACGAATCCTCTGGTTCTACCAAATCGTCAGTTGTAGTCTGTGCTGCTGGAACTTCTTCCAGTTCTACCTCATTGCCACTAATTTCTTTCATAAGAAAACCCTTTTCTAAAAAGGTGGCATGTCGAGAAAAAAACACCTTTTGTTCTTCGGAGTGATAGAAGATATACCCTACCGAATGTTTGGGATATCCTATAAACTTGCACAGAACTGACCTTGCCTCGAGCTTGTCGGGATTTTGTGTCTTTACATAGGCCGGATAGCCCCATATCTAAATAAAATTAAGATATGGCCTCTTCCCATTCCATATCACATATGGAGTGGTAGACACTGATTTGGATGGAACTCTATTCAATAGGTATGTTGCTGTCTCAAGCGCATAACCCCAAAAGGAAATAGGTAACTCAGCAGTGCTCATCATAGAGCGCACCATATCCAATAAGGTGCGATTCCTCTGTTCCGATACACCATTGTGTTGTGCTGTATACGGAGGAGTAAGCTGAGAGAGAATCTCATTATCTTTTAGATAGTCACGAAATTCCGTGCTCAAGTATTCTCCTGCTCGATCAGATCGAAAGATCTTAATACTTTTACCCATTTGGTTCTCAACTTCGTGCTTATATTCTTTGAATTTCTCAAAAGCTTCATACTTGTGTTTCATCAGGAACACATGTCCGTATCTAGAGAGATCGTCAGTGAATGTAATGAAGTATGAGGAACCATTCCTGGCATGTGTAGATATAGGACCACATACATCACTATGTATCAGTCCTAAGAGTTCTTCGTGTCCACTAAATGGAGTTTTGGTCATTTTACCTTTGAGACAGGACTGGCAAGTGTCATAAGATGAAAATTCGAATGGTTTCAAATATCCATCTTTATGTAACTTAGCTAGTCGTGTCGCATTGATATGACCTAGTCTACAATGCCACAAGAAAGATTCATTCATTTCTGAACTCTTCCTCTTGTGTGTGTTTTGTACGTTAAGAACTGTGGTTTGATTTAGAATGTATATGCCATTATTTAACGAGCCTGATCCAATCAACTTTTGATTCAGGAAAATGTTCATAACATTATCCTATACTACAAAATTATATCCTTCTTTACTTAATAATGAAACTGATATAAGATTACATATCAGGGTCGGTATGTAATAGCATTCGTTCAGAATCAATGTATTACCATTTGGTAACACAAGGTGATATTCGCTAACTGCTTTGGCTGCAACATTTGCACCATTCCCTACTAGTATGGAATGATCACCTATTCCCAATTCTCTACCTTTCTTTAGCCCATATAACATATTACATATGTGGGATCCCGATCCAGTATCTAATACCCAGGACGTAGAGTGTACTGAGAAACAGTTCTGGCTGACTAACACACCCGAAGAAGATACATCAACATGCTCATTCTTCGTTTGGGTGGCGTAGAAATCCGGATATTTTCTTACTTCCTGCTCGGACTTATAACAATTATAAGTGGGAGAGGAACCAACGTTCTCCTGCTCAGTATAAAAAGTAGGTTCGGTCAATACATCCATATTATTATCTTGATTAAGGCCTGACATGGTCTCTACCTAGAGAGAGAGAGAGAATAAAACACTTAGCGTATGCTCTTACAGAGATCAGATTTGTTGTTTATCTTATCTAATCGATGCCTCCCACTGCTATTCTCAAATTTTCCTTCAAACCATAAAAAGAAAATTCAGCCAGGATTAATTCCATTCTACAATTTCGCTAACCGTTCAGCCAGGCCAGTGCCAGTACTTCTGAGGGAGGTTCCCCGTGCTTTCGTATGGACCTAATTAAAATAAACCTCGTTGTCCCAGAGGCGTAGCCCTATTGACACCATTCTAGACACCTAATGAGTTAGCTAATTGTAAAGTGCAAAACTCTCCCAGGAGCAACTTTTTGCTCACAGTGGGAATCGGGATCCAACTATCTCATAGAAGGTATGAAATCTCATTGCAAATTTTAACACTTGAAATTTCCGACAATATTTTTGCCTCTAGCGTCCTATGACCTTGACGGAGGCCAAACTACCCATAGGGCGCTAGTCAAGTTCAACCCGTTCATTTCTTGATTGAATTAGACCCATCCGCACGACCCTTGACGGAGGCCAAACTACGCCGTAGGAATACCCTAATCCAATCGCATCCCATGCTGCAGATATGTATTAATTAGCTACCGTACATTACGCCTAGACGGAGGCCAAACTACCGTGGCACGAATACTAAAATAACACTTATCTTAAATGACGGAGGGCTACACAGGTTTTTAAGAAAACCATGAGCGTAATGAACTTGATGTAGTTGTAGAAACAAGTGACTTTTGAAAATGAGTGTTTTTTAGGCTTTTTACTAGTTTTGCTAAAGAGGTCACTCCCGGTAAAGGGATCTCGGCTCTTTCCATATCGGATAAGGTGCAGGATATTTCATAAATACCGCTATGCAAAACAAAAACTAAAAGAAGCAATCAAAAGACAACCGAGTTGGTTGTAGCATCTGCTAGCTTTTGCTAAAGAGATCACTCCCCTTAAAAGGATCTCTGCTCTTTCATCATCAAATGAGGTGCTGGATATTCTACAAGGAATACCGCTATGCAAAGCAAAAACTAGATTTGCCCTTTTTGAAAATATGATTCTATAACATCTTTTAGGTTTCTTTTCTTTTCAGTAATCTCATTAATGAAGTCCCATCATTTATGCCTCCTAAGTATCACAGAAGAAACGAAAATACAACGCACGCTTATGCCATCCGCATTCGCCACAGTGTCCTGTTATGTACCGTTAGGTTACTTAACTAATGGCATAGCGGGGCGGGACTAGCGCAGGTGAAAAAAATAAGCAACGTCTATTATATATCATATATACAATAATAAAGCATTCGTCTCAGATATATAAAGTGATCGCATCACAGAATATCAGCAGCAGAAGATAACATATGAAATATTGGATATACTAGGAATTCCGTGTTTTATTTTAAGCCGGTAAAAAACACGGATTCCACAGTCGCGATTAATAGCCAAACCCACATCCCTAGACCCCTACGAGAGCGGCAAGCAACCCTACCAATTCTAGAGTTAGGAGACCCGGACTCGACTCCTCGAGATGGTCTCCCACTGGACTCTAGAACCTGGTTACTTGTGCTCCCCTCCTTGGATCTATCCTAATGCGGAAAAGTAAATAATATACTACAATGATGACATCATCCTCAACCCAGAAGTGTCCCAATAAAAGAATATTACATACAATGAATTTTACATGAATGAAAATAAAAACTCTCATCTCACATAAAACCCCCGGCTATTCAAAACACGACGATCCAATATAACATATTACAGCAACACATAACATCACATGTCATCAACGTAAGTAAATATGCGTATCACAACTGTCGTTGATATATAGCAACGAAAACGATGATACCTCACATATTACACTTACGGTCGCAGAAAAGAAAATGTCAAACTGCAACATTTGGAATCCACAATCACCTTAGATATCATAAACCCAAAATATCACATACTTTGGATTTCATGCCTAACTATATGAATTCCACATATTGTATCACATTCCAGAAAAATCTAGATGACGTTAAACATTCCGATCAAATCAACAAACACCCAAAATTTCCCAAAATGCTCAACACTTGAGCACAGTTTAAAAATACTCATCACATGCCACAGTACCAATGGACCAACCGTAGAAGGGTCAACCCTTACCTCACCTATGGTGCCGCGGAACTACCGCAAACCCGATGGTTTGGCGGCGGTTCTTACGGTCATAGAATCGAGTTAGGGTTTTGTTCTTCTAGAGGGTCCACTGCATTACTTGCATGATATTTGAATGTTCTTTAACTCGGAAAAAATCCAACTCTTGGAAAATTTTCAGGCAAAGGTTAAAGTGGGTATTTGATATCCGTTCGAACTTTTTAACACCGTCTAAAAAACCCGAAATATAGTTAGAATAACGACTACGAAACACTCCGGATCGTCTTTGCAAAAAGATAACATCACATGCAAATTTAGCAAAAACAAACAACACCTGAAATACCAAAACCCAGAACCTGGAACACAGTACAAATTTCAACCCTGGACACCACCAAAAAACCGAGCAGGCCGGTTTTCTAGGCTCTGTGGCCGGCTAAAATCCGAGGTCTAAGGTTAAATTTTGTACTATGTTCATGTTGCATCTCATACAACATTCTGCAGTTGTTTAAAAAAAATTCGATGACTTTAAAATTTCGACAGAAACTAGATTTATGCATCGAGTGTTCGGAGTTGTTTCGGTTTCGTAATTCTACAAACATCATCTAAATCTCTAGCTAGGCTCTGATACCACTGTAGGATTGCTAGGCACGATATCAAGGTTTCGGGAGGCATCGTCCATACCATTTTCAAAAATTTGCCATGCTTAACAATACTAACCCTAGAATCTTAAACTAAAGATTTAGACAATACAATGTGTAAACTACTTTACAACTAACTGAACTAGGAATACAACCTTTGTAGACCGGTCCTTCACTTCAAGAGCTCTTTGTAGTAGTCCCTTCGCTCTAAGTAGTGATCTTGCGGACTCTTGAGCGGCTCCACAAGAAGAAAGCAACGAGCTTGCACGAAGTCTTCGAGGCCGAAGATGATCTACGTTGAGGAGTCACTAACCCAAGCTACCTCTTCACTAATGTGGGATTAGTGAAGCTAACACCTATACTAAAGTGCTAATCTAGTAGAGGATGATGAAATAGGATTTTTGCTCACTTTAGAAATTATTTTCTAACACTTTTTCTTCTTCTCTTAAAAACCTAGAGAGCTTTAATTTTGAGCTTGAAGAAGATAAAGAGATAATAGATGAGAGAGTGAATGTCAACCATGGATGAGTTTGTATCATATACTAACTCATGTAGAGACATAACCATGGCTAAGTGATAATGGTTACGTTAATAAATATCTTAGGTAAAACAAAATTAGTGGACCAAGTCAAGCATCTACAAGCTTCCACAAGCTTCATGCATGTGACTAATTTCCATCTAATTTGGATTTACTTAAAATAAATAATCCTCACAATTATCGTAAGCATAGTGTAAGTCTCATACACCCATGTAGTGTGTATCATCAAGCATGACACAAAAATGTACATTAATATATATCACATATATACTTTATGTACACAAATGAGAAAAAGAAATGTTTAAGTGACCTAATATTAGTTAATGTAAATGAATATATCAAATATATAATTATACATAAATCATTAAATCAACACTTGATTTAATAATCCGGTTATATCTCATATGACCGACTAATATTATTTGTATCAACTTATCGAAACAACACTTGATTCGATAAACCTATATCTTATATAACCGACCGATACTGTATCGATTTATCGAATCAACACTTGATTCGATAACCCGGTTATATCTCATATAACCGATCGATACCTTATATCGCGAGAATAGAATACGGAATCATATACTCGTATTAATCTCAGTCCCGCACATATCACATATGTGCTCCTACTTCGTTTTGCCTGAGCCAGTGAAACCTCTGTGTAGGATTCTAAAGACTCGTCAATACGCCGGTAGTAGGTGATGTTCACATCAAGCACACATAAGCCGTCAGCGGTACTAGCTGGACGTAACGGCTACCAGAGTATTGAATGATCAGAAGATCAGCAAGCAAGCCCGCTCTAACTCATGCAAAAGCCTGTCAGTAATACTACCGTACAGTCCGGTCTCTTCGTCTGATATGTCGCATATCTAGTATAGGGGTGGTAAATGTCAGACCCCAATAACCGATAAGTCATGCCGATGTGAGGCTCATAACGGTTCGAGAAATTACTGATAACACTTATCAGTAAATCTCTGTAGCAGTCCTGGCTAGGGACTTATCATTATGGCTAATCGAGCACAGCGCAACATCAACCTCCAATACCGGGAGAGACGAACCCCCTCCTATTGCTCATTGCCTCCATGTGGTTCGGGACTGTACCCAAAAGCCACCATTTTGCACGTTCTGCTGAACGTGGTAAAGTGGAAATCAAAGCACAGTGGGAATCACACAAGACTCTATGACGATCACGGGTAACCTGTACCAGTGTCACCAGAGAACTGCTATCTGACGATAAGTATAATACCAACTAGGAGTTCTCAGCGAGTCCGTTCTGTATACCCAGTCTCCATTGAGCACACGTACACCATCTTTAATGTCAAACAACAATGGATGTAGGATCATCCATCATCCATCATATGGGTCAAGATGCGTATACGCTAATCTACTCTGGAATATCGATGCCCTGTCTAGATACACCCTCGACTAGGAACAATTTTAGTGTGTACTTGCGGACTACCCTTGGCCCTACTAGTATGATCTCCATCATAGTCCTGGTAGTCAAGTACACAACCTAAGGGCTTTATCATCATGTGAGAGCAAGACAACATCACATATACAAGTCAACATGTTAAGATAAAGAGCAACCAGATAGCATACTATCATGTCGAGCAAGAAAGTCTTCTCTATATATATCCAAGCATCCACTATAATATACATCACATGTACAATAATGTCCTCTAGGGCATACATATAACTAACAGCCCTGACCAAGTGACTTTAGGAGAACCCCGTAGCCAAAAGCATCCACTCGGGTGCTTGCGGCCACGGTGTTCCGCCTAAGTGCACTTGGTCGACAGCATCGGGGTGAGGCCATCTACTAAAGTTCCCGGCGAGTATTCGATCGGATAGTCGGGAATCTTGTTGAATTACCCGACTAAGTTATTGAAAAGTGTTTTCGATATGAGACTAATATGCAAGGTTTATAGGTTAGGCATGAAATTCGGCATATGAGATATTCCGGGTTTATGATGTCTAAGGAAATGAGTATTCTAATTATTGTAGTTTTTCATTTCTTTTCTGCGACCGTAAGTGTAATATGTGGGGTATCCTAAATCTCGTTGCTATATGTCAACGGAATTTAGCATACACGTATTTACTTATGTTGATGACATGTGATGTTATGTGTTGCTGTGATATGTTATATTGGATGGTTGTGAATGAATAGCCGGGGGTTTTATATGAGATGAGAGTTTTACAATTTTCATTCATGTAAAATTTGTATGTAATATTCTTTTATTGGGATACTTTCGGGTTGAGGATGATATCACCTTTGATGTATATTATTCACTTTTCCACATTAGGATAGACCCAAGGAGGGCAGCACAAGTAATCGGGTCTGGAGTCTAGTGGGAGACCATCTCGAGGAGTCGAGACCGAGTCTCCTAACTCTAGAATTGGCAGGGTTGCTTGCCGCTCTCGTAAGGGTCTAAGAATATGGGATTGGCTATTCATCACAACCGTGGAATTCGTGATTTTCATTATTGGCTTAATTTAAAATACGGACCTGCTGGTATATCCAATATTTCATATGTTGACTTCTGCTGCTTGGTTCTGTGATATGATCATATAACTGTATGAGGCGAATGCTATATATATGATATATATAATAAACGTTGCTTATGATTTGCCCCCGCGCTAGTCCAGCCCCCGCTCTGCCGTTGGTTAAGTAACCTAACGGTGCATGACGGGGCCCCGTGGTGAATGGGGATGGCATAAGCGTATGTTCTATTTTCGTTTCATTTTCTGTGATGTTTAGGAAACATTAAATGATGGGACTTGATTAATGAGATTAATGAAAAGAAAAGAAACCTAAAGATATTGTAGAATCAAATTTTTTTAAAAAGGTAGCTCTAGTTCTTGTTTTGCATAATGGTATTCCTTGATGAATATACAGCACCTTATTCGATGAAGAAAGAGCCGAGATCCCTTCACCAGGAGTGACCTCTTTAGCAAAAATAGCAAATGCTACAGCCCACTCGGTTTTAGTTTGAAAGATTCTCTAGTTCTCGTTTTGCATCGTGGTATTACTTGATGAATATCCAGCACCTCATTCGATGAGGAAAGAGCCGAGATCCCCTCACCGGGAGTGACCTCTTTAGCGAAACTAGCAAAAGCTACAAAAAAACACACTTTTTCAAATCACAAGATTCTGCAACGATATCAAGTTCATTACGTTAAAGGTTTTCTTAAAAACCAGCCGTAGCCCTTAGTCATTTCAGATAAGTACTATTTAGTATTCGTGCTACGTTTGTTTACCATAGCCAAGGCGTAGTGTGCAGGAGCTAATCAGTGCTTATCTACAGCATATGATGCGTTTGGATTAGGGTAGTCGTACGGCTTTGTTGACCTTAGCCAAGTGTCGTACGGGTAGGTTTAATTCAATCAAGAAATGACGGGTTGAACTTGGCTAGCGCTTATGATTTGTTGACCATAGCCAAGGTCATAAGTAGCTAGGGGAAAAAACAGATATTGGGAATTTCAAGTGTTGAAATTTGCAATGAAATTACATACCTTCTATATGATAGTTGGATCCCGATACCCACTGTGAGTAAGAGTTACTCCCGGGCGAGTTTTCCATTTTACAATTAGCCGATCCATTAGGTGTCTAAGAAAGGTGTTAACGGGGTGATGCCTATACGGAAAAGAGGTTATTTAATTAGTTCCATGCAAAAGCATGGGGAGACTCACTCGGAGTACCAATACTTGCCTGGCTGAACAATTGGCGAACTTGTAGGGTGTAATTAATCCCGGTTAATCTTACCTTTTACGGTTTGAAGGAAGATTTGATAAAAACGGTGGGAGCCATCCTGATTAGATAAGATAATGACTAATCTAATCGTGCAAAGAGAGTACGCTAATGCGTTTCCTTCTCTCTATCCAGGTAGCGACCAATGACACGCTTTAATCAAGATAATAATATGGATGTATTGACCGAACCCGCTTATTATACTAGGCTTGGTTCCACTCTATCTTATGATTATCATAAGTTCGAGTAAGGAATAGTAGAATATCAGGATTCTTATGCCACCCGAGCGAAGAAAGAGCATGATGATGCATCTTCTTCGGGTGTGTTCGTTACCGAGAACTGTTTCTCATATGCTCTACATGTAGGGTTCCTAGGCACTCTAATGGAGTCTCACAAGTGATCAAACATGCACAAATCATTAAATTTTACGGGTGCCAACAAACCCTAATACGGATCGTCAACTAAATATATAGGCGATGCAAGCAAGTAAACGGAAATATAGCTAAAGGGAAGGGGCTACAACCTTTGTAGATCCGGTCCTCCACCTCCTAGGCTCCGCGATGAAGTCCCCTCGCTGTCCAAATCGGATCTTGGGCTCTAGCGTCGGCTTCATCGGAGAAAAAGCGGGCTAGGCCATCGACGACGATGCCGAAGATGATCTACGTCGAGGCATCGCTAGATCAACCTCCAACTTCACCAAGTCAAGAAAACTTGTGAAGGAAACACCCTATACTACTTGGCAAGAGGTAGAGGATGAAGAAATAGGAAGTGGGTAGACTTTAGATTTGGATTTCTCACACTTTTTCATCAATCACCATTGATGTAGCAAGCTTTCTTCTCATGAAAGAAAAAGATGATGAAGAAGAAGAAGATATGATAAGCTATTTCTAAAATAGAAAAATGATATGATAAGTATCATATTGTAACCATGGTTATGTGTAGAGAGTTAACCCAAGTTGGTTGAATGGTTGGGTTTGGAGATGAAGACAAAATGGTTGCTTAATCAAAGTTTCAAGAATCTTCAACTACAAACAAATCAAGCCACCAATTCAATTTCTTTATCATTTCCTTTTTCCAAAATAAACAAAAAGAATAAATAAATGAATAAGTAAATAAAATGAAACCCTAACCATTCATATAACCATGGTCAATTCTTTACACAAACCCAAGCTTGCATGTATCATCAAACATGATACAATCTTGTGCATAAAAGTATATCACATATACAACTTGCACAATCCAAGTGAGAAAATCCATTTAAAGTGAACCAATACCAGTTAATGCAAAGTAATATATCAAATATATAATTATACATTAAATCATTAAATCAACACTTGATTCAATGATCCGGTCATGTCGCATATAACCGGCTAGTATCCAATGTATCGGCTTATCGAATCAATCCATGATTCGATAACTAGGTTATATCGCATACAACCATTCGACACATTCATCGCGAGAATGAAATACGGTATCACATACACGCATTATTCTCGGTCCCGCACATATCTCATATGCGCTCCTATTTCGTTTCGCTTGAGCCAGGAAACCTCTGTGTAGGACTCTAAAGACTCGTCAATACGCCGGTAGCGGATGATGATCATATTAAGCACCCACAAGCAGCAAGCGGTCTGCTAAACGTAACGGCCACCCGGGTATTGAGCGACCAGAAGATCGACGAGCAAGCCCGCTCACACTCCTGTGAATCCAACCAGTAACACTTACCGCACAGTCCGGTCTGTTCGTCTGATATGTCGCATATCTCGCCTAGGGGTGGTAAACGTCAGACCCCAGTAGCTCGATAAGTCATGCCGACTTGAGGTCCATAACATTCGTGAAACTACTGATAACTCTTACCAGTATATCACTGCAACCCTGGCCAGGGATTTCCTGTTATGGCCAGTCGAGCATAGCGCAACATCAACCCCAATACCGGGAGAGACGAATCCCCTCCTATCGCTCATTGCCTCCATGTGAATCGTGAATGTACCCAAAAACCACCTGTTTGCACGACTCAGTAAAGCCGTGGTAGGGTGGAAATCAAAGCACAGTGGGAGACACACAAGACTCTATGACGATCTCGGGTCAACAGACTAAGCTGTACCAGTGTCACCAGAGAACTGCCATCTGACGTGAGGTATAATACCATCTGGGAGTTCTCGGCGAGTCCGTTCAGTGTACCCAGTCTCCACTGAGCACCCGTATACCATCTCTGATGTCAAACACCAATGGATATGGGATCATCCATCGCCCATCGCATGGGTCGAGAAGATATACGCTAGTCTACTCTGGAATATCGATGCCCCGTCTCGATATTCCCTCGACTAGGAACATTGAAGGATGTACTCATGGACTATCCAGGCCCCACTAGTATGATCTGCATCACAGTCCTGGAAGTCGAGTACACATCCTAAGGGCTTTATCAACATGTAACAGAGAGACAAAAAGTATACACGTTAAGATAAAGAGCAACCAGATAGCGTACTATCATGTCGAGCAAGAAAGTCCTACCTATATATGTCCCAGCATCCACTACAATATACATCCAATGTACAGTAATGGCCTCTAGGGCATACATATAACTAACAATCTCCCACTTGCACTAGGGCCATCTGTAGCAGTGGTTGCAGTATCACATACTCAACCATCCCATAAAAGTCTCTCTCTGGGAATAGGCCTTCGTGAGTGGATCCGCCGTGTTCTCCTCTGAGTCTACTCTCCTAACCTCGATCACCCTGGAGATCAACTATCTCCATGATCAGGTGATGCTGCCTCAGAATATGTCTGGGTCACTGATGGGTCCAGGGTTCCAGGGCCGAAGCTACACTTCCATTGTTATACAATGGCAGGAACCTAGTTCATCTTATGAACCAATATACACCCAAACTTCCTCTTTGGTAGTATCTTTAATAGCGATGTTACCAGCCTTTATCGTCTAGTTTGTCACGGTATCTAGCTTGGAAATCTTCCAACATACCGTCCCTTTACCGAGGGTAAAGACAATGCCTGCGACTGACATTCAGTCGTCCTTATCACTCTGGAACCCTTCCAGTGATTCTCCCCAGGATCGATTGATACCATCTCACTACAACTAGTGAGTATCCTAACATCCAATTAAATCTATCTCATAGATCCAAAGCTTAGGATTTAGTAGGTATCACTTTGATCCTATATGGAAAATCATTGTGATAAGCGGAGATTGATCGAGCGTAGCATAGGAAACTCCTTCCCTAATAAGAGTATGTCATCCACGTATTCTACGAGGATCGTCACCATACTCCCTACTACCTTTTTGTTTATACAAGGTTCATCTACCATTTTGATGATGTCAACTTCTTTGACTAATCCATCAAAACAGATGTTCCATCTCCGCGATGCCTGCTTTATCCTATAAAGCATCTTGCATACGTTTCCGCTGCTCCCACTGTCTACGAGGCCCTCTGGCTGTGTACTTATAGACGCACTCTTCTAAAACGTCATTTAGAAAAGTAGTCATGGCACCCAACCACCAGATATCGTAGTCATGGTATGTAGCCGTGGCAAGTAGGATCTGGATGGACTCAAGCATAGTCCCTAGAAAAGGTTTCATCATTATCCACACCTGGTTGATGACTAAAACCTTTAACAAGTCTAGCTTTGAAAGTCTCAACTTTTCCATCTACACCAAGTAATCTTCTCAAGATATACTTGCTCCTGATGGGGATTTAACCCTTCAGATATAGCAACCAAAGTCCATACTTTGTTGGTGTATATGGATTCCATCTCAGACCGCTAAGCATCCAGCCATTCTTACAGAGTCCCTACTCTTGATGGCCAGCTCGAAACTAGTTGGGTCATCATTTCATGATGCATTCCTCGCTCCCACTGTCATCGAGAAACTGAGGTATCTCTCAGGCAGATGAGGAACCCTACCAGTTCGGCGGAGAGGCTGAGGTTCGTCGGAAACTATTGAATCCTTTGGTTCTATCAAATCATTAGCAGTCTTGTACAGCTGGAACTTTTCCAGTTCTACAGAACTGATCTTGCCTCGATCTTGTCCGGATTTTGCTTTTGACATAGGCCGGACAATCCCAAATCTTAACTTACTTAAGAGATAGGCTCTTCCCATACCATATCTGATATGGAATGGTAGGCAGTGATCTGATTCGAACCTAATTCCATAGGTACGCAGCTTCTCAAGCGCATAACCCCAAAAGGAAATAGGTAACTCAGTAATACTCATCATAGAGCACACCATATCTAATATTGTGCGATTGCTCCGCCCTGATACACCGTTGTGTTGTGGTGTATTCAGAGGAGTAATACGGAGAGAGAATCTCATTTTCTTTTAGAATAGTCCAGGAATGCCATGCACAAGTATTCTCCTCCCTGATCTCATCGAAGGACATAATACTTATACCCGTATTTTGGTTCTCTACTTCTAACTTATATTCTGTGAATATCTCAAAAGGTTTAGACTTGTGTTTCAACAGGAACATATGTCTGAATCTTGAGAGATTATCAGAGAATATAATGAAGTATGAAGAACCAGTCCTGGCATATGTAGACAGGAGACCTTACATACATCAACATGTATCATCCCAAGAGTTCACTAACTCCTTCTCTGTTTCCAGTAAACAGAGCTATGGTCATTTTATCTTTGTGACATGACTGGCAAGTTTCACAAGATGTAAATTCAAACTGATTTAAATATGCATCTAAAATGTAACTTCAGCTAGTCGGGTCACATTGATATGACCTAGTCTACAAAACCTCAAGAAGAATTCGTTCATTTCTGAACTCTTCCTCTTGTGTGTGTTCTGAATACTAAGAACTGTAGTTTGATTTAGAACGTCAATGCTTTTAGATAACGTGCCTGAACCGATCAACTTTTGATATAGGAAATGTTTAAAACATTATCCATCAATACAAAATTTTATCATTTCTTTACTAATAAAAAGACTGATATGATTTTGTATATCAGGTTCGGTATCTAATAGCATTTGTTCAGAATCAATGTATTGGTAATACAGGGTGACAGTGACCAACAGACTTGGCTGCAACACTTGCTCCGTTTTCTGCCTCATGAGACTTATCACCCGTTCTCAGTTTTTCTACCCTTTTGTAGCCCTATGTAACAGATTACATATCTGGGATCCCGATCCGGTATCAGATACCCAGGATGCAGAGGATACTGAGAAACAGTTCTGCATAAAGAACACACCCGAAGGAGATGCATCATATGCACTTTCTTCGTTTGGGCGGCATAGGAATTCTGGTATTCACCTATTTCCTGCTCTGTCTTGTAATAATTATAAGTTGGAGCGGGACCAACGTTCCCCAGCTCAGTATAACAAGCGGGTTCGGTCAACACATCCATTTTATTATCTTGATTAAGGCATGATATGGTCGCTACCAGGAGAGAGAGAGAAGAAAACACTCAGCGTGCGCTCTTGCAAGAATAGATTGGTTATTATTTTATCTAATTAGGAGGGCTCTCACTGTTTTTATCAAATCTTCCTTCAAACCTTAAAAGGAAAGACTAGCCGGGATTAATTACACTCTACAAGTTCGCCAATTTTTCAGCCAGGCCAGTGTCGGTACTTTGAGGGAGGTTCCCCGTGCTTTCGCACGGACCTTATTACAGTAAACCTCGTTTTCCCAGAGGCGTAACCCCGTTGACACCTTTCTAGACACCTACTTGATCGGCTAATTGCAAAGTGCAAAACTCTCCCAGGAGTAATAATTACTCGTAGTGGGTATCGGGATCCAACTATCATATAGAAGGTATGCAATCTCATTGCAAATTTCAACACTTGAAACTCCCGATAAAGGTTTTTACCCCTAGCACTTATGACCTTAACTAAGGTCAACAAATCATAAGTACTAGTCAAGTTCTACCCGTCATTTCGTGATTAATTAGACCCACCCACATGACCCTTAACTAAGGTCAACAAAGTCAGGCGACTGTCCTAACTAATCGCATCATATGCGGTGTAGGAAGACATCACTTAGCTACCGTACACTGTGCCTTGACTATGGTCAACAAACACAGCACGAATACTAAGTACTCTACTTCCTAAAATGACGGAGGGTTGCGAATGGTTTTTGTGAAAACCTTTAACGCTTTGAACTTGATCTCGTTGCGGAATCAAATGGTTTTTAAATGGAATGTTTTCGAGGCTTTTCTAGTTTTGCTAAAGGGGTCACTCTCGGTGAAGGGATCGTCGGCCTTTTCCTCGTCGAATGAGGTGCGGGATATATCATATATATCACTGTGCAAAGAGGAAACTATAGAAGCGATCAAAGACAAACCGAGGGTTGTAGCATCTGCCAGTCATTGCTAAAGGAGTCACTCCCGGTGAAGGGATCTCGGTCCTTTCCTCATCGAATAAGATGCAGGATGTTCTACAATGAACACCGCGATGCAAAGCCAGAACTGTAGCTACCTGTTTTTATTTTGAAATTCGATTCCACAACATCAATTAGGTTTATTTTCTTTCATTAATCTCATTAATGAATATCCCATCATTTAAGTCCACCTAAACATCACAGATAAATATAACGTACGCTTATACCATCCGCATTCGCCTCGATGTCCCGTCTGCACCGTTAGGTTAGGTAACTAACGCCAGAGCGAGGCAGGGCTAGCGCGGGTGTAAAACATAAACAACGTCTATATATAATATATCATATATACTATATATAATATCTGTCACAGAACATCACATGATCACATCACAGATAAATCACAGCAGAAGAAACATATGAAATATTGGATATTCTAGGACGTCCGTGTTTTCAATACGAGCCAGTATAAAACACGGATTCCACGGTCGTGATGAATAGCCTATCCCACACCCCTAGACCCCTACGAGAGCGGCAAGGAACCCTACCAATTCTAGGGTTAGGAGACCCGGACTCGACTCCTCGAGTTGGTCTCCCACTGGACCCCAGAACCCGGTTACTTGTGCTCCCCTCCTTGGGTCTATCCTAGTGCAGAAAAGTAAATAATATACATCAACGGTGACATCTTCCGCAACCTGGAAGTGCCCCAATAAAAGAATATTACGTACAAGTTTTTACATGAATGAAAATGAAAAACACTCATCTCACATAAAAAAAACCCGGCTATTCAAACACGACGATCCAATATAACATATCCAGCAACACATAACATCACATGTCATCAACGTAAGTAAATATGCGCATCCCAATTGTCGTTGACATATAGCAACGAAACCGGCGACATCACATATTACACTTACGGTCACAGAAAAGAAAGTGTAAAACTACAACAGTTGGAATCCGCAAACTCTTTAGACATCGCATGCCTAATCATATGAATTCTTTAGACATCGCATGCCTAACAATTATAAACCCCGCATTTTAGTCTCAAAATCGAAAACACTTTTCAATATCAAGTCGGGCAATTCAACAAGATTCCCGACATCCTGATCGAATGCTCGTCGCAAACTTCAGTAGGCGGCTGCACCCCCGACGCCGTCGACAAAGTGCACCAAGGCGGAACACCGCTGCCGCGAGCACCCGAACGGATGCTTTCGGCGACGGGGTTCTCCTACAGTCACTTGGTCGGGGCTATGGAGTGAGGCTGTCTATTAAGTTTACCCGGCGAGTATCCGCGTACGCTACGTGATTGCGACGGACTTTTGTTCACATCAAAATTCCGTGGCAACCGATCAAGTGAGACTAAACTGCTATGTTTATAACATTCATTCAGTTATCACATAACTTTTGTGAATTCCAATTGTTGTATCACATTCCGGATAAACAGAAAATGTTAAACTTTCCGATTGAACATTCGAACACCCAAGTTTTCCCGAAACAGCTCAACACATGAAATAAGTCTAACAACATTCAGTTCGTGCCTCAGTACCAAGGTCCATCCATAGAAGGGTCAAGCCAACGCCTCACATGTGGCATGCCGTACTGCTCCAAACCCGAAGGTTCAAAGGGCAGTTCAAGACGGTCACATAATCGAGTTAAGGTTTGTTGTCTTCTAGAGGGTCCATCGCGTTACTTGCACTACTTAGAACGTCGTTAAACTACGGAAAAATCCAACAATTGGAAATTTCCCGGCAGGGGAAAAAGTGGGTATTTATATCCGGTCGAACTTTTTAACATAGTCTAAAATACCCGGAAAAGCACACAGACAGAATTAGACAATCCGATCGGTACACCGAGTCCCCAACATCACCCAGAAAATTCAACTCTTGAATAAATTATTAAAAATTCCCAGAAACACCAACAATAAACTAAAAGAATTACTGTGCAGAAAAATGTGCCAGAGGAGACCAACTTGCCGCGGAACCGCCGCATTAGGCATGCATATGCGGCGGTTCCGCCGCACAATGAACGATTCAGAGCCCCCGTTTTAAACAGTAATTCTTAGAATATTGCACTGAGGTTTCTGCATATTTTTAATATACAAAAATCCACATTTTACAGAATTGTCCAGAGGGCAATTTAAAGTCGGGGTTTTGGGTCGATCGGACTTCTAACTCCGTCTACGCATCGCCTAAGGCTCTAGCTAGACTCTGATACCACTGTAGGGTTCCTAGGCACTCTAATGGAGTCATACAAGTGATCAAACATGCACAGATCATTAAATTTTACGGGTGCCTACAAACCCTAATACGGATCGTCAACTAGATATATAGGCGATGCAAGCAAGTAAACGGAAATATAGCTAAAGGGAAGGGGCTACAACCTTTGTAGATCCGGTCCTCCACCTTCTAGGCTCCGCGATGAAGTCCCCTCGCTGTCCAAATCGGATCTTGGGCTCTAGCGTCGGCTTCATCGGAGAAAAAGCGGGCTAGGTCATCGACGACGATGCCGAAGATGATCTACGTCGAGGCATCGCTAGATCAAGCTCCAACTTCACCAAGTCAAGAAAACTTGTGAAGGAAACACCGTATACTACTTGGCAAGAGGTAGAGGATGAAGAAATAGGAAGTGGGTAGACTTTAGATTTGGATTTCTCACACTTTTTCATCAATCACCATTGATGTAGCAAGCTTTCTTCTCATGAAAGAAGAAGATGAAGAAGAAGAAGAAGATATGATAAGTTATTTCTAAAATAGAAAAATGATATGATAAGTATCATATTGTAACCATGGTTATGTGTAGAGAGTTAACCCAAGTTAGTTGAATGGTTGGGTTTGGAGATGAAGACAAAATGGTTGCTTAATCAAAGGTTCAAGAATCTTCAACTACAAACAAATCAAGCCACCATTTCAATTTCTTTATCATTTCCTTTTTCCAAAATAAACAAAAAGAATAAATAAATGAATAAGTAAATAAAATGAAACCCTAACCATTCATATAACCATGGTCAATTCTTTACACAAACCCAAGCTTGCATGTATCATCAAACATGATACAATCTTGTGCATAAAAGTATATCACATATACAACTTGCACAATCCAAGTGCGAAAATCCATTTAAAGTGAACCAATACCAGTTAATGCAAAGTAATATATCAAATATATAATTATACATTAAATCAATAAATTAACACTTGATTCAATGATCCGGTCATGTCGCATATAACCGGCTAGTATCCAATGTATCGGCTTATCGAATCAATCCTTGATTCGATAACTAGGTTATATCGCATACAACCATTCGACACATTCATCGCGAGAATGAAATACGGTATCACATACACGCATTATTCTCGGTCCCGCACATATCTCATATGCGCTCCTATTTCGTTTCGCTTGAGCCAGGAAACCTCTGTGTAGGACTCTAAAGACTCGTCAATACGCCGGTAGCGGATGATGATCATATCAAGCATCCACAAGCGGCAAGCGGTCTGCTAAACGTAACGGCCACCGGGGTATTGAGCGATCAGAATATCGACGAGCAAGCCCGCTCACACTCCTGTAAATCCAACCAGTAACACTTACCGCACAGTCCGGTCTGTTCGTCTGATATGTCGCATATCTCGCCTAGGGGTGGTAAACGTCAGACCCTAGTAGCTCGATAAGTCATGCCGACTTGAGGTCCATAACATTCGTGAAACTACTGATAACTCTTACCAGTATATCACTGCAACCCTGGCCAGGGATTTCCTGTTATGGCCAGTCGAGCATAGCGCAACATCAACCCCCAATACCGGGAGAGACGAATCCCCTCCTATCGCTCATTGCCTCCATGTGAATCGGGACTGTACCCAAAAACCACCTGTTTGCACGCCTCAGTAGAGCCGTGGTAGGGTGGAAATCAAAGCACAGTGGGAGACACACAAGACTCTATGACGATCTCGGGTCAACAGACTAAGCTGTACCAGTGTCACCAGAGAACTGCCATCTGACGTGAGGTATAATACCATCTGGGAGTTCTCGGCGAGTCCGTTCAGTGTACCCAGTCTCCACTGAGCACCCGTATACCATCTCTGATGTCAAACACCAATGGATATGGGATCATCCATCGCCCATCGCATGGGTCGAGAAGATATACGCTAGTCTACTCTGGAATATCGATGCCCCGTCTCGATATTCCCTCGACTAGGAACATTGAAGGATGTACTCATGGACTATCCAGGCCCCACCAGTATGATCTGCATCACAGTCCTGGAAGTCGAGTACACATCATAAGGGCTTTATCAACATGTAACAGAGAGACAGAAAGTATACACGTTAAGATAAAGAGCAACCAGATAGCGTACTATCATGTCGAGCAAGAAAGTCCTACCTATATATGTCCCAGCATCCACTACAATATACATCCAATGTACAGTAATGGCCTCTAGGGCATACATATAACTAACACTACAACCTGGGTATTGGATACTGGATCAGGATCCTATGTATGTAATTTGTTACATGGGCTAAAGAGAGGTAGAGAACTGTCAAAGGGTGATAAGTCTCTAACAGTAAGGAATGGAGCAATTGTTGCAGCCAAAGCAGTTGGCGAATATCACCTAGTGTTACCAACTGGTAACACATTGATTCTGAACGACTTTTACTATGTACCAAAGATGATGTACAACATTATATCAGTTTCTTTGCTAACTAAAGAAGGATATAATTTCACATTAGAGGATAATGTTATGAACATTTTTCTAAATCAAGTGTTGATTGGGTTTGGTACATTATGTAATAGTATATACGTTCTAAATCAAATGACAGTTCTAAACGTAAAGAACACACACAAGAGGAAGAGTTCAGAAATGAACGAAGCCTTCTTGTGGCACTGTAGACTAGGTCATATCAATGCGACAAGGCTATCTAAGTTACATAAAGATATATATTTGAATCCGTTCGAATTTACATCTTATGAAACTTGCGAGTCATGTCTCAAAGGTAAGATGACCAAAACTCCATTTACTGGACACGGAGAAAGAGCTACTGAACTCTTGGAACTGATACATAATGATGTATGCGGTCCTATGTTTACACATGCCAGGAATGGTTCCTCGTACTTTATTACATTCACCGATGATCTCTCAAGATACGGATATGTGTTTCTGTTGAAACATAAGTCTGAAGCTTTTGAGAAATTCAAGGAACATAAGTACGAAATTGAAAACCAGATGGGTAAAAGTATTAAAATCCTTCGATCTGATCAGGGAGGAGAATAATTGATCATGGAATTCATGATTATTTAAAAGAGAATGGGATTCTCTCTCAGCTTACTCCTTCGATCTTCGGGTGTGTTTATTACCAAGAACTGTTTCTCAGTATTCTCTGTTGGGTTTCCATTGCACCTAGTCTAGGGTTTGGTAGCATTACTCATGCCACTTTAAAATTTAGAGAGGTGCAAAGCAAGCAAACATGAATCTTTACTAGAAAATCTAGGGTAACAAGTTTATATCACATACAAAGAAGTAAAGAGAGTAGGATTACAACCTTTGTAGTCCGTTCCTTTGCTTCATAAACTCCATGTTGAGGTCCCTTCGCTGCGATCATCAAGAAGTCTGACTCTCAGGAGGCTCCATGAGGTGAACGATGCATCTTGCTTGAAGTTTTCTTGATCTAAGATGATCTACCTTGAAGAATCTCTAACCCAAGCTTACACTTCACTAATGAAGTAATTAGAGAAGTGAACACCCTAATCTAAGTAGTTAGAATAGATGAGGATGATGAAGTAGGAATTTTGCACTCTTTTGTTTTTAATTTCTCACTATTAATCATCACAAATCAAAAACCTAGTGAAGCTTTTCTTTTTAAGAACAAGAAGAAGAAGAAGAAGCAAAAGCTTTTGTGATGAATAATGAATTATTGTTGTGGTTACAATTGCAACCATGAGTTAAGAATGAGATTCTAACTCTTGTAGAGAATAAACCATAGGTTAAGGGTTTGGGGTGGGTTAACAAATATCTTCACAAAATATCAAAGCAAGATGACAAAGTCAAAGCTTCATGATGCTTCATGAAAACTCATCCAAAAGCTAACCTAAAAGCTAACCCTAATCCAAACCCTAACTTGGTTTAAACTCAAAAACCATGTCGCATTTGTAACCCTAACATGTTACAATATTATATATCGCATATACAATATATTTTGTAACAAAAGAAAATAATACAATTAACATATATCGCATATACATCAATGTATTATCCAGTGAGAAAATAAATCAATAAAGTGAGCTTATATTAGTTAATGTAACTTAATATATCACATATATAATTATACATTAAATTATCGAATCAACACTTGATCCGATAATCCGGCTATATTACATATAACCGACTAATATAACATGTACCAATTCATCGAATCAACAATTGATCCGATGACCCGGCTATATCACATATACCCGGCCGATATCACATATCGTGAGAATAGAATACGGTATCTCATATCGTATTATTTTCGGTCCCGCATATATCATATATATGCTCCTACTCCGTTTTGCCTGAGCCAGGAAACCTCTGTGTAGGACTCTAAAGAATCGTCAACACGCCGGTAGTAGGTGATGATCATATCAAACACCCACAAGCTGCAAGCGGTCAGATAAATATAACAGCCACCCGGGTATTGAGCAATCAAAAGATCAACAAGCAAGCCTGTACATTCTCCTGTGAATCCAATCAGTAACTCTACCGTACAGTCCGGTCTTTTCGTCTGATATGTCGCATATTAAGTCTAGGGGTGGTAAACGTCAGACCCCAGTAACCGATAAGTCGTGTCGATGTGAGGCTCATAACAGGTCGAGAAACTACTGATAACTCTTACCAGCAGCACTCCATCAACTCCCTGTACCGGGAGAGACGAAACCCCTCCTATCGCTCATTGCCTCCATGAGATTCGGGACTGTACCCAAAAGCCACCGTTTTGCACGCCCTCTTGGACGTGGTAAGGTGGAAATCAAAGCACAGTGGGAATCACACAAGACTCTATGACAATCTCGGGTCTACAGACTAACCTGTACCAATGTCCCGGGAGAACTGCTATCTGACGATAGGTATAATACCATCTAGGAGTTCTCGGTGAGTCCGTTCAGTGTACCCAGTCTCCACTGAGCACCCGTACACCATCTCTGATGTCAAACACCGATGGATATGGGATCATCCATCACCCATCATATGGGTCAAGATGCGTATACGCTAGTCTACTCTGGTGTATCGATGCCCTGTCTCGTTACACCCTCGACTAGGAATAGTTATAAGATGTACTCGTTGACTACCCTGGCCCCACTAGTATGATCTCATCATAGTCCCAGTAGTCAAGTACATATCCTAAGGGCTTTATCAATATGTAAGAGCAAGACAGTAAATCAATACAAGTCAACATATAAGACAAAGTGAAACCAGATAGCATACTAATATGTCGAGCAAGAAAGTCCTCTCTATATATATCCAAGCATCCACTATAATATAGATCATATATACAACAATGGCCCCTGGGGCATATATATATAACTAACAATCTCCCACTTGCACTAAGGCCGGCTATTGTAGTATCTCATACCCAACATCCCGAAGAGTCTCTCAAATTGTATCTGGGGTATGGCCTTCTTCATTGGATCCGCAGTGCTGTCCTTTGTGTCAACTCTCCTGACCTCGATCTCGCGGCGATCAACTATCTCCCGGATCAGGTGATACCGCCTCAGAATATGTCTGGACTTCTGATGGGACCTGGGTTCCTTGGCCAAAGCCACAGCTCCATTGTTATCACAATACAAAGGTATTGGATGCTCAATGGATGGAACCATACCAAGTTCGGTGATGAACTTCTTCATCCAGACAGCCTCTTTGGCAGCATCATTGGCAGCGATGTATTCAGCTTCCATCGTCGAGTCTGCAACGGTATCCTGTTTGGAACTCTTCCAACATACCTCCCCTCCATTGAGAGTAAAGACAAATCCCGAGTGCGACTTAGAGTCGTCCTTATCACTTTGGAAGCTGGAATCGGTAAAGGACTCTACTCGGAGTTCTCCATTACCATACACCAAGAACATCTCCTTAGTCCTTCGTAAGTACTTGAGAATGTTCTTCATAGCTATCCAGTGATTCTCTCCTGGATCTGCTTGATTCCTACGCACTACACTTAGTGAGTATGCTACATCGGGTCCGGTACATAGCATCGCGTACATGATAGAGCCTACTGCCGAAGCATAGGGTATCCCTTGCATGCGAGCTCTCTCCAAATCAGTCTTGGGAGACATCTCTTTGGAGAGAGAGAGTCCAGAGATCGTGGGTTGGTTCCCACGCTTGGATTCTTCCATACTAAACCTCTTTAGTATGGTGTCAATGTACCTGGATTGGGACAATCCCAGTATCCGTTTAGATCTATCTCTATAGATCTTGATTCCCAAAATGCAGGAGGCATCACCTAGATCTTTCATTAAGAATCGATGTGATAAGAAGAGCTTGACCGAGTGCAGCATAGGAACATCAGTTCCTATCAAGAGTATGTCATCCACGTATAATACGAGGAAGACGACCTTACTCTCTGCAACATTCTTGTATATACAAGGTTCATCTACGTTTTTGATGAAGTCAAACTCTTTGACTAGAACATCAAAACAGATGTTCCAACTCCGCGATGCCTGCTTTAACCCATAGATGGATTTAAGCAGCTTGCATACCTTTTCGCTTATCCCACTATCTACGAAGCCCTCTGGCTGAGTCATGTACATGCAATCCTCTAAATCACCATTTAGAAAGGCGGTCTTAACATCCATTTGCCAGATTTCATAGTCATGGTATGCAGCAATAGCAAGTAAGATCCGGATGGACTTAAGCATAGCCACTGGAGAAAAGGTTTCGTCATAATCCACACCTGGTCATTGACGAAAACCCTTTGCAACAAGTCTAGCTTTGTAAGTCTCAACTTTTCCATCTACACCAAGTTTCTTCTTAAAGATCCACTTGCTCCCAATGGGTTTTACCCCTTCAGGAGAAACTTCCAAAGTCCATACTTTATTGGTGTACATGGATTCCATCTCAGATCGCATTGCATCCATCCATTTCACTGAGTCCCCACTCGTGATTGCCTGCTCGAAGCTAGTTGGGTCATCATCTTCCATGATGCAATCCTTGCTCCCACCATCTACGAGAAAACCATAGTACCTCTCAGGTGGATGAGGAACCCTGCTAGATTGGCGGAGAGGATGGGGTTCGTCAGGTTCTACTAAATCATCTGGTTCCACTAAATCTTCAGTCGCAGTTTGTGCTGCCGGAACTTCTTCCAGTTCTACCTCATTACCACTAATTTATTTTGCAATAAATTCCTTTTCTAAAAAGGTGGCATGTTGAGCAACAAACACCTTTTGCTCCTCACTGTGCTAGAAAAAGTATCCATAAGAATTCTTCGGATACCCACAAACTTGCAGAGAACTGATCGTGCTTCGAGTTTGTCCGGATTTTGCCTTTTGACATAGGTCGGACAACCCCATATCTTAACTCGTTTAAGATAAGGTCTCTTCCCACTCCATATCTCATATGGTGTGGTAGATACAGATTTAGATGGAACTTGATTCAATAGGTATGCTGCTGTCTCAAGCGCATAACCCTAAAAGGAAATAGGCAACTCAGCAGTGCTCATCATAGAGCGCACCATATCTAATAGGGTGCGATTCCTCCGCTCCGATACACCGTTGTGTTGTGGTGTATAAGGAGGAGTAAGCTGAGAGAGAATCCCATTCTCTTTTAGATAGTCATGGAACTCATTGCTCAAGTATTCTCCTCCTCGATCTGATCGAAGGATTTTAATACTTTTACCTGTTTGGTTCTCTACTTTATTTTTATATTCTCTGAATTTCGCAAAAGCTTCAGACTTGTGTTTCAACGGGAACACATGTCCTTATCTTGAGAGGTCGTCAGTGAATGTAATAAAGTAGGAAGAACCATTCCTGGCATGTATAGACATGGGACCCCATACATCACTATGTGTCAGTCCCGAGAGTTCTGTAACTCTTTCTCCGTGTCCACTAAACGGAGTTTTGGCCATCTTGCCTTTGAGACATGACTGGCAAGTATCATAAGAAGAAAATTTGAACGGATTCAAATATCCATCCTTATGCAACTTAGCTAGTCGTGTCGCATTGATATGACCTAGTCTACAATACCATAAGAAGGATTCGTTCATTTATGAACTCTTTCTCTTGTGTGTTTTGTACATTAAGTACTGTAGTTTGGTTGAGAAAGTATATGCCATTATTTAACGATCCTGATCCAATCAACTTTTGATTCAGGAATATGTTCATAACATTATCCTATACTTCAAAATTATATCCTTCTTTGCTCAATAAAGAAACTGATATAAGATTGCATATCAGGGTCGGAATGTAATAGCATTCGTTCAGAACCAATGTATTACCATTCGGTAACTGATTCGTATGTCAAAAATATTTAGTAACCGCAATCAAGAACGGCGTCGCTTGGTAGCTAGCCGGTGAGTACGGGTCGGTCCATAGGGATTTTGTGAATTTCCTAATTGGTCTAACGACTTAATTCCGATTGGGGTCGGATTGATTAAATCTAAAAACTAAATCTATCTAGATCTAAATCTTACTAGGGTTAGGTTTAGGGTAGGTTTGGAAATGTAAATAAATCTCACCGCTTTCTATACCCAAATTACGATCTATGAGGTGTTATGGTAATTATTAATAAAGGGGATTAGAACCATTCGGGAAGGTGTTTCTTCCTCTAGGTTCTTGTCCTTCCTTTATCAATCCTTACCCTAACCTCCATGGAAAGCACGCGCAACCGGGCCTTTATACTACGGTATCACCACTACCTCATGGGATAGGGTGCCGTAGGGAGCGGTGTGTGCATGTATGCATGGAGTCCTATTGATTATATGTGATGAGCAAGAAAGAGATGAGAGATCTCATATCTAAAAAGCCTTCCCCAAAGCTAAGCCTAACAAACGAGGAGACTACTCGCTCATTAGGGAATTGAAGAACATGCTATCTATCTATCTAGGGCAAGGAATTAAAGATCTAAACTAGGGCAATTAAATAAAACTACTTACTTTACAGATGGCTCTCTCCAAACATTTACACAGGGTTGTCAGATCTGAATAGATGATATGAAAAGAGGCATCGATGCTCTCCAAAAGAAATTTGAATTTTATTAATGAAAGGAGGCATACCTCAAAAGAAGTATTTGGGTTTCTATTTATAGGACATAAAAAACCCTAGGTTTACAATTGACGCCATTCTGCTATTACAAAAATACCACCTAAGAAAAAGACCTAGTCAGCGCCCGCCAGCACCGACACATTTCTGCGCCGACACGGGTTCTTGATGGCCGCGGATCCGCGGCCATATAGGGAGCTTGATGCATCATTTTTCTTGGGGTTGTTTCTGCTGCATTTGGGTACTTGTTTCTTCAGGACTTTCTTGAGAATATCTTCTGGTTATCTTCCAGATCTCTCCAGTGAATATTGTAGTGGACTTTTGTCGTTGCTTCGGGACGAAGTCTTGAACCTTGCACTGCCTTGTACTTTGTGAACTGATCTTCGTGTAGGCTTGATCAAGATTCCAACATTTATTGATCGTAGTCCCACTTTTGTATCGTCTTTTGTCTTTTTTACTGTTTTTGTCCCAGAATCTGTAACCTGCAACTATGTAGTAGACATGGGTCAAAAGCACCTGTTTATTTGTAAAATGACTAGGACTGGGGAATATAATAATGCAATATTATGATATTAACAAATACCCCCAAACTTATCTTTTGCTCGTCCTTGAGCAAACCTAGTTTTTATTCTCAACAAAAACCTAACCTTACTTTCGCAGGGAATCGCGATTGCACTGAGCTCGTGCAACAAGCCGTTAAACCTCTAGGTGTCCCTAGTAGGAGGAGTGTTGTCTCCTGAGGGTTTTCAGCGAATACTACCCACAAAATCCTATCAATTTGGCCCACTGACTTTTATTCTCCAATTAGGTTTTCTAACAAGGAATTCTATTATCTTTGACTCGTAGATTATCCACCCGTATTCTTCACGTTTCCTTATCATTTAACTTAAGATTATATATGTTCTGTGGACTTACTTAGCTTTCGGCATCACTTAAGTTTTCCTTCTAGGGTTCTATCTCGACTTAGGAATTTTTATCATCTCTACTAAAGATACAAGTCATATTCTTCATTCCTATCTCTTATCTAAATCCCAATCACATGCCCCTACGTGTGTGTATATATCACCCCTACACTTGGAAATTCAAATCAAGCAATCATACTCTTGTCCGTTGTCCAAAGCACTTCTTAATAGCTGAATTTTTAGAAGAATTTCACTCACACATCTTTCATGCGACCGTTAATACTTCTTAAGGTACCAAAAACCGATTGCAAGATATGTTTGCACATTAAAGCGTAATTCCTAGTCTTGTAACACCTAAGGTTTTAGCAGTGACTCCCAAACTAGTTGGTCTAAGGCATTAGGTGATGAAGCACCCTCGCTAAATATTTTTTTCTATTTTTGCAGCCTTAAGTAATCACAAAAACCAGTGTTCATTTATTTATTATCTCTTTATTCACACTGTAGGGTTCCTAGGCACACTAATGAAGTCTCAAAAGTGATCAAACATGCACAAATCAAATTTTACGGGTGCCTACAAACCCTAATACGGATCGTTAACTAGATATATAGGCGAAGCAAGCATGTAATCGAATTAAATGCTAAGGGAAAGTGACTACAACCTTTGTAGATCCGGTCCACCACTTCCTAAGCTCCGCGATGATCTCCCTCTGCTGTCCAAATCGAACCCTTGACTCTAGCATTGGCATCATCGAAGAAAGGGCGGGCTTGATCGTCGGTTCGATGCCGAAGATGATCTACGTCGAGGCATCACAAGAACAAGCTCCAACTTTACCAAGCCTTGAAAACTTATGAAGGAAACACCCTATACAACTTGGCAAGAGGTAGAGGATGAAGAAATAGGAAGTGGGTAGACTTTAGATTTGGATTTCTCACTCATTTTGGCTAGTTGCCATTGATGGTGCAAGCTTTCTTCAAGTTGAAGATGAAGAAGATGAAGAAAAAGAATATGATAAGTATTTTTTGTAAATGATAAATAAATCAATACTTATCATTTACTAACCCTTGGTTAGTTGTAGAGAATGGACCATGGTTAACTTGAATGGTTAGGGTTAAGGATGAGACAAGAATGGTGACTTAGTCAAAGTTTCAAGAAACTTCAACTACAAACAAATCAAGCCACCATTCTATTTTCTTTATCATTTCCTTTTTCCAAAATAAACAAAAAGAATAAGTAAAAGAATAAGTAAATAAAATGAAACCCTAACCATTCATATAACCATGGTCAATTCTTTACACAAACCCAAGCTTGCATGTATCATCAAACATGATACAATCATGTGCACAAATGTATATCACATATACAACTTGCACAATTCAAGTGAGAAAATCCATTTAAAGTGAACCAATACTAGTTAATGCAAAGTAATATATCAAATATATAATTATACATTAAATCATTAAATCAACACTTGATTCAATGATCCGGTCATGTCGCATATAACCGGCTAGTATCCAATGTGTCGGCTTATCGAATCAATCCTTGATTCGATAACTAGGTTATATCGCATACAACCATTCGACACATTCATCGCGAGAATGAAATACGGTATCACATCCACGCATTATTCTCGGTCCCGCACGTATCTCATATGCGCTCCTATTTCGTTTCGCTTGAGCCAGGAAACCTCTGTGTAAGACTCTAAAGACTCGTCAATACGCCGGCAGCAGGTGATGATCATATCAAACACCAACAAGCCGTAAGCGGTCTGCTAAACGTAACGGCCACCCGGGTATTGAGCGATCAGAAGATCGACGAGCAAGCCCGCTCACGCTCCAGTGAATCCAACCAGTAACACTTACCGTACAGTCCGGTCTGTTCGTCTGATATGTCGCATATCTCGCCTAGGGGTGGTAAACGTCAGACCCCAGTAGCTCGATAAGTCATGCCGACTTGAGGTCCATAACATTCATGAAACTACTGATAACTCTTACCAGTATATCACTGCAACCCTGGCCAGGGATTTCCTGTTATGGCCAGTCGAGCATAGCACAACATCAACCCCCAATACCGGGAGAGACGAATCCCCTCCTATCGCTCATTGCTTCCATGTGAATCGGGACTGTACCCAAAAACCACCTGTTTGCATGACTCAGTAGAGCCGTGGTAGGGTGGAAATCAAAGCACAGTGGGAGACACACAAGACTCTATGACGATCTCGGGTCAACAGACTAAGCTGTACCAGTGTCACCAGAGAACTGCCATCTGACGTGAGGTATAATACCATCTGGGAGTTCTCGGCGAGTCCGTTCAGTGTACCCAGTCTCCATTGAGCACCTGTATACCATCTCTGATGTCAAACACCAATGGATATGGGATCATCCATCGCCCATCACATGGGTCGAGAAGATATACGCTAGTCTACTCTGGAATATCGATGCCCCGTCTCGATATTCCCACGACTAGGAACAATGAAGGATGTACTCATTGACTACCCAGGCCCCACTAGTATGATCTTCATCATAGTCCTGGAAGTCGAGTACTCATCCTAAGGGCTTTATCAACATGTAATCAGAGAGACAGGAAGTATATATGTTAATATAAAGAGCAACCAGATAGCGTACTATCATGTTGAGCAAGAAAGTCCTACCTATATATGTCCCAGCATCCACTACGATATACATCCAATGTACAGTAATGGCCTCTAGGGCATACATATAACTAACAATCTCCCACTTGCACTAGGGCCATCTGTAGCAGTGGTTGTAGTATCTAATACTCAACCATCCCCTAAAAGTCTCTCTTTGGGAAAATGCCTTCGTGAGTGGAACCGCCGTGTTATCCTCTGAGTCTGCTCTCCTTCCCTCGATCACCCTGGAGATCAACTATCTCCATGATCAGGTGATACTGCCTTAGATTATGTCTGGGTCACTGATGGGACCAGGGTTCCGGGGCCAAAACCACACTTCCATTGTCATACAATGGCAGGAACCTAGTTCATCTTATGAACCAATATACACCCAAACTGCCTCTTTGGTAGTATCTTTAATAGCGATGTTACCAGCCTTTATCTTCTAGTTTGTCACGGTATCTAGCTTGGAAATCGTCCAACATACCGTCCCTTTACTAAGGGTAAAGACAATGCCTGCGACTGACATTCAGTCGTTCTTATCACTCTGGAACCCTTCCAGTGATTCTCCCCAGGATCGATTGATACCATCTCACTACAACTAGTGAGTATCCTAACATCCAATTAAATCTATCTCATAGATCCAAAGCTTAGGATTTAGTAGGTATCACTTTGATCCTATATGGAAAATCATTGTGATAAGCGGAGATTGATCGAGCGTAGCATAGGAAACTCCTTCCCTAACAAGAGTATGTCATCCACGTATTCTACGAGGATCGTCACCATACTCCCTACTACCTTCTTGTTTATACAAGGTTCATCTACCATTTTGATGATGTCAACTTCTTTGACTAATCCATCAAAACAGATGTTCCAACTCCGCGATGCCTGCTTTATCTTATAAAGCATCTTGCACACGTTTCCGCTGCTCCCACTGTCTACGAGGCCCTCTGGCTGTGTTCTTATAGACGTTCTCTTCTAAATCAATATTTAGAAAAGTAGTCATGGCACCCAACCACCAGATATCGTATTCATGGTATGTAGCCGTGGCAAGTAGGATCTGGATGGACTCAAGCATAGTCCCTAGAAAATGTTTCATCATTATCCACACCTGGTTGATGACTAAAACCTTTAACAAGTCTAGCTTTAAAAGTCTCAACTTTTCCATGTACACCAAGTAATCTTCTCAAGATATACTTGCTCCTGATGGGGATTTAACCCTTCAGATATAGCAACCAAAGTCCATACTTTGTTGGTGTATAAGGATTCCATCTCAGATTACTAAGCATCTAGCCATTCTTACAGAGTCCCTACTCTCGATGGCCTGCTTGAAACTGATTGGGCCATCATCTCATGATGCAATCCTCGCTCCCACTGTCATCGAGAAACCGAGGTATCTCTCAGGCAGGCGAGGAACCCTACCAGATCGGCGGAGAGGCTGAGGTTCGTCGGGGACTATAGAATCCTTTGGTTCTGTCAAATCTTCAGCTGTAGTTTCGTATAGCTGGAACCTTTCCAGTTCTACAGAACTGACCTTGCCTTGATCTTGTCCGGATTTTGCTTTTGACATAGGCCGGACAATCCCAAATCTTAACTTACTTAAGAGATAGGATCTTCCCACACCATATCTTATATGGAGTGGTAGGCACTGATTTGATTCGAACCTTATTCAATAGGTATGCAGCTTCTCAAGCGCATAACTCCCAAAAAGGAAACAGGTAACTCAGTAGTACTCATCATAGAGCACACCTTATCATATAGGGTGTGATTGCTCCGCCCCGATACACTAATGTGCTATGGTTAATTGGAGGAGTAATGCTGAGAGAGAATCTCATTCTCCTTTAGAATAATCCAGGAATTCCATGCACAAGTATTCTCCTCCTTGATCTCATCAAAGGACATAATACTTATACCCGGTTATTGGTTCTCTACTTCTAACTTATATTCTGTGAATACCTCAAAAGGTTCGGACTTATGTTTCAACAGGAACATATGACTGAATCTTGAGAGATTATCAGAGAATATAATGAAGTATAAAGAACCAGTCCTGGCATGTGTAGACAGGAGACCTTACATACATCATCATGTATCAGTCCCAAGAGTTTACCAACTCTTCCTCTGTTTCCAATAAACAGAGCTATGGTCATCTTATCTTTGTGACATGACTGGCAAGTTTCACAAGATGTAAATTGAAACTGATTTAAATATACATCTAAATGTAACTTCAGCCAGTCGGGTCGCACTGATATGACCTAGTCTACAATGCCTCAAGAAGAATTCGTTCATTTCTGAACTCTTCCTCTTGTGCGTGTTCTGAATACAAAGAACTGTAGTTTGATTTAGAACGTTAATGCTTTTAGATAACGCGCCTAAACCGATCAACTTTTGATATAGGAAATGTTCAAAACATTATCCAACAATACAAAATTATATCATTTCTTTACTAATAAAGAGACTGATATGATTTTGTATATCAGGTTCGGTATCTAATAGCATTTGTTCAGAATCAATGTATTCGTAATACAGGGTGACAGTGACCAACAGACTTGGCTGCAACACTTGCCCCGTTTTCTGCCTCATGAAACTTATCACCCGTTCTCAGTTTTTCTACCTTTTTGTAGCCCTATGTAACAGATTACATATCTGGGATCCTGATCCGGTATCATATACCCAGGAAGCAGAGGATACTGAGAAACAGTTCTTTGTAATGAACACACCCGAAGGAGATGCATCATATGCACTGTCTTCGTTTGGGCGGCATAGGAATTCTGGTATTCCCTATTTCCTGCTCTGTCTTATAACAATTATAAGTTGGAGCGGGACCAACGTTCCCCAGCTCAGAATAACAAGCGGGTTCGGTCAATACATCCATTTTATTATCTTGATTAAGGCGTGATATGGTCGCTACCAGGAGAGAGAGAAGAAAATACTCTGCGTGCGCTCTTGCAAGATCAGATTGGTTATATATTTTATCTAATCAGGATGGCTCCCACTGTTTTTATCAAATCTTCCTTCAAACCTTAAAAGGAAAGACTAGCCGGGATTAATTACACTCTACTAGTTCGCCAATTTTTCAGCCAGGCCAGTGTCAGTACTTTGAGGGAGGTTCCCCGTGCTTTCGCACGGACCTAATTACAGTAAACCTCGTTTTCCCAGAGGCGTAACCCCGTTGACACCTTTCTAGACACCTACTTGATCGGCTAATTGCAAAGTGCAAAACTCTCCCAGGAGTAACAATTACTCGCAGTGGGTATCGGGATCCAACTATCATATAGAAGGTATGCAATCTCATTGCAAATTTCAACACTTGAAACTCCCGATAAAGGTTTTACCCCTAGCACCTATGACCTTAACTATGGTCAACAAATCATAAGTACTAGTCAAGTTCTACCCGTCATTTCGTGATTAATTAGACCCATCCACATGACCCTTAACTAAGGTCAACAAAGTCACGCGACTGTCCTAACTAATCGCATCATATGCGGTGTAGGAAGACATCACTTAGCTACCGTACACTGTGCCTTGACTATGGTCAACAAACACAGCACGAATACTAAGTACTCTACTTCCTAAAATGACGGAGGGTTGCGGCTGGTTTTTGTGAAAACCTTTAACGCTTTGAACTTGATCTCGTTGCGGAATCAAATGGTTTTTAAATGGAATGTTTTTGAAGCTTTTCTAGTTTTGCTAAAGGGGTCACTCCCTGTGAAGGGATCGTCGGCCCTTTCCTCGTCGAATGAGGTGCGGGATATATCATATATATCACTGTGCAAAGCGTAAACTATAGAAGCGATCAAAGACAAACCGATGGTTGTAGCATCTGCCAGTTATTGCTAAAGGAGTCACTCCCGGTGAAGGGATCTCGGTCCTTTCCTCATCGAATAAGGTGCATGATGTTCTATAATGAACACCGCGATGCAAAGCAAGAACTGTAGCTACCTGTTTTATTTTGAAAT
Organism: Agapanthus africanus; assembly: GCA_030015575.1. Taxonomy (NCBI): domain Eukaryota; kingdom Viridiplantae; phylum Streptophyta; class Magnoliopsida; order Asparagales; family Amaryllidaceae; genus Agapanthus; species Agapanthus africanus. The sequence goes on along the minus strand of JASDDO010000275.1, from coordinate 341,395 downwards.
TCGATTCCACAACATCAATTAGGTTTATTTTCTTTCATTAATCTCATTAATGAATATCCCATCATTTAAGTCCACCTAATCATCACAGATAAATATAACGTACGCTTATGCCATCCGCATTCGCCTCGATGTCCCGTCTGCACCGTTAGGTTAGGTAACTAACGGCAGAGCGGGGCAGGGCTAGCGCGGGTGTAAAACATAAGCAACGTTTATATAATATATCATATATACTATATATAATATCTGTCACAGAACATCACATGATCACAGATAAATCACAGCAGAAGAAACATATGAAACATTGGATATACTAGGACGTCCGTATTTTCAATACGAGCCAGTATAAAACACGGATTCCACGGTCGTGATGAATAGCCAATCCCACACCCCTAGACCCCTACGAGAGCGGCAAGCAACCCTACCAATTCTAGGGTTAGGAGACCCGGACTCGACTCCTCGAGCTGGTCTCCCACTGGACCCCAGAACCCGGTTACTTATGCTCCCCTCCTTGGGTCTATCCTAGTGCAGAAAAGTAAATAATATACATCAACAGTGACAACTTCCGCAACCTGGAAGCGCCCCAATAAAAGAATATTACATACAAGTTTTTACATGAATGAAAATGAAAAACACTCATCTCACATAAAAATCCCCCGGCTATTCAAACACGACGATCCAATATAACATATCCAGCAATACATAACATCACATGTCATCAACGTAAGCAAACATGCGTATCCCAATTGTCATTGACATATAGCAACGAAACCGGCGATATCACATATTACACTTACGGTCACAGAAAAAAAGTGTAAAACTACAACAGTTGGAATCCGCAACCTCTTTAGACATCACATGCCTAATCAAATGAATTACTTAGACATCGCATGCCTAACAATTATAAACCCCGCATTTTAGTCTCGTTATCGAAAACACTTTTCAATATCAAGTCAGGCAATTCAACAAGATTCCCGAAAAACTGATCGAATGCTCGTCGCAAACTTTAGTAGGCAGCCGCACCCCTGATACCGTCGACGAAGTGCACCAAGGCGGAACACCGGTGCCGCGAGCACCCGGACGGATGCTTTCGGCGACGGGGTTCTCCTACAGTCACTTGGTCGGGGCTATGGGGTGAGGCTGTCTATTAAGTTTACCCGGCGAGTATCCGCGTATGCTACGTGATTGCAACGGACTTTTGATCACATCAAAATTCCGTGGCAACCGATCAAGTGAGACTAAACTGCTATGTTTATAACATTCATCCAGTCATCTCATAACTATTTGCGAATTCCAAGTATTGTATCACATTCCAGATAAATAGAAAATGCTAAACTTTTCGATCGAACAATCGAACACCCAAGTTTTCCTGATACAGCTCAACACATGAAATAAGTCTAACAGCATTCAGTTCGTGCCTCAGTACCAACGGTCCAGCCGTAGAAGGGTCAAGCCAACGCCTCACATGTGGCACGCTGTACTGCCCCAAACCCGAAGGTTCAATGGGTAGTTCAAGACGGTCACATAATCGAGTTAAGGTTTGTTGTCTTCTAGAGGGACCATCACATTACTTGCACTACTTAGAACGTCGTTAAACTACGGAAAAATCCAACAATTGGAAATTTCCCGGCAGGGGAAAAAGTGGGTATTTATATCCGGTCGAACTTTTTAACATATTCTAAGAATATCCGGAAAAGCACACAGACAGAATTAGACAATCCGATCGATATACCGAGTCCCCAATACAACCCAGAAAATGAAACTCTGGAAAAAAATATTAAAAATCCCCAGGAAAACCAGCACAGACAACTAAGAACTACTGTGCAAAATTGGATGCACAAAACGACAAACGGGCCACGGAACGGCCGCATGAGCAAGCTCATGCCACGGTTCCGCCGCACTTTAGTTGAATCACGGGCACGTGCTGCACATTTTTTCTTAAAATTCCCTGCTGAATTTTCTGAATAATTTTAATTCACAAAAATCCACATTTTACAGAAATGTCCAGAGAGCATGTTAAATATTGGAGTTTTTGGTCGATCGGACTTCTAATTCCGTCGAGACTTCGCCTAAGGCTCTAGCTAGGCTCTGATACCACTGTAGGGTTCCTAGGCACACTAATGAAGTCTCACAAGTGATCAAACATGCACAAATCAAATTTTACGGGTGCCTACAAACCCTAATACGGATCGTTAACTAGATATATAGGCGAAGCAAGCATGTAATCGAATTAAATGCTAAGGGAAAGTGACTACAACCTTTGTAGATCCGGTCCACCACTTCCTAAGCTCCGTGATGATCTCCCTCCGCTGTCCAAATCGAACCCTTGACTCTAGCATTGGCATCATCGAAGAATGGGCGGGCTTGATCGTCGGTTCGATGCCGAAGATGATCTACGTCGAGGCATCACAAGAACAAGCTCCAACTTCACCAAGCCTTGAAAACTTGTGAAGGAAACACCCTATACAACTTGGCAATAGGTAGAGGATGAAGAAATAGGAAGTGGATAGACTTTAGATTTGGATTTCACTCATTTTGGCTAGTTGCCATTGATGGTGCAAGCTTTCTTCAAGTTGAAGATGAAGAAGATGAAGAAAAAGAATATGATAAGTATTTTTTGTAAATGATAAATAAATCAATACTTATCATTTACTAACCCTTGGTTAGTTGTATAGAATGGACCATGGTTAACTTGAATGGTTAGGGTTAAGGATGAGACAAGAATGGTGACTTAGTCAAAGTTTCAAGAAACTTCAACTACAAACAAATCAAGCCACCATTCTATTTTCTTTATCATTTCCTTTTTCCAAAATAAACAAAAAGAATAAATAAAAGAATAAGTAAATAAAATGAAACCCTAACCATTCATATAACCATGGTCAATTCTTTACACAAACCCAAGCTTGCATGTATCATCAAACATGATACAAACATGTGCACAAATGTATATCACATATACAACTTGCACAATTCAAGTGAGAAAATCCATTTAAAGTGAACCAATACTAGTTAATGCAAAGTAATATATCAAATATATAATTATACATTAAATCATTAAGTCAACACTTGATTCAATGATCCGGTCATGTCGCATATAACCGGCTAGTATCCAATGTGTCGGCTTATCGAATCAATCCTTGATTCGATAACTAAGTTATATCGCATACAACCATTCGACACATTCATCGCGAGAATGAAATACGGTATCACATCCACGCATTATTCTCGGTCCCGCACATATCTCATATGCGCTCCTATTTCGTTTCGCTTGAGCCAGGAAACCTCTGTGTAGGACTCTAAAGACTCGTCAATACGCCGGCAGCAGGTGATGATCATATCAAACACCCACAAGCCGTAAGCGGTCTGCTAAACGTAACGGCCACCCGGGTATTGAGCGATCAGAAGATCGACGAGCAAGCCCGCTCACACTCCTGTGAATCCAACCAGTAACACTTACCGTACAGTCCGGTCTGTTCGTCTGATATGTTGCATATCTCGCCTAGGGGTGGTAAACGTCAGACCCCAGTAGCTCGATAAGTCATGCCGACTTGAGGTCCATAACATTCGTGAAACTACTGATAACTCTTACCAGTATATCACTGCAACCCTGGCCAGGGATTTCCTGTTATGGCCAGTCGAGCATAGCACAACATCAACCCCCAATACCGGGAGAGACGAATCCCCTCCTATCGCTCATTGCCTCCATGTGAATCGGGACTGTACCCAAAAACCACCTGTTTGCACGACTCAGTAGAGCCGTGGTAGGGTGGAAATCAAAGCACAGTGGGAGACACACAAGAATCTATGACGATCTCGGGTCAACAGACTAAGCTGTACCAGTGTCACCAGAGAACTGCCATCTGACGTGAGGTATAATACCATCTGGGAGTTCTCGGCGAGTCCGTTCAGTGTACCCAGTCTCCACTGAGCACCCGTATACCATCTCTGATGTCAAACACCAATGGATATGGGATCATCCATCGCCCATCACATGGGTCGAGAAGATATACGCTAGTCTACTCTGGAATATCGATGCCCCGTCTCGATATTCCCACGACTAGGAACAATGAAGGATGTACTCATTGACTACCCAGGCCCCACTAGTATGATCTTCATCATAGTCCTGGAAGTCGAGTACTCATCCTAAGGGCTTTATCAACATGTAATCAGAGAGACAGGAAGTATACATGTTAAGATAAAGAGCAACCAGATAGCATACTATCATGTTGAGCAAGAAAGTCCTACCTATATATGTCCCAGCATCCACTACGATATACATCCAATGTACAGTAATGGCCTCTAGGGCATACATATAACTAACACACACTTGAATTTTTCTTTTATTTTCTTCGTACTAAGGACTTTAGATAAGAGCATTTCAAGGTCTCTTCTACTATTCCAAGTTTCAAGGTTCGTGTTTGTGCAATTTGTAGGGTATATATTTTCATAATCTAGAGTTAAGCTTAGAAATTATTTTTCAAACTTATACTTTAATAAAAATATCAATACACTTCCCTTGTTTTAACTTAGCCTAAGAAGTGAACTCAAAAATTGCCTATTTCTAGATAAACTACAAAAACATATACTTTCTACCGTTAATTTTTTAAGAAAGGTTATTTTTAGGGTTTTTAATTTACTAAGTCTAAGATCTAGTTGTTCCTAGCTAGTTAACCTATTTGTCAGACTCAAGTCAATTATGGCCAAAATTGAATACATTAATTTTTATAAGTTTTGAAAATTTTCAATTTTTTCTGGGTTTTAAAATAAATATGCAAATGCAAAAATATACACATGAATGCGAAGGAAGAAGGCTTACTGAGCACACCCCCAAACTTAAACTTGACAGTGTCCTCACTGTCATGCTACCCCAAGAGGGTTGAGAATATCGGCACTCCCCTGTTTATTTATTTACAATTTTTTTTATTTTTTGAATATTTTTTTTTATTAGAAAAGAAAACAAAAAATATATATACATATATACAACAAGGTCCTTCCCAAACTAAACAAGGCCTTACATAAGCCAAAGGTTAGCACCAACCATTCAAAAATCTTATCGTGGTAATGGTAGAGTTGGTGAAAGAATGGAGTGGAAAGAAAAGAAATGAGAAGCACACAAGACCGTATGAAAAGAAGAGTGGAATATGGTCTCGGTGGAGGAGAAGAATGGCAGAAAAGAGAAAGAAGTGTAGTACGATCTTGAGGGTGTAAATCGAGTGAATAAATTAGCGCAATTTGTGATGACTGATGTGTTAAAAGCGATTGTGCTAATCTATCAACCCGTTGAGAAATGGGGTCAAATCCCTCAAGATTCTCAAGAAAACATGGGTACGTCGAACTTGGTAAACCCTCTATTGAAAATGGAAACGCGACGGAGTCTTGCGTGGTCGAAACGATATGAGGGATGAAAGAAAGTGATTTAGGGATAGTCTTAATCTCACCTAAGTAATCTATCTCGAACTCAAAGGATTCCATTAATGGTTCGAATTGACTGTAAGCAACCAAGTCTGATGGTTCAACTAACTCATCTGAAAATGTAAAGGACTCAAACTCGGGAGGTGAGTTTTCAACATCGTCCGAAAAAGTGAAACACTCGTAATCGTTATCATCTGTGAGAACTGTGTCAGATTCAAAGAGAAATTTTTCAAGCTCACGGTCTTCAAGCGTGATATTTTGCGTGGTCGGAACGATGGGAAGGAGGGAGGGTGATTTAGTTAAAGGTTCAAGAGAATGAATTGGAAAATCTGACACATCAAACAAAAATGGTTCATCCTCAATATTATCCTAAATACTCTCCTCAATGCTATCCTCATAATTCTCCTCAAAATTTAGCTTATCCATGCCATTATCATCAAAATCAAGACGCATATGAAGTTCAGGAGAAACATTTAATGACTCTGGAGGATGAATTGGAGATAAAATTTTAGTCAAATTTACGGAATCATCATCCAAAATATTCCCGGCGTCTATATCCTCAATGAAGTGAAAATCAATTTTTTCTGACACCTCATCAAACGCATGGATATTTATCAATTCAGGTTCTAGAGTGGAGGTGTAAGATTCAAAAGGATAGGTGTGGTTTCACTCGAAAGGGACTCTTCACAATCTGGAAAATCAATCACTACAAAGTCGCACAACTCATCATGTTGGACACATGTTTGAAAACTAGAGTTGTTGGATTCAATTGGGCATGGGTAGGTTTGATTTGGAAAGGTGTAGAACTTACTCTCTCCTCTCAAATTGTCATTTTGTCCAACCGCCTCCTCATACATTGGAATTTTTGGAGCTAGTTGGAAACTAGCTACCGGTTCACTAGGTTGCATAAGGGCGGCAATGGACGCATCCATATTCCTAATCATTTTGTTTGTCGCTAAAATATAAGCTTCCAACGACTATTCCAAACTAGACATGGGTTGTGAAGGGGTTTCGGTAAAAGATTCAAAATTGTTTGGATACGTGAAACTCCCAAATGGCTGTGTAGAAGCAATGTCTAGTGAAGGTGGAAAAGTCGGGTAGGACTGGTAGGAATTGGATGGTTGGACAGGAATAAGATCAACATTTGGATAAAAAGATGAATGGACTTGTTGATCCGTAGAACTAGATGTGTTGAGAGGAGTGAAAGATCGGCTACAAGATTTTTCAATGTGTTCAGCAATAGACACGGGTTTCAGAGTTACAATAGGACTCGAAAAGGTAGTATCAACGTACGAAGGTGGTGAAGGTTGACACGGTTGATACAAAGTGGATTGCAAAGTCGAACTGTTTCTCCTAGACGCTTCTATTCGATCTTTCAAAGAAATTTTGGGCATGGAGGGGTCATCCATAAATCGACCGAAACAATTCACGTACGAAGCAATGTTTGGTTCGGGATACCAAAGTTCGGCAAGAGTTTTACGAGGTGGGGTACCCATGATGTAAAAAAGAGAAGAAAAAGAATGGGTGGAAGTGAGGTGCACGGATTTCTTAGCGACAAAATTTTGCAAGTATTTGTAAAAAAAATTCCTTTTTTTTCATTTTCTCTTTATTTGGAACTGTTTGCAAAAAAGATTTTTGATAAAGGGCTTAGACAAAAATGCAATCAACCAGAAATGCACAATCAGGCCTAGATCTAGGGTCACCTAGGTCAGCTAGACAGCTCCTAACTGTTCCAAAGGGCTAGAAATAGGACCTCAAACCGCCTCTTTACCGCGGCCACGTAAGTGCCAGGTGAGTGGGAGGCTCCCCACTACAAAAGTAGTGGTCCTAATTAAGTAACCACTCGCCTTAGACACACTTGCCTAGACACCGCAAAATCAGGTTAGGATTAACGGCCGATGCCTACACTAGTCCTCTGTCCTATTGAGCGCGACGTCCTTAAGGCTGAGTCTAGTATTTTTTAATTAAATATGGTCAATGCAATATGCCTTATGTGATTTCTGGGGTCCTGGGAAGGGTGATGAAATCCCCACCCAATCTGGATTGGTCTCAAGCCCCTTAAAGTTAGATTAAATATATGCAAAGCAGTAACAACCACTTGCAATCCAAATTTTTATTTTAAGCGCGGCGTAAAGAATCCTGCAGGCAGATTCACAGAGAGGATATCTTGGGATTTGCAGAGGAGAGAACAAGGAGATCATACAGTGCAAATTTCATGCGATGACGTCACAAGAGGACCGCGTTTCCGCTGCGGAATGGCTACTATGGCGGCGGATCAACGGCGGGTTTAGAGGTTCATATCCCAAGAAAAATTTGCAGGCGCTGGCTTCACCTACCTGCCGCGGATGCGCGGTCAAAGCTGGGTTAGCGCAACGGTTCCGCAGTGGAGGAGGCAGCTCGAGTCCCCAGATTTTTTCAGTTGTTCTGTTGTTAAAATCCCCTGCTGTTCAGATCTGCTTTTTTTCTGTTTTGATCTCTGGATTTTTCCAGATCCGAACTCGGTTGCAGATCCTGCAAAATTCTCACAAAAATACCCTTCACAAAAATAAAAAATGATAAATTTTTATTTTATTTTTATTTATTTTATTTTTTATGATTTTTATGATTTATATTAACCCGAAATTGCAAAAAGAAAATAAAACGCCATCCCCGGCAACGGCGCCATTTGATTCGTATGTCAAAAATATTTAGTAACCGCAATCAAGAACGGCGTCACTTGGTAGCTAGCCGGTGAGTACGGGTCGGTCCACAGGGATTTTGTGAATTTCCTAATTGGTCTAACGAGTTAATTCCGATTGGGGTCGGATTGATTAAATCTAAAAACTAAATCTATCTAGATCTAAATCTTACTAGGGTTAGGTTTAGGGTAGGTTTGGAAATGTAAATAAATCTCACCGCTTTCTATACCCAAATTACGATCTATGAGGTGTTATGGTAATTATTAATAAAGGGGATTAGAACCATTCGGGAAGGTGTTTCTTCCTCTAGGTTCTTGTCCTTCCTTTATCAATCCTTACCCTAACCTCCATGGAAAACACGCGCAACCGGGCCTTTATACTACGGTATCACCTCTATCTCGTGGGATAGGGTGCCGTAGGGAGCGGTGTGTGCATGTATGCATGGAGTCCTATTGATTATATGTGATGGGCAAGAAAGGGATGAGAGATCTCACTCTCAAAAGCCTTCCCCAAAGCTAACCCTAACAAGCGAGGAGACTACTCGCTCATTAGGGAATTGAAGAACATGCTATCTATCTATCTAGGGCAAGGAATTAAAGATCTAAACTAGGGCAATTAAATAAAACTACTTACTTTACAGATGGCTCTCTCCAAACATTTACACAGGGTTGTCAGATCTGAATAGATGATATGAAAAGAGGCATCGATGCTCTCCAAAAGAAATCTGAATTTTATTAATGAAAGGAGGCATACCTCAAAAGAGGCATTTGGGTTTCTATTTATAGGACATAGAAAACCCTAGGTTTACAATTGACGCCATTCTGCTATTACAAAAATACCCCCTAAGAAAAAGACCTAGTCAACGCCCGCCAGCACCCACACATTTCTGCGCCGACACGGGTTCTTGATGGCCGCGGTTCCGCGGCCAAACCCTACGTTTGGCCGTGGATCCGCCGCCGTATAGGGAGCTTGATGCTTCATTTTTCTTGGGGTTTCTTCTGCTGCATTTGGGTACTTGTTTCTTCAGGACTTTCTTCAGAATATCTTCTGGTTCTCTTCCAGATCTTTCCAGTGAAAATTATAGTGGACTTTTGCCGTTGCTTCATGATGAAGTCTTGAACCTTGCACTGCCTTGTACTTTGTGAATTGATCTTCGTGTAGGCTTGATCAAGATTCCAACATTTATTGGTCGTAGTCCCACTTTTGTATCGTCTTTTGTCTTTTTCACTGTTTTTGTCCCGAGAATCTGTAACCTGCAACTATGTAGTAGACATGGGTCAAAAGCACCTGTTTATTTGTAAAATGACTAGGACTGGGGAATATAATAATGCAATATTATGATATGAACAGTAACACAAGGTGATATTCGCCAACTGCTTTGGCTGCAAAATTTGCACCATTCGTTACTCTTACGGAATGATAACCCTCTCCCAATTCCCTACCTTTACGTATCCCATGTAACTTACATATATGGGATCCAGATCTAGTATTTAATACCCAGGACGTAGATTGAACTGAGAAACAGTTCTCGATAACTAACACACCCGAAGAAAATGCATCAGCATGCTTGTTCTTCATCTGGGCGGCGTGAGAATCTAGATATTCTCCTATTCCCTGCTCGGACTTATAACAATTATAAGCGGGAGTGGGACCAACGTTCCCCTGCTCAGTATAATAAGCGGGTTCAATCAATACATCCATATTATTATCTTGATTAACGCCTGACATGGTCGCTACCTGGAGAGAGAGAGAAGAAAACACTTTAGTGTATGATCTTGCAAGGTTAGATTGGTTATTATCTTATCGAATCAAGATGGCTCCCACTGCTTTTTATCAAATCTTCCTTAAAACCCTAAAATGTAAAACAAGCCGGGATTAATTACACCTTACAAGTTTGCCAATCTTTCGGCCAGGCCATTGTTGGTACTTTGAGGGAGGTTCCCCGTACTTTCACACGGACCTAATTAAAATAAATCTCGTTTTTCCCAGAGGCATAACCCCATTAACACCTTTCTAGACACCTACTCGATCGGCTATTTGTCCTGTGTAAAACTCTCCCAGGAGTAACTCTTACTCGCAGCGGGTATCGGGATCTAACTATCTCATAGGAGGTATGCAATCTCATTGCAAATTTCAACACTTGAAATTCCTGATAATATTCTGCCCCTAGCGATCTATGACCTTGACAAGATCAATAAACCATAAATCGCAAGTCAAGTTCAACCCGTCATTTCCCGATTGAATTAAACCCACCCGCATGACCCTTGACAAGGTCAACAAGGCCGTACGAATACCCTAATCCAATCACATCTCATGTTTTAACACATAAACACTAATTAGCTACCGTACACTGCGCCCTGACAAGGTCAACGAACGCAGCACAAATACTAAGCAGGATTTATCTGAAATGACGGAAGGCTGCGTAAGGTTTTCAGAAAACCTATTGCGTAATGAACTTGTTATCGTTGTAGAAACAGATGATTTTGAAAAGGAGTGTTTTTGAGGCTTTTCTAGTTTCGCTAAAGAGGTCACTCCCGGTGAAGGGATCTCGGCTCTTTCCTTATCGAATAAGGTGCAGGATATTTCACAAATACCGCTGTGCAAAGCAAGAACTATAGAAGCAATCAAAAACTAAACCGTGAGTTTGTAGCATTTGCCAGTTTTGCTAAAGAGGTCACTCCCGGTGAAGGGATCTCGGCTCATTCCTCATCGAATAAAGTGCAGGGTATATCACATATACCACTATGCAAAGCAAAAAACTGTAGCTACCCTTTTTGAAAATTTGATTCTACAACATCTTTTAAGTTTCTTTTATTTTATTAATCTCATTAAGAAATCCCATCATTTATACTTCCTAAGCATCACAGAAGAAACGAAAGCAGTAATATTTATATATCATCATATATATATAGTATAAGCATTCGTCTCAGGTAGTAATATGATCTCATCACAGAACATTGCAGCAGAAGATAACATATGAAATATTGGATATACTAGGATGTCCGTGTTTTATATCGAGCCTGTATAAAACACGGATTTCACGGTCGCGATGAATAGCCAAACCCACATTTCTAGACCCCTATGAGAGCGGCAAGTAGCACTGCCAATTCTAGGGTTAGGAGACCCGGTCTCGACTCCTCGAGATGGCCTCCCACTGAACCATAGAACTCGATTACTTGTGCTCCCCTCCTTGGGTCTATCCTAATGCGGAAAAGTAAATAATATACAATGGTGATATCAACCTCAACCCGGAAGTGCCCCAATAAAAGAATATTACATACAATGAATTTTACATGAATGAAAATAAAAACCCTCATATCACATAAAACCCCCGGCTATTCAAAACACAACGATCCAATATAATATATCACAGCAACATATAATATCTCATATCATCAATGTAAGCAAGTATGCGTATCCCGATTGTCGTTGATGTATAGCAACGAAGCCGGCAATACCCCGCATACTACATTTACGGTCGCAGAAAAGAAAGTGAAAAACTACAACATTTGGAATCCATAATCTCCTTAGACATCGTAAACCCGAAATATCACATATTATGGATTTCATGCCTAACTATATGAATTCCACATATTGTATCACAATCACAGAATATCAAGACGATATTTAACGTTTCAATCGAATCAACATACACTCACAAATTACCCCCGTGAGCTCAACACTTGAGCAAAGTTAAAACACTCAAAAACCGTGCCACGGTGTCTATGGACCAGCCGTAGAAGGAGTTAACCAACGCCTCACCTATGACACCACGGAACTACGGAAAACCCGAAGGTTCGAACGCAGTTCCGTGGGCATAGAATCGAGTTAAGGTTATTATAGTCTTCTAGGGGTTCGATAAGGATACTTGCATGATTTTACGAATATAATCAACTTCGGAAAATTACTACACTTGGAAATTTTAGCGGGGTACAAAATGTGGTGTGCGAAGTTCAATCGAACTGCTAAAAATAGTCAAGGTTACCAATACAGTATTAAGTTATACGACTACGAAGTACTACGAATTAGCCCCAGGTCAAACTAATCATCACATGAAAATTGGGCTAAATAAACAATATTAGGAAACCCAAAATGGAGACATGAGAGCACTGGGGGAATATGGGGGGCAGAGGAGCCCATGGGGCCGGCCTGGCCGGATTACCAGGCCAGGGGATCGGCCAAAATCCGAGCCCCTCCCTCCGTGTTCCTCCCATGTTCTTAGAATGTCCCAAATATCATTCTGCACCTGTTTGAAAAAATTTTAAAGGACTTTTTGCAAAATTTCCAGAGAGCAAAATGGGGGTTTCAAAATACCGTATCGAGAATTCTAGTTTGGCTCTGATACCACTGTTGGGCTTCCCTTGCACCAAGTCTAGAGTTTGGTAGCATCTCTCATGCCACTTTAAAATTTAGAGAGGTGCAAAGTAAGCAAACCATGAATCTTTACTAGAAAATCTAGGGTAACAAGTTTGTATCATATACAAAGAAGTAAAGAGAGTAGGATTACAACCTTTATAGTATGTTCCTTCGCTTCATAAGCTCCGTGTTGAGGTCCCTTCGCTACGATCATCAAGAAGTCAGACTCTCGGGAGGCTCCATGAGGTGAATGATGCATCTTGCTTGAAGTCTTCTTGATCTAAGATGATCTACCTTGAAGAATCTTTAACCCAAACTTACACTTCACTAATGAAGTAATTAGATAAGTGAACACCCTAATCTAAGTGGCTAGAATAGATGAGGATGATGAAGTAGGAATTTTTCTCTCTTTGGTTTTCCATTTCTCACTATTAATCATCACAAATCAAAAACCTAGTGAAGCTTTTCTATTTAAGAACAAGAAGAAGAAGAAGAAGCAAAAGCTTTCGTGATGAATAATGAATTATTGTTGTGGTTACAATTGCAACCATGAGTTAAGAATGAGAGTCTTAACTCTTGTAGAGAATAAACCATAGGTTAAGGGTTTAGGTTGGGTTAACAAATATCTTCACAAAATATCAAAGCAAGATGACAAAGTCAAAGCTTCATGAAGCTTCATGAAAACTCATCCAAAAACTAACCCAAAAGCTAACACTAATCCAAACCCTAACTTGGTTTAAACTCAAAAACCATGTTGCATTTGTAACCCTAACATGTTAAAATATTATATATCGTATATACAATAGATTTTGTAACAAAAGAAAATAATACAATTAACATATATCGCATATACATCAATGTATTATCCAATGAGAAAATGAATCAATAAAGCGAGCTTATATTAGTTAATGTAACTTAATATATCACATATATAATTATACATTAAATTATCGAATCAACACTTGATCCAATAATCCGGCTATATTACATATAACCGACTAATTTAACATGTACCAATTCATCGAATCAACACTTGATCCGATGACCCGGCTATATCACATATACCCGGCTGATATCACATATCGCGAGAATAGAATACGGTATCTCATATCGTATTATTCTCGGTCCCGGACATATCACATATGTGCTCCTACTCCGTTTTGCCTGAGCCAGGAAACCTCTGTGTAGGACTCTAAAGAATCGTCAACACGCCGGCAGTAGGTGATGATCATATCAAACACCCACAAGTTGCAAGCGGTCAGCTAAATGTAACAGCCACCCAGGTATTGAGAGATTAAAAGATCAACAAGAAAGCCTGTACATTCTCCTGTGAATCCAATCAGTAACACTACCGTACAGTCCGGTCTTTTCGTCTGGTATGTCGCATATCGATTCTAGGGGTGGTAAACGTCAGACCCCAGTAACCGATAAGTCGTGTCGATGTGAGGCTCATAACAGGTCGAGAAACTACTGATAACTCTTACTAGCAGCACTCCATATCAGCCCTGGCCAGGGACTTCCAGTTATAGCCAATTGAACACAGCACAACATCAACTCCATATACCAGGAGAGACGAAACCCCTCCTATCGCTCATTGCCTCCATGTGATTCGGGACTGTACCCAAAAGCCACCGTTTTTCACACCCTCTTGGACGTGGTAAGGTAGAAATCAAAGCACAGAGGGAATCACACAAGACACTATGACGATCTCGGGTCTACAAACTAACCTGTACCAGTGTCACCGGAGAACTGCTATCTGACGATAGGTATAATACCATCTAGGAGTTCTCGGCGAGTCCGTTCAGTGTACCCAATCTTTACTGAGCACCCGTACAACATCTTTGATGTCAAACACCGATGGATATGGGATCATCCATCGCCTATCATATGGGTCAAGATGCGTATATGCTAGTCTACTCTTGTGTATCGATGCCCTGTCTCGATACACCATCGACTAGGAATAGTTATAGGATGTACTCGTTGACTACCCTGGTCCCACTAGTATGATCTCATCATAGTCCCAGTACTCAAGTACATATCCTACTGGCTTTATCAACATGTAAGAGCAAGACAGTAAATCAATACAAGTCAACATTTTAAGACAAAGTGAAACCAGATAGCATACTATCATATCGAGCAAGAAAGTCCTCACTATATATATCCAAGCATCCACTATAATATACATCATATGTACAACAATGGCCTCTTGAACATATATATAACTAACATTCTCTACGTCCTAGGTATGAGATACCGGATTAGGATCCCACATATGTAACTGTTACATGGGCTACAGAGAGGTAGAGAGCTGGGATAGGGTGATATGTCTCTAAGTGTTAGAGAATGGTGCAATTATTGCAGCCAAATTAGTTGGCAGATATCACCTTGTATTACCAAATGGTAAATACATTGATTCTGAACGAATGTTATTACATACCGAACCTGATATACAAAATTACATCAAATTCTTTATTGAGTTAAAGAAGGGTATAATTCTATATTGGATGATATTGTTATGAACATTTTCTTGAATCAAGATTTGATTGGATCAGGCACGTTATTTAATGGCATATACATTCTAAATCAAACCACAGTTCAAAGTATATAGAACACACACAAGAGGAGTAGTTCAGAAATGGACGAATCCTTCTTGTGGCATTATAGACTAGGTCATATCAATGCGACACGACCAGCTAAGTTACATAAGGATGAATATGAGAATCTATTCGAATTTTCATCTTATGATACTTACCAGTCTTGTCTCAAAGGTAAAATGACCAATACTCCGTTTACTGGAAACAAAGAAAGAGTTATTGAACTCTTGGGATGGATACATAATGATGTATACGGTCCAATGTGTTGGGATTCCTTAGCACCTAGCCTAGGGTTTGCAAGCATCACACATGCCACAACAAAAATTTTAGGGTGTGCTAAGCAATCTAACTAAAGATCATACTAGAAAACTAGGGTAACAAAAGTAGTAATCCAACATTACAAAGAGAAGTGAAAGAAAATACAACCTTTGTTGATCCGGTCCTTCACTTCTAAAGCTCCGTGTTGACATCCCTTCACTGCGATCATCGAGATCCCGGACTCTAGTGATGGTTTCCTCGGAGAAAAGAACGGGCTAGCTCGTTGACTTCAAGGCCGAAGATGATCTACGTCGAGGAGACTCAAACTCAAGCTCCAACTTCACTAGGTCAAGAACTTTGTGAAGAGAACACCCTAAACTAAATGGCAAGTAGTAGAGGATGATGAAATATGAAATAGGTTCACTTTGGATTTTGATTTCTCACTTAAAAAATTCTAGTAAGGTTTTCTTCTTGATGAAGAAGAAGAAGAAGCAAGAAAGAATAATGAGAATCAATAAACAAGTGAAGATAATCATCATAATGCAACCATGGGTGAGTTAATCATCCATTAACCCTTGTAGAGACAAAACCATGATTTAATATAATGGTTTGGTTTAAAAATATCTTATGTAAAACAAAGTGTGTGGACTTTGTCAATGATGCTTGAAGCTTCATGAAGCTTCATGCCATGACAAATAAAGCCACCATTTTGAAATACTTAAAATAAATAAAACCCTCACAATTATAAATAAACATGGTGTATGTCACACACACACCCATGTTTGCATGTATCATCAAACATTATACAAACATGTACACAAACATATATCACATATACAACAAGTGCACATAAAGTAAGAAAATCAATCTTAACTGAACAAATACTAGTTAATGTAAAGTAATATATCAAATATATAATTATAAATTAAATCATTAAATCAACACTTGATTTAATGATCCGGTAATATCGCATATAACCGACTAATATCTAGCGTATCAATATATCGAATCAACACTTGATTCGGTAACCCGGCTATATCGCATATAACCGACCGATGATACAAATCGCGAGAATAGAATACAGTATCACATACTGGTATTATTCTCGGTCCCGCACATATCTCATATGCGCTCCTATTTCGTTTCGCTTGAGCCAAGAAACCTCTGTGTAGGACTCTAAAGACTCGTCAATATACCGGCAGTAGGTGGTGATCATAACAGTGACACACAAGCCACAAGCGGTCTGCTAAACGTAACGGCCACCCGGGTATTGAGCGATCAGAAGATCAACGAGCAAGCCTGCTCACACTCCTGCGAATCCAATCAGTAACACTTACCGCACAGTCCGGTCTGTTCGTCTGATATGTCGCATATCTCGCCTAGGGGTGGTAAATGTCAGACCCAAGTAGCTTGATAAGTCATGCCGATGTAAGGTCCATAATATTCGTGAAACTATTGATAACACTTACCAGTAAATCACAGCAACCATGGCCAGGGATTTCCAGTTATGGCCAATCGAACATAGCGCAACATCAACCCCCAATACAGGGAGAGACGAATCCCCTCCTATCGCTCATTGCCTCCATGTGAATCGGGACTGTACCCAAAACCACCTGTTTGGATGACTCAGTAGAGCCGTGGTAGGGTGGAAATCAAAGCACAGTGGGAGACACACAAGACTCTATGACGATCTCGAGTCAACAGACTAAGCTGTACCAGTGTCACCAGAGAACTGCCATCTGACGTGATGTATAATACTATCTGGGAGTTCTCGGCGAGTCCGTTCAGTGTACCCAGTCTCCACTGAGCACCCGCATACCATCTCTGATGTCAAAAACCAATGGATATGGGATCATCCATCGCCCATCACATGGGTCGAGAAGATATACGCTAGTCTACTCTAAAATATCGATGCCCCATCTCGATATTCCCACGACTAAGAACATTGAAGGATGTACTCATGTACTACCCAGGCCCTATTAGTATGATCTGCATCATAGTCCTGGAAGTCGAGTACACATCCTAAGGGCTCTATCAACATGTAACAAAGAGACAATAAGTGTACATGTTAAGATAAAGAGCAACCAGATAGCGTACTATCATGTCGAGCAAGAAAGTCCTCCCTGTATATGTCCCAGCATCCACTATAATATACATCTCATGTACAGTAATGGCCTCTAGGGCATACATATAACTAACAATCTCCCACTTGCACTAGGGCCATCTGTAGCAGTGGTTGTAGTATCTCATACTCAACCATCCCATAAAAGTCTCTCTTTGGGAAAAGGCCTTTGTGAGTGGATCCGCCGTGTAGTCCTCTGAGTCTGCTCTCCTAACCTCGATCTCCCTAGAGATCAACTATCTCCATGATCAGGTGATACTGCCTTGGAATATGTCTAGGTCACTGATGGGATCGGGGTTCCTGGGCCAAAGCCACACCTCCATTGTCACACAATGGTAGGAACCTAGTTCATCTCATGAACTTGTATACACCCAAACTGCCTCTTTGGTAGTATCTTTGATAGCGATGCCAACAGCCTTTATCGTCTAGTTTGCCAAGGTATCTAGCTTGGAACTCTTCCAACATACCGTCCCTCCACTGAGGGTAAAGACAATTCCTGTGACTGACACTCAGTCGTACTTATCACCCTGGAAGCTATCCAGTGATTCTCCCCAGGATCGATTGATACCATCTCATTACACCTAGTGAGAATCCTAACATCCATTTAGATCTATCTTATAGATCCAAAACCCAGGATTTAGGAGGCATCACTTTGATTCTATAAGGAGAATCCTTATGATAAGAAGAGATTGACCGTGCATTGCATAGGAAACTCTTTTCCTATCAAGAGTATGTCGTCCACGTACAGTACGAGGAAGATCACCATACTCTCTACTACCTTTTTGTATATACAAGGTTCATCTACCATTTTGATGAAGCCAAACTCTATGACTACCACATCAAAACAGACGTTCCAACTCCGCGATACCTGCTTTATCCTGTAAAGCAACTTGCACACGTTTCCGCTGCTCCCACTGTTTACAAAGCCCTATGGCTGTGTACTTATAGACGCTCTCTTCTAAATCATTATTTATAAAAGCAGTCATGACACCCAACCACCAGATATCGTAGTCATGGTATGTAGCAATAGCAAGTAGGATCCGGATGGACTTAAGCACAGCCACTGGAAAAGGTTTCATCATTATCCATGCCTGGTTGATGACGAGAACCTTTAACAAGTCTAGCTTTGAAAGTCTCAACTTTTCTATTTGCACCAAGTAATTTTCTCAAGATATACTTGCTCCTGATGGGGATTTAACCCTTCAGATATAGCAACCAAAGTCCTTACTTTGTTGGTGTATATAGATTCCATCTCAGATCGCTAAGCATCCAGCCATTCTTACAGAGTCCCCACTCTTGATGGCCTGCTTGAAACTAGTTGGGTCATCATCTCATGATGCAATCCTCGCTCCCACTGTCATCAAGAAATCGAAGTATCTCTCAGGCGGATGAAGATCCCTGCTAGATCGGTGGAGAGGCTGAGGTTCGTCAGCGACTATTGAATCCTTTGGTTCCACCAAATCATCAGCTGTAGTTTGTATAGATGGAACTCCTTCCAGTTCTACAGAACTGAGTTTGCCTCGAGCTTGTCCGTATTTTGCTTTTAGACATAGGCTGGACGACCCCAAATCTTAGCTTAAGAGATGGGCTCTTCCCATACCATATCTCATATGGAGTGGTAGGCACTGATTTGATTTGAACCCAATTCAATAGGTATGGAGCTTCTCAAGTGCATAACCCCCAAAAGGAAATAGGTACCTCAGTAGTACTCATTATAGAGCGCACCATATCGCATAGGGTGCGATTGCTCCGCCCCGATACACCGACGTACTGTGGTGTATTCAGAGGAGTAATGCTGAGAGAGAATCTCATTCTCCTTTAGAATAGTCCAAGAATTCCATGCACAAGTATTCTCCTCCCTGATCTCATCATAGGACATAATACTTATACCTTTATTGGTTCTCTACTTCTATCTTATATTCTTTGAATTTCTCAGAAGTTTCAGACATGTGTTTCAACGGGAACATGCGTCCGAATCTTGAGAGATCATCAGTGAATGTAAGGAAGTATAAAGAAACAGTCCTGGCATTTGTAGACTGGGGACCTTCATACATCACTATGTATCAGTCCCAAGAGTTTATTAACTCTTTCTCTATTTCCAGTAAACGGAGCTATGGTCATCTTATTTTTGTGACATGACTGGCAAGTTTCACAAGATGTAAATTCAAACTGATTTAAATATGCATCTAAATGTAACTTAGCTAGTCGGGTTGCATTGATATGACCTAGTCTACAATGCCTCAAGAAGGATTCGTTCATTTCTGAACTCTTCCTCTTGTGTGTGTTCTGTACGTTAGGAACTGTGGTTTGATTTAGAATGTATATGCTTTTAGATAACGTGCCTGAACCGCTCAACTATTGATATAGGAAATGTTCAAAACATTACCCAACAATACAAAATTATATCCTTCTTTAATAAATAAAATGATTGATATGAGGTTGTATATCAGGTTCGGTATCTAATAACATTCGTTCAGAATCAATGTATTTGGTAATACAGGGTGATAACTGCCAATACCTTGGCTGCAATAATTGCACCGTTTTCAACTCTTGAAACTTATCACTCGTTCTCAGTTCTCTGCCTATCTGTAGCCCATGTAACAGATTGTATATCCGGGATCCTGATCCGGTATCAAATACCCAGGACGTAGAGGATACTGAGAAACAGATCTATGTAATGAACATACCCGTAGAAGATGCATCATCATGCACTATCTTCGTTTGGGCGGCATGGGAAGTCTGGTAATCCCCTAATTCCTGCTCGGTCTTATAACAATTATAAGTTGGAGCGGGACCAACGTTCTCCAGCTCAGTATTGTTAGTGTATATGCCCTAGGGGCCATTATTGTATCATACTAGGTTGTATATTACTTAATGGAAGCTTGGGATATTCACAGTTATACAACAGTCTTACTAAAAATGGTAGTATGCTACTTGGTTTGTGTCTACTTTAATGTGTGAATATGTTTCTTGTAACATATCACTTATACATATTAGTAGAGCCCATAGGATCTTTGCTTGATTACCAGCGTTGTGATGGCAGTCACACTAGTGGGGGCTGGGTAGTCTATAAGCAACATCCTATACTTGTCCCTAGTCATAGAATTATCGAGACAAGGCATCGATACTCCGGAGTAGACTAGTGTCTACGCTTCTCATCCCAGTTGGGGAGATGGTCTGTCCCACAGCCATCAGTACGTCGTACTGGAGATAGTATACAGGTGCTCGTTGGGTTACGGGTACACCGGACAGGACTCGCAGGAGAACTGACTGGATGGTATTATACCTAACGTCAGATAGCAGTTCTCAGATGACATGTGTGCAGATAGTCTGTTGACTTAAGATCATCATTTGTCTCGTGTGAGTTCCCACTGTGCTTTGATTACTACCCTACCACGGCTCAAAGGAGTCGTGCAAACAGGTTTTAGTTTGGTACAGTCCTGAGCCACATGGAGGCAGTGAGCGACTGTTAGGGATTCGTCTCTCCCGGTATAGGGAGTTGATATCGCACTATAATCGGTTGGTCATTACCGTAAGTCCCTGGCCAGGGCTGATTGAGAATTACTGATGGACTGATCAGTAGATTCTCGGATGGTCTTGAGCCATACCGGCACGACTTGTACGGTTATTAGGGGTCTGACGCTTACCACCTCCCTAGACCAGACATACAATACTCTTAGACGAATAGACCGGACTGCGCGGATATTGTCACGAACAGGCTCAGTAGGAGTTCGGATGGGTTTCCTCATCGGCCTTCTTATCGACATCTACCTGGGGACCGTTACGTACAGCTTGTGCTGTAACATTTTAAAAATAATTAAATAAATAAAATCGTATAAGTGAATTTTATAATTTTCGGTAAAGTAAAACGTAGTTTCCATAAAACTAAACCGTAATTAATTTTCACTATAAATTTAAAAATACCTATTTTAATTATGTTATTACTAGTAAATGGTGTTTATTTAGCCACTTATAAATTTTTAGTTTAATTAAATATTTTTATTAAATTAATTATTTTAAATATTAACATAACCTTTATTTTTACACTAAATTAGTGTAAATTACAAATTTGAATGGGTTAAATTTGCAAAAATGAACCATTGCATCTTAGAATCAAGTGTGTTTCATGCAAAATGGTTCTAGACCATTCTAGGTCAAATGGAGTGAAGAAAATAAAGAATTTTTAAATAAATTCATGAAAAGACTTAATTGTGTGATATTTTTGTGAAACCTTCTACACTTTTTTTCACCTTTTCTCACTCTCCACTCTTTTCCTCACCTCATGGCCGGCCTCACCTCCATGGGCAGCCCCAAAATTTTCCCCACATCATTTTTGCATTAAAAATCATCAAAAATCATCAAAAATTAAATAAAAAATCCACAAAATCCTAATAAATTCCTACCCTCTATTCTTTGCTCATCTTTACATGGATTTTGGAGATGGAAAGCAATCATTTTGGAGGATTATTTTCATGTTTGGATTTCATGTTGTGGAGGTATAAATCTTTTTCTTTTGATTTATTGTTATTAGATGTTTCATTTAAGCATAATTAGATTTAATAAATAATTTCTATCTACAAGTTTTAAAATTCAAGTTAGGGTTTATAAAATTAAGTTATGATTTTTATTAATTAAATAGGGTTATAATAACTAGTTTAACATTTTTAGAAGTGGAAAATCTTGTATGGATGATATATTGTAAATTGTTTATCCAAAATTGTTTAAATTAATCCATTTTGCAAACTAGATTTCTATATATTGTATATATTGGTGAGATAAAATTCCAATTAATGTTTGTAACACTAGATTGTGGTTTTAATGAGGATATTAACTTGTTGGTGGAATGAAAAACTTAAATTGGTTACTAGTTTCTATTGATAATTGAAAAATACTAATAAAAAAGCGATTTTGCTAACTAGATTTTGGAAATTCTTAAATAAATGAAATTTAAAATATAATTTATGGTTTCATTATATCATTATAATCATGAATTGTAGTTTAATGCATTAATTCATGCAAAATCCAATTTAGATGTGATATTGTGAAATTTTCCTTAAAAGTATCGAAATTGGGCAAGTTTGCAAACTAGAATTTTCAAACTAATATAAATTAGGGTGTTAAAAATATAGTGATGGTTTATATAGTCTAGTTATGCTAATTAATGAATATTATGACCATTAGTTTCTTTTAAACATCAAGTTTTGAAGTAAAACGGTAAATTGGTGTTTTCAGGTTTTACGGAATCGGACGATTTGATCGATTTTTAGGGTTTCGATGGATTAAATCATGTTTTATATTATAAGTAATGAGTTTTTAAACTACAAGTTGTTTGGTGATGTTTATCTCGATCAATCGGCATTTGTACGCTGATATCGAGTAATATTTGGTTCTTTTGCATGAGCGGGACATAGGTTTTAACCTATGCGCGTTCCGTGCGTCATTTTGACTTTTGTCCGTGATTCAGTTTACGTTACTATATATATGTTTGCGTATAGGTACCCCTCACGTGGACTGCGGGCGATGAAGAAGAGGATGGCGACATCATTTTCGGCAGACAAGGACCAGGTGAGTAGATGTATATCTACGGGGGGAAGTCGGGTGGATGGCGTTTAGCACCCCCGCAAACGTAGAATAGGGATAGTACTTATTATCATTAGGAAGCCAGACATGACCTTAGATTCTTGATGAGTAGGACCCTAGTAATGACCCTAGGTTGGACTAGACTGATTTAGAAAGACCATACCAGAGGATGAATACCTTGAAAGAGATTCATAGGTTTCAGGTAGATACACACACACGCACACACTGAGACTCGACATGGTGTATACGTGTATGTATATATATATCGGACTAGGTTTAGGTATATATATATATATACACAATACGTATATGTGATACAAGGATGTGATATGATACACGGGGATGAAACAATATAACTGGGCTGATGCCGTGATTCTTGGCTATACAGTAGTGTTATGGTGTTAGCGGATCATTAGAAAATGAGATAATGGATCTGTATACTTGAACAATAATAAAGGGTGGTGATGATATTGAAGTATATGGGACTCTAAAATAGAACCCGGACCGTATCCTGTGCCTGAAATTCTGATATGATATCATATAGGTGTGACTTGATTACGATATCATATAGGTGTGACTTGATTTCGATATCATATATGTGTGACTTGATTACGATATCATATAGGTGTGACTTGTTTACGATATGATCTAAGTGTGACTTAATCACAATATGATACATATGACATGATATTTCTGAGGATAAATTAACGATGTATATTTATGCTGAGAATGATATATGATTGATGTATGTGATTACAGTATAGCACCTTGATCTTGACATGTGTTGATGATGATATTATACGAATGATGAGACACGTAGGTGATACTTGACCCGTACCCCGATATTGGGATGCCGTACGATGGATTTTACTGTACGAGGCATAGATATGATGATTGACCCGCACTCTTGATTCGAAAAAGCCGTACTACGTACGTGACGCTATTGAGGCTGGATCGCCGACTATTAGAGATTTGGATTCAGACCTTAGGTGGACTCTTATTTCTTATTGACTAGATTCTTAGGTTTAGTTCCTAAGGAGGTTAGATGGACACTAGTTTAGGCTCGAGTCATATAGTTGTTATTATACTTGTATATCACAGATGAGTGGTTATTACACATCCGTCCTTACATTCGTACCGTAATCATAATGGTGCATGTTCATTCATATGTTTCTATAATCAGAATAAAACTTTGCCTGTTAGGACACCAGCACCATTACCGATGATGCGCATATTCCACGCACACTTATTTGCCAGCTCACACACATCATCATTGGTAATTGCTATGTCATGCACACTTTAGATTATATTATCTTTTATTGATAAAATCAGCTAACAGCTAGATCGATATAATATTGTGATTACTCTCTGGTGTTAGTATAGACATGGTATTTATTACTTAGACATTTCATGCATTCGCATTTTCATGTTATCATGCAGTATTATGGGGCATATGCCGACACTTATCATATACTTACTCATGATTTGTGATTTTGGATTTCTATGAGATTTCTGGATTTTTGGGGAAAACCGCAAGAATATATAAAAAACTTCTCTCTCTCCTCCTCCCTTTTTAAAAAACATAAGATGCAATTTTCTTGTGATGTATGTGTCGTCCACCATGAGATTTCATGTTTTCTGTTGGATTTCGAGACCCGATTCGAGGAGTGGATGAACCGTCTCGGGTACATGGTGGGCCCGGTATGGTACCCCGGGGCAAGAAGATCGAGTTGTAGACGATGAGCCTGGCAGGGGAGGACTACCTACCGGTGATGTCTGGCGCGGCGGATATCCGGAGGATACCGACCGTTGTTGTGAGATTTGATGATAAGGGCCGATCCGGACTGACGGAGCCCGAGATATTGAGACTATGAGACATTGAGATTATGAGGTATTGAGACTTGAGATTTACATGTTTTGTGTCGATGCTTGACACGGATTTCCATGGATTTCATCGTTAATATTTCAGATTTCTATACACATTTTACCATGATAATAGTTAAAGATTTCTTATACAGATATATCTAGATTTCAGGATTGGTTATTTCACATTCATGGTGCATGCATACTCATTCACATGACATAGTTCTATATGAGGCACTGATACGAGCACGGAGCATTTGCACTTACACGTAGCTTATTATCCTGTCTTTACTTGATGACTAGTAGTATATTAGTATATTATTATGACCTAGGACAGCGTCGTGCATTCGATTTCTTTTCGCAGATATCTTCTACTCACGAGTTGGCAACTCACCCCCGTTGTGCCAAATTTTATTACAGGTTCGATGTACAGGTTTTCCCGGCAGCTTGCTGGCACATCTTTTCATTCAGGGTGATTTGCACGGTAGGTTGGTTCACTTGTATCTGGACCGCCATTGTACTTTTATTATTTCATTTGTATCTAGAAAACTCCATCAACCAAACTTGTATTACTTGATAGTTTACTGGATCAGTTGTTTATTTCGACCTTAGAGTCGCGCTTGTATTATTATGATATCTAGTGGTTTTGTTTTCTTTTGAGTTCTGAGCCTCGCTCTTTGGCGTTGTATACTATTGTGCATTGATGTGGTTGTTTCCGCCTTTTGGCGTAGAGATAGCTCCCGTTTGGGGATGCTTTTTATTGTTTGTATATATATTATTCTTGTTTGTACCCGTTTGGGGCCAGTTCTTACAAAGGAGACTCTGCCGAAATTTTTGAGAAAATTGGATATTGCTTTTAAACTTGTTTTCTTCATGTTTTCCTTTACTTCTTCTTCTTTTATGGTTTAGATTTCGGGGCTTCGGCATACTAAGGTTACATTATGCCTCTAGACGCTTCGTAATCTAAGTGCCGGTCACGTTCTGTACTTTCGGGTCGTGAAAAAGTTGGT
This sequence comes from Agapanthus africanus, assembly GCA_030015575.1. Lineage (NCBI taxonomy): Eukaryota > Viridiplantae > Streptophyta > Magnoliopsida > Asparagales > Amaryllidaceae > Agapanthus > Agapanthus africanus. Next base: position 315,525 of record JASDDO010000275.1, on the reverse strand, counting down.
ATCAGAGCGCTAGGTTTAACCTTGTATATATCTAGGGTGACCCTTGGTTGATGGAGTAGGCGACTTGGGTAGAGTGGCGTACCGTGGGTATGATCCGCGGTATACTTACGATACGCTACTCTTCTTAAGTAGCCTTAGGATGTACATTTGTTTGCACCGCATTTCATTCGTTCCTTTGATATATCTTCGTCGATATCGGAGGGTGGTTTCTGTTACCACGGGCGCACGGGCAGAAGGAGCTGCGGCTCGAATGCGATAACCATTAGGGTATCGGTTATTCTTGAGGATTGAAGCATTGTTTCGCGTGTGGGAGAAGGGTATTCACATGCCGTCCAGATGAAGTTAAAGGATTCGAACGATTGTCAGAAACCCATTTTCCCAAGTTTAAAGTATTCGGAAGAACATGCAGGTATTTCGATGGACCCTCTAGAAGAATGAAACCCTAACTCGACATAAAGACCACGAGAATGCCCTTGAACCTTAGGGTTTACGGCAGTTCCACGGTGCCATTAGTGAGGCTTGGGTTTGCCCTTCTACGGCTGGACCACCGATGCTGGGGTATGTACCGGATATTTTTAAACTGTACTTGAGTGTTGAGCTCTCGGGGAATTATGGGATCTTGATGGATCGATCGAAAATTTTAATGTAGTCCGGATATCAGGTGAAGGGATCGACTACGTGGGAGACTTTAGATATGAGTATTGTCATTGGTAGCGCAGTCAGCACACCTATGAAGAGACAAGTTCAAAGCAGTCGACACCAGAGGAAAGGGGAAAAGAGGTGCACATTGACGATAGTGTTTGCGATTATGATTTGGTGATTTGAATTTCATATTTCCGTTGATTGGATTTTTTTTTGGTATTTTGAGGATTTTGTTCTACGATTGGTATTTCTTATGTATGCATTCATTACATTCTATTCGTGCTTCATATATCAGTTGTATTGATGTTGTTTTGTACATACCCAGTACACTCGATTTGGTTTTATACATTTTGAGATTTTGATTTGATTTCGTGCATATGGGTTACACATGATTTTGACATATGCTTCGATCCAGTTTTCATGCATTTTCGTACTGTGATTTCGATTTTGATATTCGGTGTATGTTTTCGTACACCATGTGCACCTGATTGAGATTCTTGCACACATTCAGTGCACCTGATACGATTTGTGCACACCAGATGCACTAAATCGTGGTTTTGTGCAGATTAGATGCACCTGATATTAGAGTCATGCACGCCCGTTGCACTTGACAGATGTTTTTGGTGCACACCTGTTGCACTCAGTTTTGTTTTTGTGTGAATTCGTGGCATCTGTATTTGGTTTCAATTTCAGTGCGCACCGGACGCACATGATATTTTTATGATTTGATTGGGATTGATTTCAGTTTGATCAGTATGTTTTTATAATCATTACTATTGATTTGGTAACCAAGCGGGACGTGTATGTTAAATAAAAGATATATATATATATAGCTATTTTTTTAAAAATAAACGTCCGCTACTTATGCCGTGGAACGTGCATCACACGGCGATTTTCAAAAGGGGTTCTTGCATGCTTCTTTATCCAGATTTTTGGACGATTTTACTATGATGCGCACATATATAAGTTATAGTTTTGATGTATATTATGTTGGTTTTCGTATTGGGTTTTAGTATTTTATTTTCGCCATAACTCCGATGATTGTGTTATGCTTGACGGAGTTGATTTTAGTTATGTATTGATGATTTCGGAGCCCCGACGATTTGAGTGTTTTGGCTGAATATTTTAGTAATTGGGGGGAGTTTTAATTTAAATTCGAGGACCGAATTTCTTAAAAGGGGGAAGATTGTAACATTTTAAAAATAATTAAATAAATAAAATCGTTTAAGAGAATTTTATAATTTTCGGTAAAGTAAAACGTAGTTTCCATAAAACTAAATCGTAATTATTTTTCACTATAAATTTAAAAATACCTATTTTAATTATGTTATTACTAGTAAATGGTGTTTATTTAGCCACTTATAAATTTTTAGTTTAATTAAATATTTTTCTTAAATTAATTATTTTAAATATTAACATAAACTTTATTTTTACACTAAATTAGTGTAAATTACAAATTTGAAAGGGTTAAATTTGCAAAAATGTACCATTGCATCTTAGAATCAAGTGTGTTTCATGCAAAATGGTTCTAGACCATTCTAGGTCAAATGGAGTGAAGAAAATAAAGAATTTTTAAATAAATTCATGAAAAGACTTAATTGTGATATTTTTGTGAAAACTTCTACACTTTTCTTCACCTTTTCTCACTCTCCTCTCTTTTCCTCAACTCATGGCCAGCCTCACCTCCATGGGCAGCCCCAAAATTTTCCCCCCATCATTTTTGCATTAAAAATCATCAAAATTCATCAAAAGTTCAATAAAAAAATCCACAAAATCCTAATAAATTCCTACCCTCTATTTTTTGCTCATCTTTACATGGATTTTGGAGATGGAAAGCATTCATTTTGGAGGCTTATTTTCATGTTTGGATTTCATGTTGTGGAGGTATAAATCTTTTTCTTTTGATTTATTGTTATTAGATGTTTCATTTAAGCATAATTAGATTTAATAAATAATTTCTATCTACAAGTTTTAAAATTCAAGTTAGGATTTATAAAATTAAGTTATGGTTTTATTAATTAAGTAGGGTTATAATAACTAGTTTAACATTTTTAGAAGTGGAAAATCTTGTATGGATGATATATTGTAAATTGTTTATCCAAAATTGTTTAAATTAATCCATTTTGCAAACTAGATTTCTATATATTGTATATATTGGTGAGATAAAATTCCAATTAATGTTTGTAACACTAGACTGTGGTTTTAATGAGAATATTAACTTGTTGGTGGAATGAAAAACTTAAATTGGTTACTAGTTTCTATTGATAATTGAAAAATACTAATAAAAATGCGATTTTGCTAACTAGATTTTGGAAATTCTTAATTAAATGAAATTTAAAATATAATTTATGGTTTCATTATATCATTATCATCATGAATTGTAGTTTAATGCATTAATTCATGCAAAATCCAGTTTAGATGTGATAATGTGAAATTTTCCTTAAATGTATCGAAATCGAGCAAGTTTGCAAACTAGAATTTTCAAACTAATATAAATTAGGGTGTTAAAAATATAGTGATGGTTTATATAGTCTAGTTATGCTAATTAATGAATATTATGACCATTAGTTTCTTTTAAACATAAGGTTTTGAAGTAAAACGATAAATTGGTGTTTTCAGGTTTTACGGAATCGGACGATTTGATCGATTTTTAGGGTTTCGATGGATTAAATCATGTTTTATATTATAAGTAATGAGTTTTTAAACTACAAGTTGTTTGCTGATGTTTATCTCGATCAATCGGCGTTTGTACGCCGACATCGAGTGATATTTGGTTCTTTTGCATGAGCGGGACATAGGTTTTAACCTATGCGCGTTCCGTGCGTCGTTTTGACTTTTGTCCGTGATTCAGTTTACGATACTATATATATGTTTGCGTATAGGTACCCGTCACGTGGACTGCGGGCGATGAAGAAGAGGATGGCGACATCATTTTCGGCATACAAGGACCAGGTGAGTAGATGTATATCTACGGGGGGAAGTCGGGTGGATGGCGTTTAGCACCCCCGCAAACGTAGAATAGGGATAGTACTTATTGTCATTAGGAAGCCAGACGTGACCTTAGATTCTTGATGAGTAGGACCCTAGTAATAACCCTAGATTGGACTAGACTGATTTAGAAAGACCATACCAAAGGATGAATACCTTGGAAGAGATTCGTAGGTTTTAAGTAGATACACACACACGCACACACTGAGACTTGACATGGTGTATACGTGTATGTATATATATATATAGGACTAGGTGTAGGTATATATATATACACAATACGTATATGTGATACAAGGATGTGATATGATACACGGGGATGAAACAATATAACTGGGCTGATGCCGTGATTCTTGGCTATACAGTAGTGTTATTATGTTAGCGGATCATTAGAAAATGAGATAATGGATTTGTATACTTGAACAACAATAAAGGGTGGTGGTCATATTGAAGTATATGGGACTCTAAAGTAGAACTCGGACCGTAACCTATGCCTGAAATTCTGATATGATATCATATAGGTGTGACTTGATTACGACATCATATAGGTGTGACTTGATTTCGATATCATATATGTGTGACTTGATTACGATATCATATAGGTGTGACTTGTTTACGATATGATCTAAGTGTGACTTAATCACAATATGATACATATGACATGATATTTCTGAGGATAAATTAACGATGTATATTTATGCTGACAATGATATATGATTGATGTATGCGATTACAGTATAGCACCTTGATCTTGACATGTGTTGATGATGATATTATACGAATGATGAGACACGTAGGTGATACTTGACCCGTACCCCGATATTGGGATGCCGTACGATGGATTTTACCGTACGAGGCATAGATATGATGATTGACCCGCACTCTTGATTCGAGGAAGCCGTACTACGTACGTGACGCTATTGAGGCTGGATCGCCGACTATTAGAGATATGGATTCAGACCTTAGGTGGACTCTTATTTCTTATTGACTAGTTTCTTAGGTTTAGTTCCTTAGTGTCACGGCCCGAAAGTACGGAACATGACCGGCATTTAAACTACGAACGTCTCGAGGCGTACGTAATCTAAGTAAACCGAAAACCCAGAAATCCAAACCAAGAAAAGAAGTAGAGTGAAGGAAAACCAATTTAAAACAAGTAATTTTAATAGCATAAGCCGAATTATGCGGTTTTTAAGAACATCAAAATTTACGGAAAATTTCGGCAGAGTCTCCTTTGTAAATACTGGCTCCCAAACGGGATACAACATGAATAGTATACGAAATCAATAAAAAGGCATCCCCAAGCGGGAGCTAGCTCTTCGTCAATTGACGGTCACAACCACACAAGCAAAATAATATACAACGCCAACGGCGAGGATCAAAACTCAAAAGGAAACTCAAAACCACCAGAAATATAACGAGCGACTCTAAGGTCGAAAGAATAAACAACGCTGGTCTCTATCTCAATAAATACATGTTTGGTTGATGGAATTTACTAGATACAACGGAATAATATTATACAAGGTAATATGATGGGTACGATACAAGAAAAACCCACCTACTAGCAAGTCGCCCGAATGAAACTGAGCCCGCAAAGCCGTAATGAAACCTGTACGGCAAACCTGCAAGAAACTGGGGCACAACGGGGGTGAGTTGCCAACTCGTGAATAGAAAAATATCTACGCACAGAAATCGCATAACTAACGCAACCTAGGTCAATGATCATAATATGTCCTCAAATATATGAATAACACGTAGCCTATAACAAGGCTAGGGTAAATATCTAACCCGAGTGTAATCTCATGTGCCCGTGTCAGTGCCTCAGGTAGCAATATATCATATGAATGCATGAAAACAGAATACATGTAAATGAAGAACTGTTTTCATAAATTAGTGAGATTTCCTTTGTATTTTTAAACTGAGGTATCATAAATGAAGTCAGTATCAACAGTGTCTAGCATCGACACAAAACATAAATCTCAATGTCTCGAAATCTCAATGTCTCAATCTCAATATCTAGGGCGTCGTCAGTCCAGACCGGCCCCTACCATCCATCTCAAGACCACGATGGTATCCTCCGGATATCCGACGCGTCGGGTAATATCACCGGTAGGTAGTGCTCCCCAGCCAGGCTCAACGTCAACACCACATTCCTCTTGCCCCGGGGTACCATACCGGGCCCACCATGTACCCGTGACGGTTCCTCCACTCCTCGACACGGATCTCGAAAACCACAGCAAACTCATGGTGGACGACACTTTACATCACTAGAAAACCGCAACACTTTATATTTTAAAAGATCATAAGTTGTAAATTTTGCGGCTTTCCCCGAAATCCAGAAATATCATAAATCTCAAGAAATCATCACAAGTGCATATGTCAATGATAATGAATGCATATGGTATCAATAACCAAGTTGCAATGTATGATTAATAAACTAGGCGTGAACAATTGAATAACAGTATGCATGAAGTGGCAGGTAATAACTACAATGTCTAATATGGCATATAAAGGAAGTACACTAATATCATGTCAAAACTACTAGCTAACAAGCTAAGTCAAGCAAATATATTCTCTAAAGTGTACGTGACATGGCAATTACCGATGAAGATGTGTGTGAGCCGGCAAGTAGGTGTACGTGGTACATACGCATCATCGGTAATGGTGCTGGTGTCCTAACAGCATGATATCAATAATGGAATATGCAGCAAAATAAGTATGCGAGGCAGAGCGAACAGGAATAATGTGCGGGAGCTGAAAACTAGACACAACGATAACTAATTTGCATTAATCTAATATAAGTCCTACAAATAGTGCATTTTGAAATAACACGAATCATGGGGTTTTGAAAATAGGGGCCACGGTGTTTTTATGAAAAGATATGTCTTTTGAAATATCCGTAGGATCCCTTGGGCTGTCTTTAAAAATGCCCACGATTCGTTAGTTTTTGAAATAGGTAAGGAGTCTAATCTAATCTACAACTACACTAAACTATACGGCTGAACTAACAAGATGAACTACAGGTAAGGAAACCGCCTATCATCTGAGTCGATACATATACATACCTGTATATATATAGTCGGTGATCCCGCCTCAATAATATCATATCCGATACCATATCTATAATCAGGCATCCCAAGTCAAGAGTGCGGATCAATCATCAATATAGCTCGTACGTAAATCCGTCGTACGGCATCCCAATCTGGGTACGGGTCAATATCACATTCATCATACTATTCACCTGGTATCCTCTTTATCAATTATCATGATCGGGGTACTGATCTACGTCTAGTACCATACTGATACCGCCTACGTATGCATGGACGTGTGTGAAACACTACGTCAAGGACCCGCTACAACGTCATGTCGTATCTCGAATACGAACCCTGCTATATCACCGATCTCACGGCCTCAAATCGAATCTCATCGACTCAGCTCAACCCCAATTATCATCCTCAAATCCGTATGTGAACACATAGTCCCATACCCATGTGAACCCATAACTATAAAGAATCCCATGAGCACATATCAATAGGAATGTATGCAAGTATGTATGTGTGTACGTGTAGTGCAACACTACCCTAGGGTTCGCAACACTAAGGTAATCCAACACACCAATATCCATCCTAAGCAACGTTATTAATCCCAAATAACATATAATAATTGTTGGTGTGTATACGCATCTGTATACACCACCACGGACTGCGGGGGTGCTATACGCCATCCACCCGACTTCTCCCCGTAGATAGAAATCTACTCACCTGGTCCTCGCTAGCCGGTGCCGACGTTGCTATGCGCTTGCTTGTCGTCTCGAAGTTCACATGGGGTACCTACATATCATAACGCACCATATCGCATTAAAAATAAATTCGAAATCGAAACGGCATACGAAAATCAAATCGGCACGCGTATCACGCATAGGTCCAAACCTATCGCCTACGCATGCAAGAATAGCCAAACCAACCCTCGATGTCGATGTACAAACGTCAAACCATCGAGAAAAATCCAATCACACTCATTTGCACCATTACAAGCACTAATTATAATATAAAATAGGTTACAATTCCCAAAAACCCCAATTTCACTTAAAAAGTCGTTTTTCCGAAAATCTAGCAAGCACAATTCGCCGTTTTTGTACAAAACAGGATGTTTAAATGAATGTAGCGGCCAATATACTTATTAAATATCTTAAATAAGTCATATAAACAATTCCCGGAATTTAATCTCATTAAATTCCAAAACCCCTAATATTCTAGTTTACAAAATACCTAAAATTTAACAATTTCAAAGCAAAAATGCACAACTACAATCTAGCTTAGATTTGCATGATCTAAAGCATTAAACCACACTTAATAAAGTTAATAATATGATAAAAACCCTAACCATATTTTTAATCTCACATATAAATGCATTTCATAAAACCCTAGTTTGCACAAAAAAGCTTAATTGGACATTTTTCAAGTAACAACTTGTAATATGCAACTAGATAAATTTTAACAATTTTTCAAGATGTTAGCTCACATCACAAACCATGCACAAGTGATCACAACCCAATTTCGAAACAAAACCCTAACTAGAATTCCTTAATCATACAATTGAACCCACATAAAACCAAATTAACACTTAATTAAGCTAACTACAAGCAATTAACCACAATTTAAGCAAAAGGGTTAGAATTTACCCAAACAAATTGAAGATCCCACAAGCACACATAGCCCTCCAAAATGCTCCCTTGTCACCAAAATCCATGCAATACGGGCTAAGCTAAAATGGGTAGGGGTCGGATTTTGATTTGGATTTTTGCTTGATTTTTAGTGGATTTTTCTTTGATGGAACAAAGAGAGGAGAAGAGGAAAAATGGGCTGTTGGGGGGTTGCTGGTTTCCGCCAGGTGTGTGGGGGGTTGGGTGAGGGAGAAGAGAGAGTGAGGTGGAGAAAGTAACAAGTAAGGAAGTCCAAGTCAACACAAAGTCAAAAGTCCAACTCATTTATCCATTTTCTTTTCTTTTCTTTCATTTCTTTTCTTTGAAATCCAAGTGGGGACAAAAGTGGGGGCTGCTGATTTCTTCAAGGGGATAAGTGAATGGGGGTGTGTGGGTGTGGGTACGGGTGTGGGGTGATGAAAAAATGATAAATACAATACCCCAAACATCCATTTACGCTAAAAAAAGCCTTTTTCCTTCAATAATTTCTAAACCGTTTTGGCAAATGATTTCGTTCCAAAAACCACATGATAAAATTTTATTTAATGTTTTATGATGCACAAAATTTGTTTCAACTCATTCTAATTTGTAATTTTCCCTAATTAAATGTATTAGTGACGGCTTAAAATAATAATAAAATAATATTTTTTTCAGAAAATTTGAAATTTCACCCGTGGCTCAATAAACACCAAATAATAGCAATTTCATAGCTAGAATATGTATATTTAATTTTTATAATAAGATATTTGTATTTTGACTTTTTACAGAAAACCCCCTTATTTTACCGTTTTTTCGAAATTTCACCGAAACGATTTTCAAAACGTTACAATCTTCCCCCCTTAAAGAAATTCGGTCCCCGAATTTAAATTAAAACTCTCCCCAAATACTAAAACATCTAAACCAAAACCATCAAGTCGTCGGGGCTCCGAAATTGTAAATACATAAAACAAATCGTAGCGCAGCGCATGCGCATGAAAAATGAGCATATAACTCAAATCACAACTCCGTCAAGCATCCCGCAATCATCGGAGTCATGGGGAAGACATCAATGCCAAATCCAAAGCAAAACCAATATGATATAACTCGAAACTATACATGTAAATATCGAATCTATATATGTAAGTATCTGAAGGAAATGCATGCCAAATCTCTTTAAGTCGCTGTGCACGCATATAACACTGCACAGTGGCGGACGTCTATCATAAGAAAATAACTATATACATATATACCTTTGTTTGAAATGTACGTTCCGCCGTTTTGGAAACAATTTAGAAGGGTCTCCTTGTTTTAAACATTTCGTGTCATATCAGACACGTAGGTAAATACTGAGGCTATAGCTCGCTTTTTGGAAATCCCTTCAATAACTATCAATGCATGCAAAATATATTCAGGTACTGTCCTCTGACTAGTCCTGCTCAGTACGAAAACACATAGCAATATCATAAAAACGTACTGCTCTATAAGAAATCAATCCCAAAATATGCACATGAATACTACGTGCGTCTGGTGCGCACGGAAATCAAAATCCATGAATGTGCCATACATGCGCACAGAAACAACATCTAAGTGCATCGGGTGTGCACGAAACATCTGTCGTAGGCAACGTGTGTGCCTGACAGCAAAATTAGGTGCATCTGACATGCACGAAAATCTCGATTGAGTGCATCTGGTTTGTACCACAATCGCATATCAAAACACGCGCTCAACATGCGCGAAAATCCAAAGCCAGGTGCATCCATCATGCACGAAATCATGAAATCCAATATCAAGCGCCGGACATGCACAAAATCAAATCAGGTGCACAAGGTGCACAAAACAATATCGAATATCACAATCGAAATCGAAGTCCAGTGTATCCAAGTGCACAAAATACATGTCACTGCACTGCAAGCATATATAAACTATACAGAGTGCAGGAACCAAATCGTGTGCGTGCATACGCACAAAATCAACTCAAATGTCTAAAACCGTAAAATCACAAACATATGAAACCAAAGCACGAAAATGATATCAAGTGCAACACTGTGCAAAGATCGTAAATTCTCAATCATCAAAATCAAATCCTGCGAATAAATCACCCAAAACATCGAAATCAATAATGGCGGAATAGTACCGCTCAAGCACATACTCCAAGAATCTCTGGCCAACTGTCGTGGTCACTCATAGCATGTCTCATCGACGAACCTGAATTCCGGCCTGCTGGTGTGCGTAACATGACCACTCCTGGGTCCAAGTCTCCTCGTAAATCATTCCAGAAAGGTCCTGTCGAAATCTCTCCCAAATCTCGTCTCTACCGAACTGTCCGGAAGTCATCGTCCCTTACTAGATCTGTTCTCATTCCGGAACGGCTACATACTCATCGCAACTCCTTCTGGAAGGTAAGTCCAAGTACCATGCCTCGGCATGCGCATCGCATCTCTGATGTCGGCGGAGTGGAATGTCATCTCATCTAGATCTGGTACGAACCTCCTACTTCACTGTTCTCTAATGTCGTCTGCTTTGGACTCGTCTCGTCGTGGCTGCATGGACTGAGATCCAACGACTATCCTCATATTTGGAGTCTCCCAAGAAATGCATCTCACCATCTAGCATCCGAATTAAGTCGAGCCATCCGATCGAGTCGTCGAAACCTCATAATCCCCCAAGAGCTCAACATCTTGGGTACAGTATAATAGTATCGAGTACATACCACAGCATCGGTGGTCCAGCCGTAGAAGGGCAAACCCAAGCCTCACTAATGGCGCCGTAGAACCGCCGCAAACCCGAAGGTTCAAAGGCTTTCACACGGTCATTAAGTCGAGTTAGGGTTTCATTCTTCTAGAGGGACCATAGAATTGCCTGCATGTCTTTCCGACTACTTTAAACTTGGAATAATAGGTTTCCGACATTCGATCGTCTCTGTCGACCCTAACGTCTCTGTGTGAAGTCGTCTCTAGCTGGAATCAATCTATCTGATGATCTCGCATCGGGGTAAGCGAACGAACCACCGGTCCTAGTCATTCATCATCGGGTGACTAGCGACCTTCTATCATCTATTCGTACAACTCGCCCCGCAATAGCTCCAACATATGGGGCGATATCTCGTCGCTCGCAGCAACAACTGGCTCGCTCGTCTGCATGCTGAACAGTGCCTCAATCGTCAGGAGTAAGCAACACACCAACGGTCATCAAAATCTGGCTGGCCTCTATCATTGGCTCAATTCTCTAGTGTCGATCAGCGCCTCCTGGTAACCTCATAAAGGCGATCCGCCAAACACTCGTGGCGCGGAAACACAGTAAAAAGATACATCTCTACAATCGTGTGTCGCCCGAATCACACCATGGTCAGTCCTCGTTCGTAACGAGCTCATGCTGACCGCAACTCTAGCCGTAGCTCTCCCTGCCGTAACCGTAGCAGCAAAACCAAACTGGTACCGATGAGGCTAGATCAGGAAGGAATATAATACTGAACAAGGAAATGTACATCCTAAGGCTTCATAAGTGGAGTGGCGTGTCGTAAATATGCCGCGGAACATATCAACGGTACGTCACTCTACTTTAGTCACCTATTCCATCAACCAAGGGTCATCCTACGCTCCGAAGGTTAAAACCTAACGCTCTGATACCAACTTTGTCACGGCCCGAAAGTACGGAACATGACCGGCACTTAAACTACGAACGTCTCGAGGCGTACGTAATCTAAGTAAACCGAAAACCCAGAAATCCAAACCAAGAAAAGAAGTAGAGTGAAGGAAAACCAATTTAAAACAAGTAATTTTAATAGCATAAGCCGAATTATGCGGTTTTTAAGAACATCAAAATTTACGGAAAATTTCGGCAGAGTCTCCTTTGTAAATACTGGCTCCCAAACGGGATACAACATGAATAGTATACGAAATCAATAAAAAGGCATCCCCAAGCGGGAGCTAGCTCTTCGTCAATCGACGGTCACAACCACACAAGAAAAATAATATACAACGCCAACGGCGAGGATCAAAACTCAAAAGGAAACTCAAAACCACCAGAAATATAACGAGCGACTCTAAGGTCGAAAGAATAAACAACGCTGGTCTCTATCTCAATAAATACATGTTTGGTTGATGGAATTTACTAGATACAACGGAATAATATTATACAAGGTAATATGATGGGTACGATACAAGAAAAACCCACCTACTAGCAAGTCACCCGAATGAAACTGAGCCCGCAAAGCCGTAATGAAACCTGTACGGCAAACCTGCAAGAAACTGGGGCACAACGGGGGTGAGTTGCCAACTCGTGAATAGAAAAATATCTACGCACAGAAATCGCATAAATAACGCAACCTAGATCAATGATCATAATATGTCCTCAAATATATGAATAACACGTAGCCTATAACAAGTCTAGGGTAAATATCTAACCCGAGTGTAATCTCATGTGCCCGTGTCAGTGCCTCAGGTAGCAATATATCATATGAATGCATGAAAACAGAATACATGTAAATGAAGAACTGTTTTCATAAATTAGTGAGATTTCCTTTGTATTTTTAAACTGAGGTATCATAAATGAAGTCAGTATCAACAGTGTCTAGCATCGACACAAAACATAAATCTCAATGTCTCGAAATCTCAATGTCTCAATCTCAATATCTAGGGCGTCGTCAGTCCAGACCGGCCCCTACCATCCATCTCAAGGCCACGACGGTATTCTCCGGATATCCGACGCGTCGGGTAATATCACCGGTAGGTAGTGCTCCCCAGCCAGGCTCAACGTCAACACCATATTCCTCTTGCCCCGGGGTACCATACCGGGCCCACCATGTACCCGTGACGGTTCCTCCACTCCTCGACACGGATCTCGAAAACCACAGCAAACTCATGGTGGACGACACTTTACATCACTAGAAAACCGCAACACTTTATATTTTAAAAGATCATAAGTTGTAAATTTTGCGGCTTTCCCCGAAATCCAGAAATATCATAAATCTCAAGAAATCATCACAAGTGCATATGTCAATGATAATGAATGCATATGGTATCAATAACCAAGTTGCAATGTATGATTAATAAACTAGGCGTGAACAATTGAATAACAGTATGCATGAAGTGGCAGGTAATAACTACAATGTCTAATAAAGCATATAAGGAAAGTACACTAATATCATGTCAAAACTACTAGCTAACAAGCTAAGTCAAGCAAATATATTCTCTAAAGTGTACGTGACATGGCAATTACCGATGAAGATGTGTGTGAGCCGGCAAGTAGGTGTACGTGGTACATACGCATCATCGGTAATGGTGCTGGTGTCCTAACAGCATGATATCAATAATGGAATATGCAACAAAATAAGTATGCGAGGCAGAGCGAACAGGAATAATGTGCGGGAGCTGAAAACTAGACACAACGATAACTAATTTGCATTAATCTAATATAAGTCCTACAAATAGTGCATTTTGAAATAACACGAATCATGGGGTTTTGAAAATAGGGGCCACGGTGTTTTTATGAAAAGATATGTCTTTTGAAATATCCGTAGGATCCCTTGGGCTGTCTTTAAAAATGCCCACGATTCGTTAGTTTTTGAAATAGGTAAGGAGTCTAATCTAATCTACAACTACACTAAACTATACGGCTGAACTAACAAGATGAACTACAGGTAAGGAAACCGCCTATCATCTGAGTCGATACATATACATACCTGTATATGTATAGTCGGTGATCCCGCCTCAATAATATCATATCCGATACCATATCTATAATCAGGCATCCCAAGTCAAGAGTGCGGATCAATCATTAATATAGCTCGTACGTAAATCCGTCGTACGGCATCCCAATCTGGGTACGGGTCAATATCACATTCATCATACTATTCACCTGGTATCCTCTTTATCAATTATCATGATCGGGGTACTGATCTACGTCTAGTACCATATTGATACCGCCTACGTATGCATGGACGTGTGTGAAACACTACGTCAAGGACCCGCTACAACGTCATGTCGTATCTCGAATACGAACCCTGCTATATCACCGATCTCACGGCCTCAAATCGAATCTCATCGACTCATCTCAACCCCAAGTATCATCCTCAAATCCGTATGTGAACACATAGTCCCATACCCATGTGAACCCATAACTATAAAGAATCCCATGAGCACATATCAATAGGAATGTATGCAAGTATGTATGTGTGTACGTGTAGTGCAACACTACCCTAGGGTTCGCAACACTAAGGTAATCCAACACACCAATATCCATCCTAAGCAACGTTATTAATCCCAAATAACATATAATAATTGTTGGTGTGTATACGCATCCGTATACACCACCACGGACTGCGGGGGTGCTATACGCCATCCACCCGACTTCTCCCCGTAGATAGAAATCTACTCACCTGGTCCTCGCTAGCCGGTGCCGACGTTGCTATGCGCTTGCTTGTCGTCTCGAAGTTCACATGGGGTACTTACATATCATAACGCACCATATCGCATTAAAACTAAATTCGAAATCGAAACGGCATACGAAAATCAAATCGGCACGCGTATCACGCATAGGTCCAAACCTATCGCCTACGCATGCAAGAATAGCCAAACCAACCCTCGATGTCGATGTACAAACGTCAAACCATCGAGAAAAATCCAATCACACTCATTTGCACCATTACAAGCACTAATTATAATATAAAATAGCTTACAATTCCCAAAAACCCCAATTTCACTTAAAAAGTCGTTTTTCCGAAAATCTAGCAAGCACAATTCGCCGTTTTTGTACAAAACAGGATGTTTAAATGAATGTAGCGGCCAATATACTTATTAAATATCTTAAATAAGTCATATAAACAATTCCCGGAATTTAATCTCATTAAATTCCAAAACCCCTAATATTCTAGTTTACAAAATACCTAAAATTTAACAATTTCAAAGCAAAAATGCACAACTACAATCTAGCTTAGATTTGCATGATCTAAAGCATTAAACCACACTTAATAAAGTTAATAATATGATAAAAACCCTAACCATAATTTTAATCTCACATATAAATGCATTTCATAAAACCCTAGTTTGCACAAAAAAGCTTAATTGGACATTTTTCAAGTAACAACTTGTAATATGCAACTAGATAAATTTTAACAATTTTTCAAGATGTTAGCTCACATCACAAACCATGCACAAGTGATCACAACCCAATTTCAAAACAAAACCCTAACTAGAATTCCTTAATCATACAATTGAACCCACATAAAACCAAATTAACACTTAATTAAGCTAACTACAAGCAATTAACAACAATTTAAGCAAAAGGGTTAGAATTTACCCAAACAAATTGAAGATCCCACAAGCACACATAGCCTTCCAAAATGCTCCCTTGTCACCAAAATCCATGCTATACGGGCTAAGCTAAAATGGGTAGGAGTCGGATTTTGATTTGGATTTTTGCTTGATTTTTAGTGGATTTTTCTTTGATGGAACAAAGAGAGGAGAAGAGGAAAAATGGGCTGTTGGGGGGTTGCTGGTTTCGGCCAGATGTGTGGAGGGTTGGGTGAGGGAGAAGAGAGAGTGAGGTGGAGAAAGTAACAAGTAAGGAAGTCCAAGTCAACACAAAGTCAAAAGTCCAACTCATTTATCCATTTTCTTTTCTTTTCTTTCATTTCTTTTCTTTGAAATCCAAGTGGGGACAAAAGTGGGGGCTGCTGATTTCTTCAAGGGGATAAGTGAATGGGTGTGTGTGGGTGTGGGTACGGGTGTGGGGTGATGAAAAAATGATAAATACAATACCCCAAACATCCATTTACGCTAAAAAAAGCCTTTTTTCTTCAATAATTTCTAAACCGTTTTGGCAAATGATTTCGTTCCAAAAACCACATGATAAAATTTTATTTAATGTTTTATGATGCACAAAATTTGTTTCAACTCATTCTAATTTGTAATTTTCCCTAATTAAATGTATTAGTGACGGCTTAAAATAATAATAAAATAATATTTTTTTCAGAAAATTTGAAATTTCACCCGCGGTTCAATAAACACCAAATAATAGCAATTTCATAGCTAGAATATGTATATTTAATTTTTATAGTAAAATATTTGTATTTTGACTTTTTACAGAAAACCCCCTTATTTTACCGTTTTTTCGAAATTTCACCGAAACGATTTTCAAAACGTTACACTTAGGAGGTTAGATGGACACTAGTTTAGGCTCGAGTCATATAGTTGTTATTATACTTGTATATCACAGATGAGTGGTTATTACACATCCGCCCTTACATTCATACCGTAATCATAATGGTGCTTGTTCATTCATATGTTTCTATAATCAAAATAAAACTTTGCCTGTTAGGACACCAGCACCATTACCGATGATGCGCATATTCCACGCACACTTATTTGCCGGCTCACACACATCATCATCGGTAATTGCTATGTCACGTACACTTTAGATTATATTATCTTTTATAGATAAAATCAGCTAACAGCTAGATCGATATAATATTGTGATTACTCTCTGGTGTTAGTATAGACATGGTATTTATTACTTAGACATTTCATGCATTCGCATTTTCATGTTATCATGCAGTATTATGGAGCATATGCCGACACTTATCTTATACTTACTCATGATTTGGGATTTTGGATTTCTATGAGATTTCTGGATTTTTGGGGAAAACCGCAAGAATATATAAAAAAACTTCTCTCTCTCCTCCTCTCTTTTTAAAAAAACATAAGATACGGTTTTCTCGTGATGTATGTGTCGTCCACCATGAGATTTCATGTTTTCTGTTGGATTTCGAGACCCGATTCGAGGAGTGGATGAACCGTCTCGGGTACATGGTGGGCCCGGTATGGTACCCCGGGGCAAGAAGATCGAGTTGTAGACGATGAGCCTGGCAGGGGAGGACTACCTACCGGTGATGTCTGGCGCGGCGGATATCCGGAGGATACCGACCGTTGTCGTGAGATTTGATGATATGGGCCGATCAGGACTGACGGAGCCCAAGATATTGAGACTATGAGACATTGAGATTATGAGGTATTGAGATTTGAGATTTACATGTTTTGTGTCGATACTTGACACGGATTTCCATGGATTTCATCGTTGATATTTCAGATTTCTATACACATTTTACCATGATAAAAGTTAAAGATTTCTTATACAGATATATCTAGATTTCAGGATTGGTTATTTCACATTCATGGTGCATGCATACTCATTCACATGACATAGTTCTATATGAGGCACTGATACGAGCACGGAGCATTTGCACTTACACGTAGCTTATTATCCTGTCTTTACTTGATGACTAGTAGTATATTACTATATTATTATGACCTAGGACAGCGTCGTGCATTCGATTTCTTTTCGCAGATATCTTCTACTCACGAGTTGGCAACTCACCCCCGTTGTGCCAAATTTTATTACAGGTTCGATGTACAGGTTTTCCTGGCAGCTTGCTGGCACATCTTTTCATTCAGGGTGATTTGCACGGTAGGTTGGTTCACTTGTATCTGGACCGCCATTGTACTTTTATTATTTCATTTGTATCTAGAAAACTCCATCAACCAAACTTGTATTACTTGATAGTTTACTGGATCAGTTGTTTATTTTGACCTTAGAGTCGCGCTTGTATTATTATGATATCTAGTGGTTTTGTTTTCTTTTAAGTTCTGAGCCTCGCCCTTTGGCGCTGTATACTATTGTGCATTGATGTGGTTGTTTCCGCCTTTTGGCGTAGAGCTAGCTCCCGTTTGGGGATGCTTTTTATTGTTTGTATATATATTATTCTTATTTGTACCCGTTTGGGGCCAGTTCTTACAAAGGAGACTCTGCCGAAATTTTTGAGAAAATTGGATGTTGCTTTTAAACTTGTTTTCTTCATGTTTTCCTTTACTTTTTCTTCTTTTATGGTTTAGATTTCTGGGCTTCGGCTTACTTAGGTTACGTTGCGCCTCTAGACGCTTCGTAATCTAAGTGCCGGTCACGTTCCGTACTTTCGGGTCTTGACAAGTGCCGCTTGCGGTCTCTGGTTAAACCCACTGCCAGCGTAGTGTCGAGTCTTTAGAGTCCCACACAGAGAGTTTCCCTGCTCCAGGCGAAACGATATAGAGGTCGTATGGTTTTACGACAAGGGTTCGGACGCATACGCGTTTAAACGCACGTACGACGTTCGGACAGTTTTTACTAGCCGGCTTTGGTTTAAGCCAGATTCTAGTATTGGGTTAATGGATTTATAAAGTCTAAAGTTTTTCCGTGTTTTCACGGATAGGAGGGGCGTTCTCTTATTTGACGGGAAGCCTCTAGAAGAGTGATGACTTGAGGGTTTAGGTGGCATAAGCAATTAATGATCTAGTGACTCATTTAGATGAATCATTCAAGTGAGTTAATGAAGCATTTATTGCTTAATGACTCACTTGATGATTCATTGCATATATTTAATGAAGCATGATGATAATGCATTTGATTTATTCATTTGATAATTTCTTATGCTTCATAATATATTAGAAGTGAGAAGCTTTTTCATCCATAACTTATGCTCACCTTCTCTCTCCTCAAGCTCTCTCTTGAAACCCTAATCCTCCCCTCTCATGTATTGAGATCAAGAGTTAGATAGACTAATTAATTCATAACCTCACTCTATATCACCTAGGTCACTTTGATTAGCATCTAAAGAAACCTAGTTATCTCAAGTTAGAGATTAAGCTTGGAGTAGGAGCTCTCGGGTGGATCGTCTTTGACTCAAGGAGGCCGTTGAGGTGCCGATATTCCAAGAAGCCTACGAGGAGTGGAGGACAGCGATGAAGTCCCAAAGGACAAGTAAGGTGAGGTATAACTTCGAATCCGAGTAGTTAAACCTCTCGTAGTATGTTAGTAACGGTTTAGATACGATTCATGCGCTCAAGTCCGTGTTACGAAGCTTTGATAATTGTTTTTCATATATTCCGCCTATCCGCAAGTTAGTGGGGTGCGTGACATGGACTTACAGTGGTATCAGAGCCAACTAAACCTTTACTAGCTTGTTAGCAACTAATTAGAATTTCGATCGTCAGAAAAAACACGAAAACGAAACCCCGAACCCCTATCAGTTTCTGTTAATTTTAAACGTGTCAAAAAAAATATTTGATATGCCTTAAAATTCAAAGCAGGGAAATGTAAGAATTCTGGGAAAATACGATGTCCTAACTCGGCAAGACGGCCGCGGATCCGCGGCAATATGGTGCTTTTGGCCGCGGATCCGCGGCGGAGTCAACCCCGAGTTGACTCGGCTTTGCTCTGTAATTCATATCTTTTGGTGTTTTGTTTTCCAGTATATTCTGTTTCTGCCCAGGTTACTTCTGTGCTGGTTTGCTTTTGGGCTAGACACGGAAAAAGGTAGTCGATCGATGTTCTAAGTTATTTGCTAATCGGGTTTTTATCTGTAATATTTAATGTGTTCGTAAACCTCCCCTAACTGCTAGTATGTCGGTTGGCAGGGGGTTGCACATTTCTGTAATGTTTACTGTTTGTGTATATGGACCTGATTGGAATATTGTGATGATTAGCCGGGGTTTGAGATGTGTTTTAAATTCATTTGTAAGTCGATGTACAACACCCCACGACTTGCGGGGAGGCGGAAAAATGAAAAACAATCTTGTTCTTTGCTTAAACATTGACTAACCGCATGAATCGAAGCTAAACGATAACTAACGACTATCATAGAAGTTCTAAACTACTATGTGAAGTGATTATACCTAAAGAACTGTATCCTTCGTCTTTACGAACTCCACCTCCTCCTCGGCCTTCTCCAAGTAGTAGACGATCCACCACGAGAGCTTTACTCCAAGCTTTGCCTCTAAACTTGAGGCAACTAGGTTTCTTTAAGTGCTAAACAAAGTACCTAGATGATATAGAGTGAGGGTTATGGATTAAGTAGTCTAACTAATCCTTGTACTCAACACATGAGAGGGGAGGATTAGGGTTTGAAGAGAGGAAGCTTGAGGAGAGAGAAGGTGAGAATAATAATGAAATGAGAAAATGAGCTATCATAATATATATCAAGCATTATTGTTTTTCAAGAAAAGAAAATAAAATGATTTACAACCATGCTTGATAAATATCTAATGGTGATTCATCTCCATGAGTCATTAAGCATTTATGATGCATTAATGACATGGATGAATCATCCATATGACTCACTAATCTCATTCATTGTATATGCCACCTAAACCTCCTTAGTCACCATCTTCTAGAAGCTTCTCGCGCAATTACGAGAACGCCCCTCCTATCCGTGAAAATATGGAAAAACTTTAGACTGTATAAATCCAATAACCGGATACTAGTAACTGGCTTACACCAAAGCCGACTAGTAAAAACTGTCCGAAAGTCGTACGTGCGTTAACACACGTATGCGTCCGAACCCTTATCGTAAAACCATACGACCTCTTTATCGTTTCGCCTAGAGTAGGGAAACTCTCTGTGTGGGACTCTAGAGACTCGACTACTACGCTGGCAGTGGGTTTAACCACAGACCGCAAGTGGCACTAGCTGTACGTAACGGCCCCCAGGTAGATGTCGATAAGAAGGCCGATGAGGAAACCCATCCGAACTCCTACTGAGTCTGATATGACAATCTCCATACAGTCTGGTCCGTTCGTCTAAGACTATCGCATATCGGGCCTAGGGGGCGGCAAGCGTCAGTCCCCTAATAGCGGTATAAGTCGTGTCGGAGCGAACCATTACACCCTGAGAAACTACTGGAACCGACCAGCAAATCTCGCTTTCCCTGGCCAGGGACTTTGCGTAATGGCTCTCTGACACAACGCGATATCAACCCCCAATACCAGGAGAGACGAATCCTGTCTAACCGCCACTGCCTCCAAGTGCTCGGGACTGCACCCAACTGCTACCTGTTTGCACGACTCCTTTGAGCCGTGGTAGGGTAGCAATCTAAGAACAGTGGGACACACTCGATGCGAAGTAGCAGTGTCAAGTCTGCGGACTATGTTGTACTCATGTCACCTAGGAACTGTTCACTGACGACTGGTATAAAACAAACCAACAGTTTCCTGTGAGTCCTGTCCGGTGTACCCGTAACCTAACGAGCACCTGCATACTATCTCCAGTACGACGTACTGACAGCTGTGGGACATACCATCTCCCCAACTGGGATGAGAAGCGTACACACTAGTCTACTCCGGAGTATCGATGCCCTGTCTCGATAATCCAAAGACTAGGGACCTGAATAAGGATGTGCTTGTAGACTACCCAGCCCCCACTAGTGTGACTGCCATCACAACGCTGGTAGTTAAGTAAGATCCTAAGAGCTCTATCAATACGTATACTCACATATTAAGATAGAAAAACCAAGTAGCATACTACCATGTTTAGCAAGACTGTTATATACATGTGAATATCCCAAGCATCCATTAAGTAATATACAAACTAGTATGATACAATAATGGCCCCTAGGGCATATACACTAACAATCTCTCACTTGCACTAGGGCCATGTACTGGCGTATCGAAGACCGATGATCTCGAGTAGCCTCTCGAACTGAATCTGAGGTAGGGCCTTTGTGAATGGATCAGCAATATTCTCTTCAGTAGCAACTCTCCGAACCTCGATCTCCTGACGATCAATGATCTTCCTGATCAGGTGATACCGCCTTAAGATGTGTCTGGACTTCTGATGGGACCATGGTTCCTTCGCTAAAGCTATAGCTCCATTGTTGTCGCAATACAGAGGTATTGGATCAACAATGGTAGGAACCACCTGAAGTTCTGTTAGGAACTTCTTCATCCAGACTGCTTCTTTTGCGGCATCGCAAGCAGCAATATACTCCGCTTCAATCGTCGAGTCAGCAACGGTGTCCTGCTTGGAACTCTTCCAGCACACCGTCCCTCCATTGAGGGTAAAGACATAACCCGACATGGACTTGGAATCGTCCTTATCACTCTTGAAGCCGGAATCAGCAAAGGCCTCCAACCTGAGGTCTTTTCCGCCGTAAACCAAGAACATCTCCTTAGTCCTCCTCAGGTACTTGAGAATGTTCTTTACTGCTATCCAGTGCTTCTTCCCTGGGTCTGACTGATACCGGCTTACCACGCTCAGTGCGTAAGCTACATCTGGTCTGGTGCACAACATCGCATACATTATAGAGCCTACCGCAGAAGCGTAGGGTATAATAGACATGCGTTCCCTTTCTAAATCATTCTTGGGAGACATCTCTTTGGATAGGGTGATTCCGTGACAAGCCGGTAGATTACCGCGCTTAGAATCTTCCATACTGAATCTTTTTAGTACAGTGTCGATATACCTGGACTGTGAAAGTCCCAACATCCTCTTGGATCTATCACGATAGATCCGGATCCCCAGAATGTAAGAGGCATCTCCCAGGTCTTTCATGGAGAACCTGTGTGATAAGAATCCTTTGACAGATTGTAGCATAGGAATGTCATTTCCTATCAATAGAATATCATCCACGTACAAGACGAGGAATACGACACTTCTGGCTACAACTTTACTATATATGCACGGTTCATCTGGATTTTTGATGAAGTCATATTCTTTGACTGTTTCATCAAAAAAGATGTTCCAACTCCGCGATGCCTGCTTCAGTCCATAAATGGACTTAAGCAACTTGCATACTTTCCCGCTGCTCCCACTCTGATTGAAACCCTCTGGCTGATCCATATAGACGCACTCTTCTAAATTTCCATTCAGAAAAGCCGTCTTTACGTCCATCTGCCAGATTTCATAATCATGGAAGGCAGCAATAGCAAGAAGGACCCGAATGGATTTGAGCATAGCCACTGGAGAAAAAGTTTCGTCATAGTCCAAACCAGGTCTTTGACGAAAACCCTTTGCAACAAGTCTAGCCTTATAGGTTTCTACCTGTCCATCTACACCAATCTTTTTCTTGAAGATCCATTTGCATCCTATGGGTTTTACCCCATCTGGAGCAAAGTCCAAAGTCCATACTTTGTTGGTGTACATGGACTCCATTTCGGTCCGCATTGCTTCTAGCCATCGTACCGAGTCGCCGCTCTGGATGGCCTGCTGGAAGCCAGTAGGTTCATCATCATCTATGATGCAATCCTCTCTATCCCCATATATGAGAAAACCGTAGTATCTCTCAGGCGGATGAGACGGCCTACTACTCCTGCAGAAGGGTGCGGGAATGTCTTGTTCTTCTTGAACTACCGGTTCTACCAAACTTTCAGTATTAGTTTGTGGTTCTGGAATTTCTTCCAGTTCTATTTCGCTCCCATTTATTTCCTTTTCTAAAAACTGATATTCTAGAAAATGGGCATTACGAGAAACAAACACCTTTTGTTCCTCTGCGTAATAGAATAGATATCCCTTAGAGTTCTTTGGATATCCCACAAACTTACACTTTACTGATCGTGCCTCGAGCTTGTCCACATGCTGCTTTTTAACAAAAGCTGGACATCCCTATATTTTTAGATACTGAAGATAGGGTTTCTTCCCACTCCACATCTGATATGGCGTGGTAGGCACAGTCTTGGTAGGAACCATATTCAAAAGATATGCCGCTGACTCTAGCGCATAACCCCAGAAAGATCGCGGCAACTCAGCATTACTTATCATGGATCGTACCATATCTAATAGGGTTCGATTCCGTCTCTCCGATACACCGTTATGCTGTGGAGTGTATGGAGGAGTAAGCTGAGAGAGAATTCCTTTCTCTTTTAGGTAACCTAGGAACTCGGCACTCAAGTATTCACCACCTCGATCAGATCTTAGTGTCTTGATACTTTTGCCGGTTTGGTTTTCTACTTCATTTTTATACTCTTGGAATTTCTCAAAAGCCTCGGATTTATGTTTCATCAGATAAATGAATCCGTACCTTGAGTAATCATCCATGAAAGTAATGAAATAGGAAAAACCACCTCTTGCATGTGTAGACATTGGACCACATACATCGCTATGTATGAGTCCTAAGAGCTCGCTCGCTCTTACTCCATGTCCAGTAAATGGAGTCTTTGTCATCTTTCCTTTGAGACAAGATTGACAAGTGTCATAAGATTGATATTCGAACGAGTCCAAATATCCTTCTCTATGCAACTTAGTCAACCTTCTCTCATTGATGTGACCCAGTCTACAATGCCATAAGAAAGCTTTATTTAAATCTGGAGACTTTCTTTTTAGTGTGTTCTGGACATTGAAAATTTGGAGTTGGTTTAACACATATATACCGTTTTCCAGTGTACCGGACCCAATCAAACTATGATTAAGGTGGATGTTAACAACACCACTTCCAAACGTGAAATCATAACCTTTATTTGATAACAAGGAAACAGATATGATATTACACGTTAAGCTGGGTACACAAAAACAGTTATGTAAAACCAAAATGTGTCCACTCGTCAATCCCAGGTGATAATCCCCTACGGACACAACTCCCACGCTAGCTCCGTTAGCAACCATCAGGGTCATATCACCTTCCTTCAGCACTCTACGGTTTCTCAGTGCCTGCAATGAATTGCAAATATAAGATCCTGATCCGGTATCCAATACCCAGGAAGTAGAGTTGATTGACAGACAATTCTCAATTACAAACACACCTGAAGTCGAAGCCACAGCTTTCTTCGGTTCCTGGTTCTTGGCGTTCCACGCCTTGCAATCTTTCTTCCAGTGCCCTTTCCTATGACAATGGAAGCACTCATCCTGGCCCACTACCGGTACCACAAACTTTTTCTTTCCCTTCCCTCCCACCTTACTAACACCTCCTCTAGGTTTGGTGGCGGCCTTCTTCTTCCTTCCTTTGGCCCTAGCCTTGGACCCGGAAGAAGATGCACCGCTAACAAACATAGCGGGTGTTTCCCTTGCTTTCTGTAAGGTGCCCTCTGCACTCCTTAACATGTTCAGGAGTTCCGGAAGTTCAACTTCTTTTCTTTGAATGTTGAAGTTCAGGATAAACTGGACGTAGGTGGAAGGAAGAGACTAGAGAATAAGGTCTGTATAGAGCTCATTATCTAAAGTCATCCCAAGGTCTGCGAGCTCTTCTATATAGCCGATCATCTTTAGGACATGTTCTCCTACCGATGACCCGACAGCCAACCTCGCTCGAAACAAGTTCTTAGAGGTCTCGTATCTTGCTATATGAGATTGCTCTCCATAAAGTTCCTTTGTATGGAGAAATATGGCATCTAGTTCCATATCCTCGTGCCTCCTCTGATGTTCATTGTTCATTGAGGCAAGCACGATGCACTTGGCTTTCGCGCAATCGAAATCCAAGGTTTTGTGGATTTCCTTATCCGCATTACTGGATTTGGGACCAGGGACAGCAGGTGCCGTAGCGGTGAGGACGTACCCCAATTTGTCATAGGTCAAAGCCATTTTGACATTCCGCAGCCAATCTTTATAGTTTGGCCCTGTCAGTATATTTTTCTCTAAAAGTAACTTAAGTCCAGTCATTTTTAGGGTCGCTGCAATTAGGAGAGAGAGAAGAAAACTCTTTAGCATGATGCTCTTGCAAGTTTAGAGTGGTTTTTAGTTTATCTAAACTGGATGGCTCCCACTGTTTCTCAAATCCTTCCCCAAACCAGAAAAGAAGAATTAGCCAGGACTATTCTCACCGTACAATACTTGCTTAACCATTCAGCCAGGCTAGTGTCGATACTTCGAGGGAGGTTTTCCAACGCTTTCGCGAAGTTCCTTAATTAAATAACCTCTTTTCTCTGGGGGCGTAACCCCTCTGACACCTTTCTTGACACCTACTTGGTTTATAGCATTGATCGTTAAGTGACGAATATCCTGATGAGTAGCATATACTCACAGTAGGATCGGGATCCAAATATCATTGTATGATAATGTTGAAGGAATCCTACCAACATTCATCAAACTCCAAATGG
This sequence comes from Agapanthus africanus, assembly GCA_030015575.1. Lineage (NCBI taxonomy): Eukaryota > Viridiplantae > Streptophyta > Magnoliopsida > Asparagales > Amaryllidaceae > Agapanthus > Agapanthus africanus. The sequence goes on along the minus strand of JASDDO010000275.1, from coordinate 289,389 downwards.
TATGCAACTCTTTGCAAATTTCAGTTTCTTTAGAAATTCCCGATATATGTTTTTGCCCCATGCTCTTATGACCTTGGCGTTGGTCAAAATGTCATAAGTCACATGTCAAGTTCTACCCATCATTATCTTGTTAATTTGAACCCATCCGTACATATCCTTGACGTTGGCCAAACTGATCATACGACTGTCCCAAACTAACTCATCTATCTATGCAACAAATGAATACCCAGCAGCTACCAAACACTATGCCTTGGCATTGGTCAAAATACATAGCTTGAATACTACTGAATACCCAAATGAAATGACGGAGGGCTACGAATGGTTTTGGCGAAACCGTGAACGTAGTGAACTTGATATAACCGAAGGAACCTGATAGCTTTTTAAAAGGAGTGGTTAAAGCTCCGCAATTTAAAAATATCATCTGTTTAAAAATAACTGTGTGGTTTCTTTTAAATTGTTCCAACGATTAAACTTTTGGTTTATTTTCTTTGCATTATAAATAATGCGTCCCATCATTAACCTATCATTGCAGAAAACAACGAAAATACAACGTCCTCTTATGCCATCCGCATTCGCCTCTGGGTCCCGTCATCACCCATTAGGTTACTTAACTAACGACAGAGCGGGGGCTGTGCTAGAGCGGGTGTAAAACATAAGTGACGTCTAAATAGCTATCATATATATAGATATTTTACATTCGTCGGACGCAATAATATTCATTCCAGATCACAGATGAACTTTATTGGATTTGCAAGCAATCCGTGTTTGTTTAGAGCCTGCAACAAAAGACGGATTACACAGTTGTGATGAATAGCCATTACCCCACCCAGATCCCTACGGGTACGGCAAACTATCCGCCCGGTAGTTTGTGCACCCCAACTTGGGTATGTCCTAGGAGCAAAAACAGTAAAATGAAATAATACAACGGTGGCTACAACCGCAACCTGGAAGTGCCCCGCAAAATAATATTACAACAAATTACATTTACATCAAATGAATTAAAATAATAACCCATCACAAACCCCGGCTAATCATCACAACAGTCCAATACAGTTCACATCCACAAACAGTAAAAACCATTACTGAAATGTGCAACCCCCTGCCAACTGACATACTAGCAGTTAGGGGAGGTTTACGAACACGTTATACAAACACAGATATAATCAAATTAGCAAATATCGCAAAATTTCGATCGTGCAAAAACATTAGATTCTACTCCAATACTTCTCTGTGCACCTGAGACTTGAGCAGAAAAATAAACATCCAGAAATATCACTGTTAACACAAGAAGGTCACTGAAGAAATTTGGGCCGACTCGGCTCTAACTCGGTCGCGGATCCGCGGCGGATCGCATAGATCCGCCGCGGTTCAGCGGCAAGTTAGCCGAGTTACGCGACCAAATTTCTTGAGTACCCCTATAATTTCCTCCTAATTATTCTGCAGGTCCCTAAAAATTTTTTAGGGCCTGTTTTAATTTCGACAGAAACTGTGTTAATGCGACGATGTTTCCGGTTCTTTTTGCGTTCGAAATTCTTGCGACTTTGCTAACGAGTTAATTATTGTTTAGCGAGGCTCTGATACCACTGTAAGTCGATGTACAACACCCCACGACTTGCGGGGAGGCGGAAAAATGAAAAACGATCTTGTTCTTTACTTAAACATCGACTAACCGCATGAATCGAAGCTAAACGATAACTAACAACTATCATAGAAGTTCTAAATAACTATGTGAAGTGATTATACCTAAAGAACCGTATCCTTCGTCTTTACGAACTCCACCTCCTCCTCGGCCCTCTCCAAGTAGTAGACGATCCACCACGAGAGCTTTACTCCAAGCTTTGCCTCTAAACTTGAGGCAACTAGGTTTCTTTAAGTGCTAATCAAAGTACCTAGATGATATAGAGTGAGGGTTATGGATTAAGTAGTCTAACTAATCCTTGTACTCAACACATGAGAGGGGAGGATTAGGGTTTGAAGAGAGGAAGCTTGAGGAGAGAGAAGGTGAGAATAATAATGAAATGAGAAAATGAGCTATCATAATATATATCAAGCATTATTGTTTTTCAAGAAAAGAAAATAAAATGATTTACAACCATGCTTGATAAATATCTAATGGTGATTCATCTCCATGAGTCATTAAGCATTTATGATGCATTAATGACATGGATGAATCATCCATATGACTCACTAATCTCATTCATTGTATATGCCACCTAAACCTCCTTAGTCACCATCTTCTAGAAGCTTCTCGCGCAATTACGAGAACGCCTCTCCTATCCGTGAAAACACGGAAAAATTTTAGACTGTATAAATCCAATAACCGGATACTAGTAACTAGCTTAAACCAAAGCCGACTAGTAAAAACTGTCCGAAAGTCGTACGTGCGTAAACACACGTATGCGTCCGAACCCTCGTCGTAAAACCATACGACCTCTATATCGTTTCGCCTGGAGTAGGGAAACTCTCTGTGTGGGACTTTAGAGACTCGACTACTACGCTGGCAGTGGGTTTAACCACAGACCGCAAGCGGCACTAGCTGTACGTAACGGTCCCCAGGTTGATGTCGATAAGAAGGCCGATGAGGAAACCCATCCGAACTCCTACTGAGTCTGATGTGACAATCTCCATACAGTCCGTTCCGTTCGTCTAAGACTATCGCATATCGGGCCTAGGGGGGCGGCAAGCGTCAGTCCCCTAATAGCGGTATAAGTCATGTCGGAGCGAAGCCCATTACACCCTGAGAAACTACTGGAACCTACCTGCAAATCTCGCTTGCCCTGGCCAGGGACTTTGCATAATGGCTTTCTGACACAGCGCGATATCAACCCCCAATACCGGGAGAGACGAATCTTGTCTAACCGCCATGTAACGCTTTGAAAAGTCGTTTTGGTGTTTTCCTGAAAATCGGTGAAAATTCGGTATTTTTCCGTAAACCGTCTTTTTTTGTTATTTTGCAGTTTAGGACTAATTATACCTAAAATGGATAGGTAATTGCTTGTTTTTATTAGCTAATGAGTTACTTATGAAATTCTGGTCGTTTAAAAATTTTCCCTAATTTTTCAATTTTTAATATTATTTTAAGCCGGTAAGAAAATACATTAATTTAGCGATAAATACAAATTTTTCTGGGCTAATTTTAATCTTTAAAATTATGTTAATCAAAATCTAGTTGTAACATAAATTTTTAGTATTTTATTTTGATTTTTAACTAATTTTTATTATAGAAAACGAAATTTATTGAATTTAAGCTTAAACTTGCAATTTTGGACTTGTAGGGGGTCTTTTTGCATAAAATTTCTTTTGTAAAACCCCTCTCTCTCTTCCCTCAGCCCTAGGCCGGCCCATTTCCAGCAACCCAAGAAAAAAAAAGTGCTTGCCTCTTTGACTTCATTTTTATGTAGAAAAGAGGTGTTTTTTTTTATAGATTTTGGATTTTTTTATTAGGTATGGATCTATACTTGTTTGGTGTGGGTTGACCATGACTTTCCCACACCCCGCACCACTTCTCCACTCCCTCCTCAGCTCAGAAATCCTGCACCAACAGCCCCAAATATTTTCCCCATTTCTTCTTCTCTTTTGCTTCATTTTCATCTCAAAAATTCAACAAAATCCACAATTTCCTTCACAAATTCAACACAAAACCATATTCCATCTCTTCTCCAACCTAATTTGGTTCAAATCAAGGAGAAAGGAGGTGTCTTGGGAGACTTGAGCAAGCTTAGGATTGATCTTTTGAGGTATAATTTCTAATCAAATGGTTAAATTGTACCTTAAGTGTGCTAAACTAGAACCTTGAAATTTGTTTAGTGTTAAATTTAGTGTTAGTTTCTAATCTATTTTTTTAAGAGAGTAGTTTGTTTAAACTAGGTTTTTTTTAGCACCATTGATTAGTTAATTAAGTTATCTTGTTATCTAGTTTTATACAAACCTAAATTGAGAGATTACTTTGCTTAAGTGGGCATCGATATGTGTTAATTTATGTTGTTCAAGTGTGAAATTGGATTTAATTGGTGGTTATGAAATCAAGAAAGGGTTGTTTATGGAGAAATATGATTTGAAGCATTGTAATGTGTTATAATTAAAGTGATTGTGGTTAACTAGTTATGCGGTTACATGTTATGCTAGGTTGTAATCCTTTTTGTCGCATAACGGCGATGTTGCGTCGTTTTTTTTTTTAGAATGTTTGTGCTTACTAGTTTTGTGATAAATTATTTTTGATGTCTTGATGACATTTTTAGCGTATCCTATGAATTTTAGGATGTGTGAGTGCGGATGTTTGTGTGTTCGAGTTTTAGTTTTTCCGGGCGACCAAATCGACGTTTTAGTTAGTTTTGTGATTTTCGCGTGTGTTCCGCGCACCTTGTGCACGTTGTACCTAGCTTGTGAACGTTAGTATCTTCGTTTGGGTTTTGCGTCGTTCTTGATATGTAACCTTATGTTTGGTATTGATGTAATTCCAGGTTCGGTCGCGGAGACGTCAGACGCGGCACGAAAGGGGAAAGCGGTGATTGGACGTGACTAGCTAGGGATTCCGGTGAGTAGATGTAACATCTACAGGGGACTATCGTTGGATGGCGCAAGTCGCCCGATAGTTTTAGTAACTTAAAAGATTCTTAGTAATGTTAGTAATTAGGGGTTTAATACTTGTATGATTATTTGCTACATTCATGCCTTATATTGACATACATATGCGAAACCATTTTATAGGACACCTGCACCATTGCCAGGGTTTTTATATGCAGCACGAGCACTATTCATGCTTACACACACACCCTGGTAATTGCCATGCCACCACACTAGATAACCTTTAAATTGTAACCTTTTACTATAATTGACACTTAAACTTGTGCTATTGCCTTTAATTCCTTAAAATGAAATCGTAGGATTGCTATTCATGGGCATGTACTTCATCATATTATTTGTTCATGCCTAATCTATTAATCACACATCGCAACTTGATTATTGATACCATATGCATTCATTATCATTGACATATGCACTTATGAGAATTTCTTGAGATTTTATGATATTTCTGGATTTCGGGGGAAAGCCGCAAAAATTTCTAAACTTATTATATTTTCAAAATATGTAAATTGCGGTTTTCTAGTGATGTAAGTGTCGTCCACCATGAGTTTGCTGTGGTTTTCGAGATCCGTGTCGAGAAGTGGAGGAACCGTCACGGGTATATGGTGGGCCCGGTATGGTACCCCGGGGCAAGATGAATGTGGTGTTGACGTTGAGCCTGGCAGGGGACGGATTACCTACCGGTGACTGTTTGGCATGGCGGATATCCAGAGGATACCGACCGTGGCCGCGAGATGATAAGATTTTGATATTGAGCTGGGTCAGCCGGATGGCTGAGGCCAGAGATACTATGACATGGATATATGAGATTTGTGATAGTTTTGAGGTGTCGTTGCTGGACACAGATTCTTGTTGATTCTATTGGTATTGTGCTGGTATTTCAAAATGAGATTCTTAAAGGGAAAAACATGATTTCTTATACTTACACATTCAGATCACGAGTTGATTCGCATTGCATTCATACCTGCTAGTATATTCATATTGCATACATACCTGCTATTATGTCCTGCCTTACTTGTATTTGAGATGCTAGGATGCTTGTGTGCATGCATTCGATAGCCTGTGTAGATGTTATTTATTACTCACGAGTTGGCAACTCACCCCCGTTGTGCCATAGCCTTTTGCAGGTCCGCTCCGTCAGTACAGTAGCGGCGGGCGCACTTGCTTCTTTTGCCTGGAGTCGAGGTTTTGCTCTTAGGTGGGTTATATTATTATTTTTGCACCACCTTGTATATTCTTTGTATCTAGTGTACTCCATCTACTGTATCTACCAGTATTGTTGTATATTGACCTAGAGATGAGACTGTGAGATTTGTGGACTTTTTATGCTGTATTTTGGGGTCGAGCTCACTTGAGTCGACATGCTGTTTTTCTCATGCTTCCTTATGATTATTTCGCATGTTGTTGCTTTATATTGCGTGGGATTTGTGACCGCCTTGTGGCGAAGTGCTAGCTCCCGCTTGGGGATGCCTTATTTGTTGGATTCATATATATTCTTGTTGTACCCATTTTGGGGGGGGGGGCAGTATTTACAAAGGAGACTCTGCCGAAATTTTCGGAAAAATTGGTATTGTTTTTAAAAAGGGCTTTATATGACTTATTTGATAAACTCGCTTTCAATTGATTGGTTTTTCTTCACTCTTTTGCTTATTTGGTTTTGGTTTCTGGGCTTTGGCTTACTTATTTTACGGACGTCTTGAGATGTTTCGTAAACTTAAGTGCCAGTCACGTTCCGTACCTTGCGGGTCGTGACAAAGTTGGTATCAGAGCCAGGTTTTACCTTTTTGAGTGTAGGATGACCCTTGGTAGATGGAGTAAGTGACTTAAGTAGGGTAACGTAGCGTATGCATGTCCGCGGCATACTTGCGATACGGTACTCCGCCTAAGTGACTTTAGGATATACTTGCTTGAAAACTCCTTCTTCAATTCCGTGTGTCCTATGATCCTATTGCACTGTTCTTATTATCCGTTTTCCTGTAACAGCCACTATGCCGCTGAAGGATACGAGGGCACAGAGGGCTGCCGCCCGAGACGAGATTCGAGCTGGCTCGTCCGAGACTAGGACTGAGCAGGGTGGTATGCCTACGCCGCAGGGACAGACCGATCCACTTTCCCCAGGCCGTATGGATAGGCTCGAGACTGGTATGGAGGAGTTGCGATAGATGATGGGGATCATGCAGGAGCTACGTCAGATGGTAGGATCCCTAGTTGCAGCCAGTCGTACACCGAGGCCGGATGACGTACCTACTACATCACAGACGACCATGATACCTGCTCCTACTACTACCACCGTGGCCATCCCGGTTTCACTACAGGATTTCATGAGGCTGAGACCTCCAGTATTCACCAGCACCGAGGCAGCGGATGACCCACAGACGTTCCTAGACAGTTTAGCCAGGATCTGCCGTTCGCTGAGATGTTCGGATGATCGATGGGTAGAGCTTGCGAGTTTCCGACTAGAGGGTCTCGCGCAGACATAGTGGGAGTCAGTCTTGAGAGGTCGAGCTGCAGGTCTACCGCCTATGACGTGGGCTGAGTTTACAGCAGTCTTTCTAGCTCGTTTCCTCCCAGAGAGCGTTCGTGACGCCAGAGCTCGTAGCTTCGAGGCCTTAGTCAAGACACTTGGGATGACGGTGTCTGAGTATGATATCCAGTTTACACAGTTATCCCGATATGCTCAGTATTTGGTGGATACCGAAGAGAAGATGGTGAAGAGGTTCGTACAGGGACTTGATGCTCAGCTATATCTTGCCATTGGCGCCCAGCACTACGACACTTATTCAGCTGCTATGGATACGGCATCACGGATGGAGGCACGCATATCACTGACTTCGGCCGTTTCTGGGCCGAAGAGGATTCACACCGATGTACCATCTCAGAGGCAGCGCGCCAGATTCTTTCCGAGAGATAGGCCTGGCAGAGGATTTGGACGGGGACAGTTATATGGTTCATATCCCCAGGGACAGCAGCCGTCGCCAGGGTGTTTTGGGTGCGGGAGTCCGCACCATCTTGTCAGAGACTGTCCGGCGAGACGACAGGGAGCAGCGACAGTTCCGCATGTGACCCTACCACCATCACCACCCCCTCCTCAGAGAGCCCTACTTCCTACCACAGGCGATGCTCCATGCCAGTTAGGTGCACCCAGAGGCCGTGGACGCGGCGGTCCTGTTCAGAGAGGATGAGGAGGCAGAGCCCGGGGTCGAGGTCAACCCACTATCGGTGGAGGACAGGCCCGAGTATTTGCTTTGACACCGCAGGATGCGCAGGCATCCAATGCTGTTGTGACAGGTACCTTGCCAGTTTGTTCTTTCGACGCACGGGTATTATTTGACCCAGGTTCCACACATTCGTACGTCTCTACACACTTTGCACCGATGTTGGGCCGTGAGTCGTCGTCGTTAGATCATCCGATTGTTGTTGTTACTCCGGTAGGCGAGTCGTTTGTCGCTTGTTTTGTATTTCGATTGTGTTCCGTTCGTATCGGGGAGAGGGATTCATCAGTTGATTTGATTCTCCTCGATATGTTGGACTTTGATGTGCTTCTGGGCATGGATTGGCTAGCCACTTGTTATGCTTCGGTGGACTGCCGTGAGAAGGCAGTCATATTTAGCTTTCCGGGAGAGCCAGTCCTTGTTATTCAGGGAGACCGCAGCGTCACCCTTCCCAGCTTGATTTCGTCTCTTCGCACTGGTCAGCTCTTGCGGAAGGGATGTCAGGGATTCTTAGCGTATATTTGTGATACTCGAGCTGCAGAGGTTCCGTTGGACCGGGTCCCGGTTGTTTGTGAGTTCCCTGATGTTTTCCCTGATGAGCTACCTGGGCTACCGCCTGAGCGCGATGTTGAGTTCTGCATTGATTTGATTCCCGGCTCGGGGCCTATTTCTATACCGCCTTATCGAATGGCCCCGGCAGAGCTTCGGAAGCTGAAGGATCAGTTGCAGGATTTGTTAGAGAAGGGGCTTATTCGACCTAGTGTTTCTCCGTAGGGTGCTCCGGTCCTGTTTGTCAAGAAGAAGGATGGAAGTTTACGCTTATGCATCGACTACCGCCGGCTGAACAAAGTTACCGTTCGGAACAGATATCCGTTGCCATGCATTGATGATTTGTTCGACCAGCTTCAGGGTGCGGGGTATTTTTCGAGGATCGACTTACGATCAGGATACCACCAGCTGCGAGTTCGACAGGAGGATATACCGAGGACAGCTTTCCGCACGCGCTACGGCCACTACGAGTTTTTGGTGATGTCGTTCGGACTCACCAACGCCCCAGCAGCATTCATGGATTTGATGAACCGTACATTCAGGCCGTATCTTGACTTGTTTATCATCGTGTTTATCGACGATATCTTGGTGTACTCCCGGAGCAGAGAGGAGCACGAGCAGCACTTGCAGATTACGTTACAGACTCTGAGGGAGCACCAGCTGTTCGTAAAGTTCTCCAAGTGTGCATTCTGGCTGGACAGCGTCGGATTCTTGGGTCACGTGGTTACGAGAGACGGCATATGTGTGGACCCGAAGAAGATTGAGGCTGTTCAGCAGTGGCCCCGACCTACATCGGTTACTGAGATCCGTAGTTTTCTAGGCCTGGCAGGCTACTACAGGCGTTTTGTTCAGGACTTCTCCCGTATAGCTGCACCTTTGACCGGTTTGACCCGGAAGGGAGTTCCTTTCGTTTGGACAGAGGAGTGCGAGCGCAGTTTTCAGCAGCTACGGACTTGTTTGACTACGGATCCGGTATTATCTTTGCCTTCTGGATCAGGCGGATTTGTGGTCTACTGTGATTCTTCGTGAGTGGGGTTAGGATGTGTATTGATGCAGCATGGCCGGGTGATCGCATATGCTTCTCGGCAGTTAAAGAAGCATGAACAGAACTACCCCACTCATGATTTGGAGATGGCTGCAGTGGTTTTTGCACTGAAGATTTGGCGACATTACCTATATGGCGAGTCGTGCCAAATATTCACAGACCACAAGAGCTTAAAATACTTATTTCAGCAGCGAGACCTGAACCTCAGACAGCGTCGTTGGATGGAGTTGGTGAAAGACTACGACTGCGAGATCTTATATCACCCAGGCAAGGCGAATGTGGTGGCAGATGCTTTGAGTAGGAGGCCCGGGGGTAGTCTATCCTTTTTGCGCGCAGTGCAGAGGCAGTCGTCAGCAGATTGGCAGATGTTATGCGACAGCCGAGTTGAGTTCGAGTTCACTCAGACAGGGGGACAGCTCGCGCATGTTCGTGCACGCCCACAGTTGCTTGACCGTATATATGAGGCACAGCGCAGTGACGACCGTTGCTCAGAGATCATGGCGCAGATGAGACAGGGAAGATTTTTCGAGTTCGTGATTGACAATCACGGGATTTTACACTATGAATCTAGACTGTGCGTACCAGATGCTCATGGATTACGGCGCGACATTCTTGAGGAGGCACACCGATCAGTGTATAGTGTCCACCCCGGTTCCACCAAGATGTACCATGATATGAGAGAGACCTACTAGTGGGACGGGATGAAGAGGGACATTGCGGAGTTTGTATCGAGATGCCTGACTTGTCAGCAAGTCAAGGCCGAGCACCAGAGGCCCGCGGGAGAGCTACAGCCGTTACCCATTCCAGAGTGGAAATGGGAGCAGATTTCGATGGATTTCGTTGTGGGTCTACCCAGGACCAGTCGGGGGTGTTACTCCATCTGGGTGATCGTAGATCGATTGACGAAAGCGGCTCACTTCCTGCCAGTGAAGACGACTTTCAGCTTCGCTCAGTATGCTCAGCTCTACATCGACGAGATCGTGCGGTTGCATGGCGTACCGACTTGTATCGTGTCAGATCGAGGCACCCAGTTCACCAGCCGACTTTGGCAGAGACTTCAGGAGGCTTTGGGCACTCGTTTGAGCTTCAGCACAGCGTTTCATCCGCAAACCGACGGACAGTCAGAGCGGACCATTCAGACTCTCGAGGACATGCTCAGAGCGTGCGTTTTAGACTTCGGCGGTAGCTGGGATCGTCATTTACCTCTAGTGGAGTTCTCCTACAACAACAGCTTCCAGGATACTATTCAGATGGCACCTTTCGAGGCATTGTATGGGAGGAGATGCAGATCGCCCGTCTGTTGGACAGAGCTCAGCGAGAGCAGCATTATGGGATCGCAGCTTGTTGAGGACACAATAGCGAAGATACAGTTAATCCGAGACCGGATAAGAGCGACTCAGAGCAGGCAGAAATCGTATGCAGACAGGCGCCGTCGCAGGTTAGAGTTCGCAGTTGGCGATCATGTTTTTCTGAGGGTCTCTCCGATGAAGGGCGTGATGCGTTTTGGGCGAAAGGGGAAGCTTAGCCCTAGATTCGTAGGTCCCTTCGAGATCCTCGAGCGTGTCGGCGCTGTTGCATATCGTTTGGCTCTTCCACCCAGCTTTCCCGATGTTCACCCCGTCTTCCATGTTTCGATGCTCCGCAAGTACCTTCACGATCCTTCGCATGCGATTCAGCACCCGACAGTCCAGCTAGAGCGCGACCTTTCTTTTGCAGAGCAGCCGGTGGCCATCCTGGATCGGCAGGTGAAGAAGTTGAGATCGAAAGTTATACCAACCGTCAAGGTCCTTTGGCGTAGCCCGAGCAGCGAGGAGGTTACCTGGGAGACCGAGGGCGAGATGAGGAAGAAATATCACCATCTCTTTGAAGGTACGCATAGCTATATTTTTAAATTCGGGGACCGAATTTCTTTAAGGTGGGAAGATTGTAACGCCTTGAAAAGTCGTTTTGGTGTTTTCCTGAAAATCGGTGAAAATTCGGTATTTTTCCGTAAACCGTCTTTTTTTGTTATTTTGCAGTTTAGGACTAATTATACCTAAAATGGATAGGTAATTGCTTGTTTTTAGTAGCTAATGAGTTACTTATGAAATTCTGGTCATTTAAAAATTTTCTCTAATTTTTCAATTTTTAATATTATTTTAAGCCGGTAAGAAAATACATTAATTTAGCGATAAATACAAATTTTTCTGGGCTAATTTTAATCTTTAAAATTATGTTAATCAAAATCTAGTTGTAACAAAAATTTTTAGTATTTTATTTTGATTTTTAATTAATTTTTATTATAGAAAACGAAATTTATTGAATTTAAGCTTAAACTTGCAATTTTGGACTTGTAGGGGGTCTTTTTGCATAAAATTTCTTTTGTAAAATCCCTCTCTCTCTTCCCTCAGCCATAGGCCGGCCCATTTCCAGCAACCCAAGAAAAAAAAAGTGCTTGCCTCTTTGACTTCATTTTTATGTAGAAAAGAGGTGTTTTTTGTTAAGGATTTTGGATTTTTTTTATTAGGTATGGGTCTTTACTTGTTTGGTGTGGGTTGACCATGACTTTCCCACACCACTTCCCCACTCCCTCCTCAGCTCAGAAATCCTGCACCAACAGCCCCAAATATTTTCCCCATTTCTTCTTCTCTTTTGCTTCATTTTCATCTCAAAAATTCAACAAAATCCACAATTTCCTTCACAAATTCAACACAAAACCATATTCCATCTCTTCTCCAACCTAATTTGGTTCAAATCAAGGAGAAAGGAGGTGTCTTGGGAGGCTTGAGCAAGCTTAGGTTTGATCTTTTGAGGTATAATTTCTAATCAAATGGTTAAATTGTAGCTTAAGTGTGCTAAACTAGAACCTTGAAATTTGTTTAGTGTTAAATTTAGTGTTAGTTTCTAATCTAATTTTTTAAGAGAGTAGTTTGTTTAAACTAGGTTTTTTTTAGCACCATTGATTAGTTAATTAAGTTATCTTGTTATCTAGTTTTATACAAACCTAAATTGAGAGATTACTTTGCTTAAGTGGGCATCGATATGTGTTAATTTATGTTGTTCAAGTGCGAAATTGGATTTAATTGGTGGTTATGAAAATCAAGAAAGGGTTGTTTATGGAGAAATATGATTTGAAGCATTGTAATGTGTTATAATTAAAGTGATTGTGGTTAACTAGTTATGCGGTTACATGTTATGCTAGGTTGTAATCCTTTTTGTCGCATAACGGCGATGTTGCGTCGTTTTTTTTTTAGAATGTTTGTGCTTACTAGTTTTGTGATAAAAGTTTATGATAAATTATTTTTGATGTCTTGATGACATTTTTAGCGTATCCTATGACTTTTAGGATGTGTGAGTGCGGATGTTTGTGTGTTCGAGTTTTAGTTTTTCCGGGCGACCAAATCGACGTTTTAGTTAGTTTTGCGATTTTCGCGTGTGTTCCGCGCACCTTGTGCACGTTGTACCTAGCTTGTGAACGTTAGTATCTTCGTTTGGGTTTTGCGTCGTTCTTGATATGTAACCTTATGTTTGGTATTGATGTAATTCCAGGTTCGGTCGCGGAGACGTCAGACGCGGCACGAAAGGGGAAAGCGGTGATTGGACGTGACTAGCTAGGGATTCCGGTGAGTAGATGTAACATCTACGGGGGACTATCGTTGGATGGCGCAAGTCGCCCGATAGTTTTAGTAACTTAAAAGATTCTTAGTAATGTTAGTAATTAGGGGTGTAATACTTGTATGATTATTTGCTACATTCATGCCTTATATTGACATACATATGCGAAACCATTTTATAGGACACCTGCACCATTGCCAGGGTTTTTATATGCAGCACGAGCACTATTCATGCTTACACACACACCCTGGTAATTGCCATGCCACCACACTAGATAACCTTTAAATTGAAACCTTTTACTATAATTGACACTTAAACTTGTGCTATTGCCTTTAATTCCTTAAAATGAAATCGTAGGATTGCTATTCATGGGCATGTACTTCATCATATTATTTGTTCATGCCTAATCTATTAATCACACATCGCAACTTGATTATTGATACCATATGCATTCATTATCATTGACATATGCACTTATGAGGATTTCTTGAGATTTTATGATATTTCTGGATTTCGGGGGAAAACCGCAAAATTTCTAAACTTATTATATTTTCAAAATATGTAAATTGCGGTTTTCTAGTGATGTAAGTGTCGTCCACCATGAGTTTGCTGTGGTTTTCGAGATCCGTGTCGAGGAGTGGAGGAACCGTCATGGGTACATGGTGGGCCCGGTATGGCACCCCAGGGCAAGATGAATGTGGTGTTGACGTTGAGCCTGGCAGGGGACGGATTACCTACCGGTGACTGTTTGGCACGGCGGATATCCAGAGGATACCGACCGTGGCCGCGAGATGATGAGATTTTGATATTGAGCTGGGTCAGCCGGATGGCTGAGGCCAGAGATACTATGACATGGATATATGAGATTTGTGATAGTTTTGAGGTGTCGTTGCTGGACACAGATTCTTGTTGATTCTATTGGTATTGTGCTGGTATTTCAAAATGAGATTCTTAAAGGGAAAAACATGATTTCTTATACTTACACATTCAGATCACGAGTTGATTCGCATTGCATTCATACCTGCTAGTATATTCATATTGCATACATACCTGCTATTATGTCTTGCCTTACCTGTATTTGAGATGCTAGGATGCTTGTGTGCATGCATTCGATAGCCTGTGTAGATGTTATTTATTACTCACGAGTTGGCAACTCACCCCCGTTGTGCCATAGCCTTTTGCAGGTCCGCTCCGTCAGTACAGTAGCGGCGGGCGCACTTGCTTCTTTTGCCTGGACTCGAGGTTTTGCTCTTAGGTGGGTTATATTATTATTTTTGCACCACCTTGTATATTCTTTGTATCTAGTGCACTCCATCTACTGTATCTACCAGTATTGTTGTATATTGACCTAGAGATGAGACTGTGAGATTTGTGGACTTTTTATGCTGTATTTTGGGGTCGAGCTCACTTGAGTCGACATGCTGTTTTTCTCATGCTTCCTTATGATTATTTCGCATGTTGTTGCTTTATATTGCGTGGGATTTGTGACCGCCTTGTGGCGAAGAGCTAGCTCCCGCTTGGGGATGCCTTATTTGTTGGATTCATATATATTCTTGTTGTACCCATTTTGGGGGGGGGGGCAGTATTTACAAAGGAGACTCTGCCGAAATTTTCGGAAAAATTGGTATTGTTTTTAAAAGGGGCTTTATATGACTTATTTAATAAACTCGCTTTCAATTGATTGGTTTTTCTTCACTCTTTTGCTTATTTGGTTTTGGTTTCTGGGCTTTGGCTTACTTATTTTACGGACGTCTTGAGATGTTTCGTAAACTTAAGTGCCAGTCACGTTCCGTACCTTGCGGGTCGTGACACGCCACTGCCTCCAAGTGCTCGGGACTGCACCCAACTGCTACCTATTTGCACGACTCCTTTGAGCCGTGGTAGGGTAGCAATCTAAGAAAAGTGGGACACACTCGATGCGAAGTAGCAGTGTCAAGTCTTCGGACTATGCTGTACTCATGTCACCTGGGAACTGTTCACTGACGAATGGTATAAAACCAACCAACAGTTCCCTATGAGTCCTGTCCAGTGTACCCGTAACCTAACGAGCACCTGCATACTATCTCCAGTACGACGTACTGACGGCTGTGGGATAGACCATCTCCCCAACTAGGATGAGAAGCGTACACACTAGTCTACTCCGGAGTATCGATGCCCTGTCTCGATAATCCAATGACTAGGGACCTGAATAAGGATGTACTTGTAGACTACCCAGCCCCTACTAGTGTGACTGCCATCACAACGCTGATAGTCAAGCAAGATCCTAAGAGCTCTATCAATATGTATACTCACATATTAAGATAGAAAAACCAAGTAGCATACTACCATGTTTAGCAAGACTGTTATATACATGTGAATATCCCAAGCTTCCATTAAGTAATATACAAACTAGTATGATATAATAATGGCCCCTAGGGCATATACACTAACATCATTCATTCGATATAAATTGTAATATGATGTAATATTATTTTGCGGGGTACATCCAGGTTGCGGTTGTAGCCACCGTTGTATTATTTCATTTTTACTGTTTTTGCTCCTAGGATAGACCCAAGGTGGAGTGCACAAACTACCGGGTACTTTGAAGTGTTTAGTAGCCTACTCACGTTGTTGAGGGAGACCGCTTCACTTCGGGTACTTGGCGGGTAGTTTGCCATACCCGTAGGGGTCTATGGTGGTGTAATGGCTATTCATCACAACTGTGTAATCCGTCTTTTGTTGCAGGCTCAAAGCAAATGCGGATTGCTTGTATATCCAATAAAGTTCATCTGTGATCTGGAATGCCTATTATTGCGTCTGACGAATGTACAATATCTATATATGATAGCTATTAGACGTCACTTATGTTTTACACCCGCGCTAACCCAGCCCCCGCTCTGTCGTTAGTTAAGTAACCTAACGGGTGATGACGGGACCCCGTGGCGAATGCGGATGGCATAAGAGGACGTGGTATATTCGTTGTTTTCTGCAATGATAGGATAAATGATGGGACGCATTATTATAATGCAAAGATAATAAACCAAAGTTAAGTCGTTGGACCAAATTTAAAAGAAACCACTAGGTTATTTTAAAAGAGCAGAATTTTTAATTGCGGAGCTATAACCACTCCTTTTAAAAAGTATCAGGTTCCTTCGATTATATCAAGTTCACTACGTTCACGGTTTTGCCCAAACCATTCGTAGCCTGTTCATATCATATTTTTGCATTTTCATGCCGCCCAATTTTTATCACATTGCTTATCGGTAGGTACTCTTAAGCCGTGTTTGCTAGTCAATTGCGGGATACAGGTTCTTAGCTCTAAACAAGTGAAATTCATGGAAAAGCACGATAAATTCCGGATTACTGCCAACCACAGATAAAACACGGGTCTCCGCTCTCTATCCGTATGTTGCCGCACACTAGTTTAAGGGACAAAATGGCAAATCGATGTCATTTTCATGCACAAAGCTCAATGTCAACACAAGATCCAACATATCTACGCGGAGCTCAAGAAAAATCATGGCAAAAGATCCACATCAAATCACCTTTTGATCTGCTGAAATTCTGGAAAAATTGTGAAGAGTTTCTGAGAAAAAACATATACCACACTGCAGACAACAACAAACAGGGGAAACTCTCCAAACATGATGGCCTAACTCCTCATTATGGCCGCGGTTCTGCGGCATAAGCATGCTTAGGCCGTGGAACCGCGGCCGTACGGGCTCGACAGATGATTATTTTTCAGGGGTATTTAGGTCATTCTATATGGAGGTAGATGGTTGCCCTAGGTTTCCAGTTCCCTGCCTATAAATAGTCCAGAGCTTACTAAAGCCAAGGGTGCTTTTTCTTGTATTTAGGTTTTAGAATACATGTTATTGTTCTTCTTCCTCTTCTCATCTCTTCTCCATTAAAACCTTGTAGTGAGCTTTTGTGAGTGAAGGATGAATAAAGAGTTCTTTTGGTTACCATGCTTGTCTTATTATTAATTATAATTGCTTGTATTTTTCTTTTGCTAATCTAGTTATTGTTATTTGTTGTTTGTTTCTTTCTTGTTCTCTTTTTCTTTATCCTTAAACAACAATGATGCTTACGCTTGATCCTTGCCGAGGTGAAGTCGCAAATAGCTAGTTGTAATCTTCTAACCTCATTCTTTCTATCTTTCTCCTTTGTTTTATTTTCCTTTTTCTTGTAATGGGTGAGTAGTTTTCTAACTTGTTAGGATAGGATAAGGGAAGTTTGAGAGAAGGAAATCTCTCTCACTCTTTCCTTGCCCAACATCTTAATTCGGACTCACGTTAATTGAACCACAATCCGCTCCCTACAGCACCCTATCCTACATGATAGCGGTGATTCCTTAGTGAGACCGGTTGTGGTTGAATTAACCGGAGGTTAAGGCTAAGAGCCAAGAACGGACGGACAAGCACCAAAAGGAAGAACTTAAGCGTTAGAAAGCCTAGCTTATACTCACAAGTTTCTTCCTAGTCGTGCTAATCCCCGTTGTTGCCGATTACCGTAACACCGATATTAAGAGTGGTAAGTGCTTCCTTGGCTGTCCTCTTCTTGTCTGGATTTTCTGAATCTTGATTTGCTCACTGTATCTGCTCCAGATTTTAACAGTAGACCGTTGGCTTCGTCTTGATCCGTCGCGGTGTAGTCGCGAGATATAGGTCTAACTTCCCACGTCTTTGGCACTGAACTCAACCTTCTTTTTATCCTGCACACTTGGATAAAAACTAATCAAAAATAACAAGATGGTTTTTTTACAATGTATATATATATATATATATATATATATATTTTGGTTTTTCGGTTATGTTTATATTCACAAATTAACCCGAAATTACACAAAGAAATAGACTACCGTCTCCTCGGCAACGGCGCCATTTGATTGGTAGAGTTTTTGCGTGCTTAAGTTTATTACCGCAATCAAGACGGTTTCGCTTGTAGCTAGCCGGTTGAGTACGGGTCGTCCGCAGGGAGATGGGAATCTTTTTCTATGTGCTTTAACGAGTTAAGTCCAAATGTCCAGATTTGTTTGTGATTAACTATGTGCTAAAATGATATGTAAAGAGAGCTTGTTAGGGTTAGGATTAGGTTAGTTTGAGTTAGGAGTTGCTCACTTCTTTCTACAAGAAAAATCAAGCGCCAAGGCCAACATACAGCCGCGGAACCGCGGCATAAGCAGGCTTAGGCCGCGGAACAGCGGCCGTTTGGTGCCTTCAGGGTGCCAAATTCCCTGTGAGTGTTCCTTATCTCCTCCCCACTCCTCTGAACTCCACTGAACTGTATTTTCTGCAGCATTCTTTGCGCAAATTCTCTTCCCCCTTCCAATAAATTTTTTTTGTGCAGGATTCTTTGCGCCGCACTAAAAAATAAAAAAATTGATTGCAGTTGATTGTTACTGCTTTGCATTTATCAATCCGGACTTTAAAGGGCTTGAAACCAATCCAGATTGGGTGGGGATTTCATCACCCTTCCCAGGACCCCAGAAATCACAAAAGCATATGCATTGACCATTGTTAATTAAAAAATACTAGACTCAGCCCTAAGGACTTCGCGCTCAATAGGACAGAGGACTAGTTACAGGTATCGGCCGTTTATCCTATCCTGACTTTGCGGTGTCTAGGCAAGTGTGTCCAAGGCAAGTGGTTACTTAATTAGGACCACTACTTACGTAGTGAGGAGCCTCCCACTTACCTGGCACTTACCTGGCCGCAATTAGCGGAGAAGAGGCGGTTTGAGGTCCTATTTCTAGCCCTTTGGAACAGTTAGGAGCTGTCTAGCTGACCTAGGAGACCCTAGATCTAGGTGTGATTGTGCATATCTTGTTTGTGATTGCTTGAAGCCGTAAGTCCGTACATATTTCTGTAAAGCTCTTTCTAAAAAGAAAAAAAAACACAAAACAAAAACTTTTATAAAAACTTGCCCTTTGTCGCCAAAATCCTATTTTTTCACCCACCACCCTTCGTATTTCTCTATTGACGTTTTCTTACCCTCACCTTCTCCGCTTTGACTATACTAAACTCGTTTAGTGTATGTCCGCTTGGACTCGAGACACTAGCGCCCGCCTAGTCCGCGTTAAGTTAGTCGCTACCGACTACGCGATCGACTCAGACGTCGAAACTCCGTCCACGCCTCTTTCACCCTTACCTTTGCCGGCCAACTCCGACGTTGACCAGAATTCTGTTCATACATCCTCACCTTCACCATCACCATGTAAGTGCACGGCGGTGCCCCGGCCGTCAATCCGACGCCGGAAACGCGGAAATGAAAAACTTTGCGAAACTTGCAAACCGGCACCACCGCGCACTATCAATCCGGATCGGGCCATTAACCTAGCTACTAGCAAACTAAAAGACGGGTAGAGAGTTATACCAAGCGATCCGTGTCCTTCAGTCTTCGTCTCCACTCCGATCTTCTCGCGGAATCTCCGGTCGTCGCCTCCTCGTCGAAACGGGCACCACATCGCCGGGTTCTTTTACGGGCTCCCACCTCTGGACCGAGGCAACTCGGGCACGAAGCTGGCGAGTCGACGTGCCTAAGAATTGCTGTAGACTAATGTAGAATGGTTGTCTCATTTGGGGTAGTGAAGTTGCCTTTGATGATGGATGAATGAAGATAAAGAACTTTTAAGAAAAATGGTGCTTTCATTTTTCCTAGCAAGAAAATGAGATGAGGAAAAATGCCACAAACCAAAAATGAACCTCTCTCTCTTATTCCCTCAAGTGTGGCCGGCCCCTAATTAGAAAATGGTGGAGGGAAAAAATACCACAACCAAGATGGGAGGTGAGTGTAGGAAAAGTAGAATGGTGACCACACCCCCAAGCCTCACATCCATAAACAAATCAATCTCATCTCATTAATGCAAGGAGTTGATTCAAAAAGAATCTCATGATGATGAAGCCACAAATGCAAGAAACCCCCTCTACAAATATTATTTGCAAACTTGCAAATAACCCCCCTCCATCGGAAAGTCCGGCCGGGAAGGAACAAAGAAAAACCCGGCCGGAACGGAATGCAAACTGGCAACTTCAGAAAACTAATCCCGTAATAAATTACAGGAAAGCCCCGCGACTGTATATACATACCCGCATTTGTATTCCCACTGAATACAAATGCAAAGAGACAAAACTACACTGTCTAATACTAGGATCCGGCTTAAACCAAAACCGGCTAGTAAAATCCGTCCGATCACGATCCGTGCAATACCGCACGTATCTGATCGAACCCTGCCATACCTCCATACGGCCTCTACAGTGTTTCACCCGAAACTTGAGAAACTGGTCTGTGGGGGACTCTAAAGACTCGTCAATACTTTGGTTGTGGATTTAACCACTAGCACGTCAGAGGTATTAGCCAATACGTAACGGGCTACCGGGTATTGACCAAAAGGGACGTCTGTGAGCGAACTCATGCTGACACCCTACTGAGCCTGTCAGTGACAATATCCATACAGTCCGGTCCGTTCGTCTATGAGCATCGCATGGCGGGCTTAGGGGGTAGGTAAAAGTCAGACCCCCAAAAGCGGTACAAGTCGTGTCGGAGTGTAGCCCAGAACACCCTGAGATACTACTGGAATACCTACCAGTAAATCTCCTGCCTTGGCCAAGGACTTTTCATGTACTGGCTCTCCTAAACACAGCGCGACCTCACCCCCAATACCGGGAGAGACGAACCCCTGCAGATCCGCTCACTGCCTCCATGTGGCTCGGGACTGTACCCAACTAAAACCTGTTTGCACGTCTCCTTTGAGCGTGGTAGGGTAGTAATCTAAGTACAGTGGGAACTCACACGAGACAAATGACGATCTCAGGTCGATGAACTAACCTGTACACATGTCACCAGGGAACTGCTATCTGATGTCAGGTATAATACCAACTAGCGGGTTCCCGGCGAGTCCTGTCCGGTGTACTCATAACCCAATGAGCACCTGTATACATCTTAGGTGAACCAACTGACACCAGTGGCTTGTGAGACAGACCACCGCCCCTCGTCGGGGTCTCGACTGTATACACTAGTTACTCTGGAGTATCGATGCCCTGTCTCGAAACTCCCACGACTAGGGACCTTGTAATGATGTGCTTATAGACCCCAGCTCCCACGTATATGATCGCCCTCATACTGCTGGTAGTCAAGCAAGAATCCTAGGGGCTCTATCAACGTGCAATAGTGACCTATAAGGTCACCTAAAGCAGTACACGATGATAAAGATAAACCAGATAGCATACTATCATCTCGAGCAAGACTGTCCTACCGGCATAGGTCCTCCGTCAATCATTGCAATCACGTGCCTGTGATCCAATAATTGACTCTGAGGGCACAATATCCAACAATCTCCCACTTGCACTCAAGGCTAATTATTGCGATGTCGCATACTCACAGCCCGTGTGATACCGAACACCCAACTCCTCTACTAATCAGTCTCACAAAGCTCGTTTGCGAAACTATTCCGTTCAAGGAATAGCCTCAGTGAGTGGATCCGCTGTGACGTTTCTTTCTATGTCTCTCTTTATCTCAAGTTCGCGGAGAAACCCATCTCCCGAAATGAGCAATACCTGTCTTAGAATATGTCTGGATATCTGATGGGACCTAGCTCATACATGAACTCCAAATCCAAACTTCCGAGACTGTATCGTCAACTGAACTTAATCAGTATCCTGCGCTATCCTTCCCTCAGTATCTGCCTGGACCACCTGTCCAAAATACTGCCCCTCGTCAGAGGGAAAACTAAAACTCTGACGGCCACTCTGCCATCCAGGTCACCTTGGAAGCCTGGAGTGATAACCGTCTCCTAAAGGAGGCTGCCGTTATCAAATCCCAGAACATCCACTTATGTTCTAAAACTGCTTCCGTATGTTTCTCCAGGATTGGATCAATATCAACTTATTGCATCTACTGCAAGAACAACATCTGGTGTGGTACTTGACATCTCATGATTGACTCAATTGCCTAAGCAAGTGATCTGCCAATCATGCACATCCCTCTCTATTTTAGTCTGTAGGACACCTTTAGGGAGGGTGACTCCATCACCTGCAGGTATACTACCGTGCCAGGAGTCGTCCATTCTAAATACTCATAGAATGCTGTCTAAGTACCCAGATTGGGATACTTCCCAAATCTAGATCTAAAACCATAGATCTAGTAACCAGAATGTCTGATATAATATCCAAGTCCCATTTGGAGAAACTACTGTGTGACAACCAAAGTATAACCGATCGTAGTATAGGAATATCACTTTCTACTCTGTGTATGTCATCCAAATACCAGGACCTCACACCCTACTACCTTCTTAACAGATCCATCCCCTATTCTGATGAAGTCAAACCAATGACTGTCGCATCAGAAATAGATGATCTATCTCCGCTATATCTGCTTTAGTCTATAAATAGACATAAGCCACCTGTCCACCAATGCTTCTGCTGCTCCCACTGACTACGACAA
Source organism: Agapanthus africanus (assembly GCA_030015575.1). Taxonomy (NCBI): domain Eukaryota; kingdom Viridiplantae; phylum Streptophyta; class Magnoliopsida; order Asparagales; family Amaryllidaceae; genus Agapanthus; species Agapanthus africanus. The sequence goes on along the minus strand of JASDDO010000275.1, from coordinate 266,985 downwards.
CCCTCTGGCAAAGTCATATAGACGTACACTTCTAAAGCTAGTTTAGAACGACGCTATAGTCATCCTCCTGCCGGGTCTCACAGTCTGGAACAACAACAACGGTAAGTGTGGGTAAACAAGAACCTCCCTGTCACCATCCTTGAGGCTACCGGAGTACCTTTCGAGTGCCTGAGGTTACCCACCACATCTGCGGAGTGGCCAATGGAATGTCAAACCAGATTGAATCTTTAGGTTCCTATCAAATTTTCAGTAATCGTTTGCGGTTCTGGAATCACTTCCAGTTCTACCATACTCCCACTACTGTTTTTCTGAAAAAATCTATTTTTATTAAAACTGTGGCTAGTCTAGAACAATATCACTATTGATCTTCCAGATGGTAGAAAGTCAACCCTCGTCATAGCCCGGGTCAACCCACAGCCATTACAAAAACGTGCCTTGAGTTATCCAGAGTCTGGTTTTAAGCATAAGCTGGACAACTCCCCGTACCTTAACAATGTCAAGATATGAACTGTTCTATATCCAATATAGAAACAGAGGCACTGATTCAATTGAACCAGATTCAAATCATGCAGCTGTCTCCAGTGCATGTCAACTAAATGGAAAGAGGCCGATCAGCGTTACTCAACTTAGGAATGCTTCCAATTATGAGTAACCTGAAAGAGAAGCAAGTTCTCTTAATCATTACTATCAACTGAATACCATTCACAAGTATCTACATCTTCGATCACCTTGAAGAATCCCGATACTTGCAATACCTGGTTCTCTACTTTACTCTTCTACCTATAGCTTCTCAAAACTCAGACCTTGTGTTTCAACGAAACATTTGTCTAAGAACTAGAGAAGTCATAAGTAAACCGAATATAGTACGAGGACCATCCCCTCTGTCTTAATGGACACTGGACAACATACAATACTATGTATAAGTCCCGTGAGTCTAATAACTCATTCACTGTGTGTCGTAGGTTGAATACTGTACTATGGTTATGAAGAATTACACCGTTATTTAATGCTCCTTACCTAACCATCCACTGATATAGGTAAATGTCATAGACATAATTTCAAAAGGGTATATCTCACTCTATAAAAATAGACGTACAGATATATCAATTTGAAATTGGTGCATAACAACGGATATTCAAAACTAAATATTTGCTGTCCGGCAAACAACCCAGGCGACTTCCTCAAATATCACCAATTACAACGAATTCCGATATAATGAGGATGGTCACCTAATTCCCAATAACTTACTCCCACTCATCATCTGTAAAACCATATAGATGTGAGAATCATACCTGGTAAATACATACCCTGGAGCAAGTGTCAAATTGGGAAATCAGTTTTCTTTTGACAATACACAGTGAAACTGAAACATTGAAATGTTTCGTAGGGGTATCCGGGTATTCCTAGTAATGCCTTTTCCATTATCCAGTTTCACAACTGTAACCGTATAAATCTTTGCCACCTCTCCAAATCCCTTCATATGTCTTTAGTCATTACCTTCTGTACACCCCTTTATGCCAAATGGTTTTCTTCCTTCCCTACCGTTCGGCACTAGCCTATGGTTTGGAAGAAGACTATCCAATAAGCATAATGGGTGTACTGTCCTAATCCTAGGAACACTCGCAATGCGAGAGAAGGTGAAGATAAAAGACAACCGAATAAACCTTATTCCTATTTCTCCTGAACCAGAATCCATCCCCGAACTGGAACAAGTTCCTTTCGAGTTCGTATATAACCATACGATGGAGTATCCAAATAAACTGTGGATCTTCGTAGTGATACGGAGTGTCCTGGAGAAATACAAAGGTGAAGTGGGAGTGGTAACGAAATACTTGGTTTGGTCGTGAATATCAGTCGCAATTTACATTGCCCACCTTCTAATCCATTTCTTTGTCTTAACTTAATACCTTCTGTACACCGTTTAGGCTAACTGGTTTTCTTCATTCCCTACCGGTCGGCACCTGCCTATGGTTTGGAAGAAGACTATCCAATTTGCGTAATAGGTGTACTATCCTAATCCAAGGAACACTCGTAACTTGAGAGAAAGTAAAAGGAAAAGACAACTGAATAGTCCTATTCGTTTTCTCCAGAACCGGAAACCATCCTCGAATATATTCCTTCGAGTTCGTATATAACCATACGATGGTTTTGTCCAATGGAAGTGGATGTTCGTAGTAATACGGGGTGTCTTTGAGAAAAGGGTAAAAGTAGGAGTGGCAATGAGGTATGCAACTCTGACAATCCAAAAGCCAGTGTTAAAGAAGGTTCGGTCAACTTGGTCACTGAGTCATAGTCTAGAGTCAGGTCAATGGTCGCTGCCAAAGAGAGAGAAAAGAAACACTCAGCGTGCACTCTAACCTAGATCAGAATGGTTTTCACTTTATCTAATCTGGAAACCTCCCACTGTACCGTCAAATTCTTCCCCAAACCTGAAAGAAGAATTAGTCGGGATCACCCGAGGAGTAAACCAACTCATCAGTGGGAATCGGGATCCAACTATCATCGCATGATAACGTGACGGAATCCGCTCACGTTATCACACTCCAGAAGGTATGCGCATATCTGGCAAGTTTCAGTTTCTTTAGAAACTCCCGATGTGAATTTTTTCCCCATGCTCTTATGACCTTGACGAAGGCCAACAAATCATAAGTCATATGTTAAGTTCTACCCGTCATTGTCCAGGTTAATTTGAACCCACCCGTACAAGCCCTTGACGAAGGCCAACAAGGCTATACGACTGTCCCAAACCAACGCATCTATCTATGCAGCAGAAAGGTAACAAGCAGCTACCATACATTATGCCTTGACGAAGGCCTACAAACATAGCATGAATACTACGTGCTACCCGTCTAAAATGACGGAGGGCTACGAATGGTTTCTGGCGAAAACCTTTAACGTAATGAACTTGATATCGTTGAAGGAACCGGATAGCTTTTTAAAAATATAGTGACGAAAACCTTTGCTAAAGAGGTCACTCCCGGTGAAGGGATCTCGGCTCTTTCCCCGTAGAATGAGGTGCAGGATATTCCAACTGAATACCACTATGCAAAGCAAAAGTAATCGGCTATAGTGAAGTTATTGCCCTGACGCAAACTTCTGTCCAAGGGGTCATTCCCGGTGAAGAGATCTCGGCCCTTGCCTCGTCGACTGAGGAGCAAGATATTCCAACTGAATACCACTGTGCAAAACAAAAGAGAACGTTCTTGCAATAACAGCTTTTTGAAAAATGTTCCAACAACATCAGAATAGGTTTGTTTAGCTTGCATTGATCTGAATCAACGCAATCCCATCAATTGATCACACCAATAAAGAACGAAAATAATGATGTACGTATATGCCATCCTCATTCGTCACTGGGTCCCGTCATCACCCGTTAGGTTACTTAACTAACGACAGAGCGGGGACTGGACTAGCGCGGATGCAAAACATATACAACATCTACTAGTATATATCAATATATAATATTCACTCAAGGCGTGATAAAAAAAGCAACATCACAGAAATGTAACCAGCATCACAGAACAATACAGATATCTGGGATCCCCAGGTTTCATAGAGCCGCTACTGAAACCCGACGTTCCCCTGGTCGTGTGGATAGCCTGTGCAATGAAATCCTAGACCCCTACGGGCGCGGCAAGTTACCCGCCAAAACCTGAAGCGAGGCAGCCCCCTTCATCAACGTGAATGGACCACCCAGCACTTCACGGAATCCGGTAACTTGGGCACCCCTCCTGGGTCAACCTATACCCCCTACGAGTGCGGCAAACAGCCCGCCAATTCTAGAGTGAAGCCGCCTCCGTCTCAATGCCATGAGATGCGGGCTCGTTTCCCTCTAGAACCCGGCTATCCGTGCACCCCTCCGTGGGGTAATCCTAGTACAGAAAGTAAAATATTCATACAACGGGTACATCGACCTCGACCCCGACCCAGTCGTGCCCCAAAAGAATAATACAAACAGGCAGTGACGGCAGTCCACATGTCGGACGCTCGCCACGCAATATCAAATGTACATATAAAACAAAACTGTACTAACATTACATCCAGGCTATCCCCACCGACCAATACGCAACATAACAGCACAACACAGAACATCAACGTGAATGTCACGTTCGCAAATCCGTCTAAAAGGGCTATAGCAGTTAGACAGGATTTACCGATCAAATGACATTCACGGTCGCAGATATAATGTAAATACTGTGAACTAGCATGTTTAAAATATCCGATCGAACAAATTTACCGAAGTGGGCCCCAAGCACTACTGTAGCACTCACAGAAAATCTGGGCCCAAAAATAATATTCCAAAAACCCCATTTCACAGACCAGGACCCACTGGAAAAAAAATGGTGCAACAAGGGGTCATTATGGCCGCGGACCCGCGGCCAATGCATGTGTTTGGCCGCGGTTCCGCGGTGGAAAAATCGAATCAAGCCACCAAATTTTTCCAGAAGTCTTAGAACACCCTGCACATATTTCTGCAACAACCTGAAAAATTTTTAGAGCCCAAAAAAATTTCGACAGAAACATGTGCAATGAAAATGCGGTTTTGGGATTTTTTTGTTCGATCGAGTTCTAAACATACTAGAGCAAGCTAGACTAGGTTAATGGTGTGGCTTTGATACCAATGTAAGTGCACGGCGGCGCCCCGACCGTCAATCCGACGCCGGAAACGCGGAAACGAAAAACTTTGCGAAACTTGCAAACCGGCACCACCGCGCACTATCAACCCGGATCAGGCCATTAATCTAGCTACTAGCAAACTAAAAGACGGGTAGAGAGTTATACCATGCGATCCGTGTCCTTCGGTCTTCGTCTCCACTCCGATCTTCTCGCGGAATCTCCGGTCGTCGCCTCCTCGTCGAAACGGGCACCACATCGCCGGGTTCTTTTACGGGCTCCCACCTCTGGACCGAGCCAACTCGGGCACGAAGCTGGCGAGTCGACGTGCCCAAGAATTGCTGTAGGCTAGTGTAGAATGGTTGTCTCACTAGTAAAATAGGGGGTTGCCCCTACGGATATTGGAATTCGTAGGGGCAGATTTAACTTGGCCCTACGGATTAATCCGTAGGACTAAAAGGCTGCCCCTACGGGCCTAGACATCCAAGAATAAAAATATTAATTCTTAATTTGGTATTTGCCCCTACGGAGCCGCAAACAAAGGACCTACGGGTAAATCCGTAGGGGCAACTAAATATCGATTTAATAAAGGCACAGATCGATCGCCTACGCTCACTTTCTTTCTCTCTCTCTCGATCGCGCGCGAAAAAAATCCCCAAATCGACACGCCGTTCTCCTCGTCGCCACCGTCGTTCTCCTCGTCGCCACCGCCATTCTCGTCGCCACCGCCGTTCAGGTCGTCGCCACCGCCGTTCAGGTGAGTAAATCTTGAGGTAAATTAAAGAATTTTTTGATTATTTTGGGCTTAGGGTTCATGGCTGGGTCTGGGGTTGCGCGCGCGAGTTGGGGTTCGGCAGGGGTCGCGGTCGAGGTCGGGGTCGGGGTCGGGGTTGGGGTTAAGGTTAGGGTTAGGGTTCGGCTGCTGCTGGGGCTGGGGCTGGGGTTAGGGTTTGCCTTAGGGTTGGTGTTGGGGTTTGTTAGTGTATATGCCCTAGAGGCCATTACTGTATCATACTAGTTTGTATATTACTTGATGGAAGCTTGGGATATTCACCGTTGTATATACAATCTTGCTCGAAATGGTAGTATACTACTTGGTTTGTCTCTGCTTTAATATGTGCATGTGTTTCTTTTAGCATATTGCTGATATACATATTAGTAGAGCCCTTAGGATCTTTGCTTGATTACCAGCGTTATGATGGCGCTCGCACTCGTGGGAGCTGGGTGATCTATAAGCACATCCTTATACAGGTCCCTAGTCGTTGGACTATCGAGACAGGGCATCGATACTTCGGAGTAGACTAGCGTATGCGCTTCTCATCCCAGTGTGGGAGACGGTCTGTCCCACAGCCGTCAGTACGTCGTACTTGAGATAGTATACGGGTGCTCGTTGGGTTACGAGTACACTGGACAGGACTCGTCGGGGACTGTTGGTTGGTATTATACCTATCGTCAGTTATCAGTTCCCAGGTGACATGAGTACAGCTTAGTCCGTTGACTTGACACTGTCACTTCGCCTCGAGTGTGTTCCCACTGCACTTTGATTACTACCCTACCACGGCTCAAAGGAGTCGTGCAAACAGGTAGTTTTTGGGTGCAGTCCCGAAGCACTTGGAGGCAGTGACGGTTAGACAGGATTCGTCTCTCCCGGTATTGGGGGTTGACATCGCGCTGTGTCCAGGAGAGCCATTACACGAGTAGTCCCTGGCCAGGGCAAGCGAGATATACTGGTAGGTTTCCAGTGTTATCTCAGGGTGTTCTGGGATACACTCCGACACGACTTGTACCGCTATTAGGGGACTGACGTTCACCGCCCCCCTAGGCCCGCCATGCAATGTATCAGACGAACAGAACGGACTGTACGGAGATTGTCACATACAGGCTCAGTAGGAGTTCGGATGGGGTTCACCTCGTCAGTCTTCTTATCGACATCTACCTGGGGACCGTTACGTACAGCTAGTGCCGCTTGCGGTCTGTGGTTAAACCCACTGCCAGCGTAGTGTCGAGTCTTTAGAGTCCCACACAGAGAGCTATTCGCCTTTAGGCAAAATGAGTAGAGGTCGCATGGTTTTGCGACAGGGTTCGTTCACATTCGTGCACTTGTGCACGTTTGCTGTCCGGACAGTTTATACTAGCGGGCTTTGGTTTAAGCCGGATCCTAGTATATGATTTGAGATTGGTTTTTCTCAGTGTATTCGTGTTCCTCGGATCACGAATGCGGGTGCGTATGCACAGTTGCTTGAGATTGAGGGAGAGGACCTTGATTAGGGTTAATGGCTATTGTCATTTTATTAACCCTAATGTTTATGTGTGTATTATTGTTAATTAATAATTAGTTTTATAATTGTCCATGGTTATGGTTGTTGACCATTTGACTTCTTTGACTTGTTGACCTAGGTTGACACTTTGACCATCATCATTTCTTTTGGAAGATGCTTTTTGATCTTTGCAAATTGAAATGATAATGGTCATGTCATGATTAACCATGACAGTTATCTAGCTAATTATTCAATTAAAATAATTCACACATATTAGTGAGAATGGCTCAATTATTTCTCATTCTATCATATCATTTCTCTCTCTTGTTCTTCCTCTCCTTCAAGCTCTCTCCCTCTCATGTGTTGAGAAACACTTGAGCTTGAGAAAAACCCTCTCTTGATCTTCTCTACTCTCATCTAGGGTTAAAGGACTAGCACTTCTTGAACCCTAGTTACTTCTAGCTTGGAGTTGAAGCCAAAGGTCGAGGCTTTTGGGTGGATCTTTCTTCGGCGTGAGAAGACGAGCAAGGTGACCTCCTTCCACTACTCCAAAGAGCAAGGAGAGAAGGACTAAGAGACCAAAGGTATAACTTTTCTACCACTTAGATACTTTCAAGTTAGCTTTAGCAAGTTTTTGTTTAGTAAAGATCCTTAAAGCATAGTCCATGTTGCCTATAGTTGATAAAAATCCGATTTTTATTATGTTTTCCGCCTCCCCGTAAGCACCGGGGTGGGCAACGTGGACTTACAGTGGTATCAGAGCCTAACTAAACATAAACTAGCTAGGTGTGAAGTGTAACGAAGTTCGAAACCGAAAAATCCAAAAACCGAGTTTTCAAAAACCCTAGTTTCTGTTAAAACTTTTTCTGGTCAAAACAAAATTTGTCATACACCAAAAATCATCTCAGGGTTTTTTAAAGATAACCACCAAACCCGGTCCAGTGATTCGTCTAAACCGCCGCGTTTCTGCGGCAATAGCAAGCTATTGCCGTGGAACCGCCGCCGTTTAGACTCCTCACTGGGTCGAGTTTGGTGCAGTGTATCTCTGGCTTGGTCTTAGGATTTTTAAGATATGTTATATGTGCCCAGATTTTCCAGAATAGAAATTTATTTTTGGGGGCCTATAAATCCGTATTTTTTCCGAACTTCACTACACTTTGACTATGATGGTTATATCTGTGATGTTTGTATGTATTGAACGTCGGCTAATCGCTATATGTCGATTAGTCGGGGTTATACATATCTGTGATCTGTGTTTGATATTGGTTTGTGTATATGAATGGGTTGGATCGTCGCGGGTGAATAGCCGGGGTGGATGTGAGATGAGTGTTGCTTTTCTTTCATTCATTTGTAATATGTAAATTGATGTAATATTATTATTTGTTTGGCCGCACAACTGGGTCGGGGTTGTAGCCGTCATTGTATAATTTTTTTTACTGTTTTTGCTCCTAGGATAGACCCATGGAGGGGGTGCACAAACTACCGGGTATCTCGAAGTGCCGAGTAGCCTACTCACGGTGGTGAGGGAGGTTGCTTCACTTCGGGTACTTGGCGGGTAGTTTGCCGCACCCGTAGGGGTCTTGGGTGGGGTATTTAGCTATTCACCGCGACCGTGTAATCCGCTTTCCATTGCAGGCTAGAACGGATTGCGGGTTCCTAGTATATCCAATGTATTCATCTGTGATCTGTAATGTCTATCATTGCTATATATTTATATATAATAACTATTTAGGCGTTGTTTATGTTTTACAGCCACGCTAGCCCAGCCCCCGCTCTGTCGTTAGTTAAGTAACCTAACGGGTGATGACGGGGCCCCGTGGCGAATGCGAATGGCATAAGCGTACGTCATATTTTGGTTGTTTTCTGCAATGGTAGGATTAAATGATGGGATGCATTAAAAGAACTAATGCAAGAAAATAAACCAAGTAAAAGTCGATTGGAACACTTTGAAAACCACTCGGTTCTTTTCAAAACCAAACTTTTAAACGCGGAGCTTGAACCACTCCTTTTAAAAGCTATCTCGTTCCATCGATTAGATCAAGTTCACTACGTTCACGGTTTCGCCAAAACCATCCGTAGCCCTCCGTCATTCCACATGAATGGTCAAAAAGTATTCAAGCTATGTATTTTGGCCAAAGTAAAGGCATAGTGATTGGTAGCTATTGGGTATTCATGTGCAGCATAGATAGATGCGTTGGTTTGGGACAGTCGTGCTGCCATTTTGGCCAAAGTCAAGGGTAGGTACGGGTGGGTCCAAATTAACCAGGAGAATGACGGGTAGAACTTGACATGTGACTTATGATATTTTGGCCAAAGTCAAGGTCATAAGAGCATGGGGCAAAAATCCACATCGGGAGTTTCATAAGTACTGAAACTTGCTAGCTTTGCATACCATTTGGAGTGTGATGATTCTGGTAGGATTCCTTCGGTTTTATCACGCGATGATATTTGGATCCCGATCCTACTGTGAGTATATGCTACTCCTCGGGAAAACTCTCACTTAACGATCAATGCTATAAACTTAGTAGGTGTCTAGAAAGGTGTTAGCGGGGCTACGCTGTCATGACCCGCAGGGTACGGAACGTGACTGGCACTTAAGTTTACGAAACGTCTCAAGACGTCCGTAAAATAAGTAAGCCAAAGACCAGAAAACCAAAACCACAAAGCAGAAGAGTGAAGAAAACCCAATCAATTGAAAGCGAGTTTATCAAATAAGTCATATAAAACCCTTTTTAAAAACAATATCAATTTTTCCGAAAATTTCGGCAGAGTCTCCCTTGTAAATACTGGGCCCCAAAATGGGTACAACAAGAATATAAATGAATCCAACAAATATGGCATCCCCAAGCGGGAGCTAGCTCTTCGCCACAGGGCGGTCATAAATCCCACGCAATGTAAAGCAACAACATGCGAAATAATCATAATGAAGCATAAGAAAAACAGCATGTCGACTCAAGTGAGCTCGACCCCAAAATACAGCATAAAAGTCCACAAACCTCACAGTCTCATCTCTAGGTCAATATACAACAATACTCGTAGATACAGTAGATGGAGTGCTCTAGATACAAAGAATATACAAGGTGGTGCAAAAATAATAATATAACCCACCTAAGAGCAAAACCTCGAGTCCAGGCAAAAGAAGCAAGTGCGCCCGCCGCTACTGTACTGACGGAGCGGACCTGAAAAAAGCTGTGGCACAACGGGGGTGAGTTGCCAACTCGTGAGTAATAAATAACATCTACAAAGGCTATCGTATGAATGCACACAAAAATCCTAGCATCTAAAATACAGGTATGACTGGATGCACTAGCAGGTGTGTATACAACATCAGTGTACTAATATGTATGCAACATGAATATCTGAGGTCTCAATAGGTATATATAAGAAACATTTTATCTCTTTTTGTTTTTGAAACTCTTTTAGAATGCCAGCATAATACTCAAAGAATCGACGAGGACCGGTGTCCAGCAACGACACCTAAAAGCTGTCTCAAATCTCATAAATCCATGTCATAGTGTCTCTGGCCTCAGCCATCCGGCTGACCCACCCCAATATCACTATCTCATCCTCTCGCGGCCCCGGTCGGTATCCTCTGGATATCCGCCGTGCCCAATGAAGTCACCGGTAGGTAATCCGTCCCGTGCCAGGCTCATCGTCAGCACCACGAGCTTCTTGCCCCGGGGTACCCTACCGGGCCCACCATGTACCCGTGACGGTTCCTCCACTCCTCGACACGGATCTCGAAAACCACAGCAAACTCATGGTGGACGACACTTTACATCACTAGAAAACCGCAATTACAAAAACATAATAAGTTTAGAAATTTTGCGGCTTTCCCCCGAAATCCAGAAATATCATAAAATCTCAAGAAATCCTCATAAGTGCATATGTCAATGATAATGAATGCATATGGTATCAATAATCAAGTTGCGATGTGTGATTAATAGATTAGGCATGAACAATTAATATGATGAAGTACATGCACATGAATAGCAATCCTACGGTTTCATTTTAAGGAATTAAAGGCAATAGCACAAGTTTAAGTATCAATTAGTAAAAGGTTTCAATTTAAAGGTTATCTAGTGTGGTGGCATGGCAATTACCAGGGTGTGTGTGTAAGCATGAATAGTGCTCGTGCTGCATATAAAAACCCTGGCAATGGTGCATGTGTCCTATAAAATGGTTTCGTATAGGTATGTCAATATAGGGCATGAATGTAGTAAATAATCATACAAGTATTACACCCCTAAAATTACTAACATTACAAGAATCTTTTAAGTTACTAAAACTATCGGGCGGCTCGCGCCATCCAACGATAGTCCCCCGTAGATGTTACATCTACTCACCGGAATTCCTAGCTAGTCACGTCCGATCACCGCTTTCCCCTTTCGAGCCGCGTCTGACGTCTCCGCGACCGAACCTGGAATTACATCAATACCAAACATAAGGTTACATATCAAGAATGACGCAAAACCCAAACGAAAATACTAGTGTTCACTAGCTAGGTACAACGTGCACAAGGTGCGCGGAACACACGTGAAAATCACAAAAACTGCCAAAAATCGCCGATTTGGTCGCCCGGCAAAACTAAAACCCGACTACTCAAAAATCCGCACACACGCATCTTAAATTTCATAGGATACGCTAAAAATGTCATCAAGACATCGCAATTAAATCATCACAACATTTTAGTAAAAACTAGTAAGCTAGAAAAGCAATTTGGTGCAAACATCGACAATTAAAGATAAAGTTATCACAATCCAACACAAATATCCAACCACACAACTAGTTAGCCACAATCACATAATTCCAACTCATTTACCATGCTACAAAACCATTTTCCAAACACAACCCTTTCTTGATTTTTTTCTTATAAGCAATTGCAATTAAAAATCATACTAGAAAAACTTAACTAACACTAATTTCAAACCCAATAGCAAGTTCACCTCTTAGATTTAGGTTAGCAAAACACTAGATAGCAAAGTAAATTAATTAACCTAATAATGGATTTCTAAACCCTAATTACAACTCAAGCCATGAACTATAAAAAAAACTAGATTAGAATTTAGCACAAAATTAACACTTCAAGGTTCTAATTTAGCATACATTAAACTACAATTTAACCAAGATTGAAATTATACCTCACAATCTATGGATCTAGCATGATCAAATTTGCTTCAATGATGGCCTCATAGCACCGTGATTCCAAGCAAGAGAGGCTAAGAAGAATGGATTAAGGATGGGGATTAATTTGTGAGGTTTAATTTGGATTTTAAAGGAATTTGAGATGAGTTTTGAAGAGAAAAAGAGAAGGGAAAATGAAGGCTGCAGCAGGTCAAGGTCGGCTGCTGGAAGGAAGTGGGGAGAGTGAGGAAATGGTGAAAAAAAAGTCAAAGGTCAAGCCCATACCAATCACCCAAAAACCCATACCCAAAATAACATATTTAAAACCCTTTTCATATCAATTTCCTCATATGAGTACAAACAAAAAAGAAAGCAAGGAACTTCAAGACCTGCTGAAGGTGGGGCCGGCCTAGGGGGTGTAGGGATGAGTGTGAGTGGATACAAAGAGGTTTATGCAAAAAGACCCCCACAAGTCCAAAATTGCAAGTTTTAGCTTAAAATTCAATAAATTTCGTTTTCTATAATAAAAATTAGTTAAAAATCAAAATAAAATACTAAAAATTTATGTTACAACTAGATTTTAATTAACATGATTTTAAAGCTTAATTTTAGCCCATTTAAATTTGTATTTATCGCTAATTTAATGTATTTTCTTACCGGCTTAAAATAATATTAAAAAATTGAAAAATAGGGAATTTTTTTTAAATGACCAAAATTTCATAAGTAACTCATTAGCTACTAAAAACAAGCAATTACCTATCCATTTTAGGTATAATTAGTCCTAAACTGCAAAATAACGAGAAAGACGGTTTTCGGAAAAATACCGAATTTTCACCGATTTTCAGGAAAACACCAAAACGACATTTCAAGACGCTACAATCTTCCCCCTTAAAGAAATTCGGTCCCCGAATTTAAAAATAACTACGCGTACCTTCAAAGAGATGGGGATATTTCTTCCTCATCTCGCCCTCGGTCTCCCAGGTAACCTCCTCGCTGCTCTGGCTACGCCAAAGGACCTTGACGGTTGGTATAATCTTCGATCTCAACTTCTTCACCTGCCGATCCAGGATGGCCACCGGCTGCTCTGCAAACGAAAGGTCGCGCTCTAGCTGGACTGTCGGGTGCTGAATCGCATGCGAAGGGTCGTGAAGGTACTTGTGGAGCATCGAAACATGGAAGACGGGGTGATCATCGGGAAAGCTGGGTGGAAGGGACAAACGATATGCAACTGCGCCGACACGCTCGAGGATCTCGTAGGGACCTACGAATCTAGGGCTAAGCTTCCCCTTTTGCCCAAAACGCATCACGCCCTTCATCGGAGAGACTTTCAGAAAAACATGGTCGCCAACTGTGAACTCTAATCTGCGAGGGCGCCTGTCTGCATAGGATTTCTGCCTGCTCTGAGCCGCTCTCATCCGGTCTCGGATCAACTGTATGTTCGCTGTCGTCTGCACAACAAGCTGCGGCACCAAAATGCTGCTCTCGCTGAGCTCTGTCCAACAGACGGGCGATCTGCATCTCCTCCCATACAATGCCTCGAAAGGTGCCATCTGAATAGTATCCTGGAAGCTGTTGTTGTAGGAGAACTCCACTAGAGGTAAATGACGATCCCAGCTACCACCAAAGTCTAAAATGCACGCTCGGAGCATGTCCTCAAGAGTCTGAATGGTCCGCTCTGACTGTCCGTCGGTCTGCGGATGAAACGCTGTGCTAAAGCTCAAACGAGTGCCCAAAGCCTCCTGGAGTCTCTGCCATAGTCGGCTGGTAAACTGAGTGCCTCGATCTGACACGATACAAGTCGGTACGCCATGTAGTCGCACGATCTCGTCAATGCAGAGCTGAGCATACTGAGCGAAGCTGAAAGTGGTCTTCACTGGTAGGAAGTGAGCCGCTTTCTTCAATCTATCCACGATCACCCAGATGGAGTCGTACCCTCGACTGGTCCTGGGTAGACCCACAACGAAGTCCATCGAAATCTGCTCCCATTTCCACTCCGGAATGGGTAACGGCTGCAGCTCTCCTGCGGGCCTCTGGTGCTCGGCCTTGACTTGCAGGTAAGTCAGGCATCTCGAAACAAACTCCGCAATATCCCTCTTCATCCCATCCCACCAGTAGGTCTCTCTCATATCGTGGTACATCTTGGTGGAACCGGGGTGGACACTATACACTGATCGGTGTGCCTCCTCAAGAATGTCGCGCCGCAATCCATCAGCATCTGGTACGCACAGTCTAGATCCATAGCGTAAAATCCCCTGATCGTCAATCACGAACTCGGAAAATCTGCCCTGTCCCATCTGTGCCATGATCTCTGAGCAACGGTCGTCACTGCGCTGTGCCTCATATATACGGTCAAGCAACTGTGGGCGTGCACGAACATGCGCGAGCTGTCCCCCTGTCTGAGTGAACTCGAACTCAACTCGGCTGTCGCATAGCATCTGCCAATCTGCTGACGACTGCCTCTGCACTGCGCGCAAAAGGGATAGACTACCCCCGGGCCTCCTACTCAACGCATCTGCCACTACATTCGCCTTGCCTGGGTGATATAAGATCTCGCAGTCGTAGTCTTTCACCAACTCCATCCAACGACGCTGTCTAAGGTTCAGGTCTCGCTGCTGAAATATGTACTTTAAGCTCTTGTGATCGGTGAATATCTGACACGACTCGCCGTATAGGTAATGTCGCCAAATCTTCAGTGCAAAGACCACTGCAGCCATCTCCAAATCATGAGTAGGGTAGTTCTGTTCATGCTTCTTCAGCTGCCGAGAAGCATATGCGATCACCCGGCCATGCTGCATCAACACGCATCCTAATCCCACTCGCGAAGCATCACAGTAGACCACAAATCCGCCTGATCCCGAAGGCAAAGATAATACCGGCGCCGTAGTCAAACGAGTCCGTAGCTGCTGAAAACTGCGCTCGCACTCCTCCGTCCAAACGAAAGGAACTCCCTTTCGGGTCAAACCGGTCAACGGTGCAACTATACGGGAGAAGTCCTGAACAAAACGCCTGTAGTAGCCCGCCAGGCCTAGAAAACTACGGATCTCAGTAACCGATGTAGGTCGGGGCCACTGCTGAACAGCCTCAATCTTCTTCGGGTCCACACATATGCCGTCTCTCGTAACCACGTGACCCAAGAATCCGACGCTGTCCAGCCAGAATGCGAACTTGGAGAACTTTGCGAACAGCTGGTGCTCCCTCAGAGTCTGTAACGTAATCCGCAAGTGCTGCTCGTGCTCCTCTCTGCTCCGGGAGTACACCAAGATATCGTCGATAAACACGATGATGAACAAGTCAAGATACGGCCTGAATGTACGGTTCATCAAATCCATGAATGCTGCTGGGGCGTTGGTGAGTCCGAACGACATCACCAAAAACTCATAGTGGCCGTAGCGCGTGCGGAAAGCTGTCCTCGGTATATCCTCCTGTCGAACTCGCAGCTGATGGTATCCTGATCGCAAGTCGATCCTCGAAAAATATCCCGCACCCTGAAGCTGGTCGAACAAGTCATCAATGCGTGGCAACGGATATCTGTTCCGAACGGTAACTTTGTTCAGCTGGCGGTAGTCGATACATAAGCGCAAACTTCCATCCTTCTTCTTGACAAACAGGACCGGAGCACCCCACGGAGAAACACTAGGTCGAATAAGCCCCTTATCTAACAAATCCTGCAACTGATCCTTCAGCTCTCGAAGCTCTGCCGGGGCCATCCGATAAGGCGGTATAGAAATAGGCCCCGAGCCCGGAATCAAATCAATGCAGAACTCAACCTCGCGCTCATGCGGTAGCCCAGATAGCTCATCAGGGAAAACATCAGGGAACTCAGAAACAACCGGGACCCGGTCCAACGGAACCTCTGCAGCTCGAGTATCACAAATAAACGCTAAGAATCCCTGACATCCCTTCCGCAAGAGCTGACCAGCGCGAAGAGACGAAATTAAGCTGGGAAGGGTGACACTGCGGTCTCCCCGAATAACAAGGACTGGCTCTCCCGGAAAGCTAAATGTGACTACCTTCTCACGGCAGTCCACCGAAGCATAACAAGTGGCTAACCAATCCATGCCCAGAAGCACATCAAAGTCCAACATATCGAGGAGAATCAAATCAACCGATGAATCCCTCTCCCCGATACGAATGGAACACAAACGAAATACAAACCGAGCGACAAACGACTCGCCTACCGGAGTAACAACAACAAGCGGATGATCTAACGACGACGACTCATGGCCCAACATCGGTGCAAAGTGTGTAGATACGTACGAATGTGTGGAACCTGGGTCGAATAATACCCGTGCGTCGAAAGAACAAACTGGCAAGGTACCTGTCACAACGGCATTGGATGCCTGCGCATCCTGCGGTGTCAAAGCAAATACTCGGGCCTGTCTTCTACCGATAGCGGGCTGACCTCGACCTCGGCCTCTGCCTCCTCGTCCTCTCTGAACAGGACCGCCGTGTCCACGGCCTCTGGTTGCACCTAACTGGCGTGGAGCATCGCCTGTGGTAGGAAGTAGGGCTCTCTGAGGAGGGGGTGGCGATGGTGGTAGGGTCACATGCGGAACTGTCGCTGCTCCCTGTCGTCTCGCCGGACAGTCTCTGACAAGATGGTGCGGACTCCCGCACCCAAAACACCCTGGCGACAGCTGTTGCCCCTGGGGATAAGAACCATATAACTGTCCCCGCCCAAATCCTCTGCCAGGCCTATCTCTCGGAGAGAATCTGGCGCGCTGTCTCTGAGACGGTAAATCGGTGCGAATCCTCTTCGGCCCAGAAACGGCCGAAGTCTGTGATATGCGTGCCTCCATCCGCAATGCCGTATCCATAGCAGCTGAATAAGTGTCGTAGTGCTGGGCGCCAATGGCAAGATATAGCTGGGCATCAAGTCCCTGTACGAACCTCTTCACCATCTTCTCTTCGGTATCCACCAAATACTGAGCATATCGGGATAACTGCGTAAACTGGATGTCATACTCAGACACCGTCATCCCAGGTGTCTTGACTAAGGCCTCGAAACTGCGAGCTCTGGCGTCACGAACGCTCTCTGGAAGGAAACGAGCTAGAAAGACCGCTGTAAACTCGGCCCAAGTCATAGGCGGTAGACCTGCAGCTCGACCTCTCAAGACTGACTCCCACCATGTCTGCGCGAGACCCTCTAGTCGAAAACTCGCAAGCTCTACCCATCGATCATCCGAACATCTCAGCGAACGGCAGATCCTGGCTAAACTGTCAAGGAACGTCTGTGGGTCCTCCGCTGCCTCGGTGCCGGTGAATACTGGAGGTCTCAGCCTCATGAAATCCTGTAGCGAAACCGGAATGGCCACGGTGGTAGTAGTAGGAGCAGGTATCATGGTCGTCTGTAATATAGTAGGTACGTCATCCGGCCTCGGTGTACGACTGGCTGCAACTAGGGATCCTACCATCTGACGTAGCTCCTGCATGCCCCCCATCATCTGTCGCAACTCCTCCATACCAGTCTCGAGCCTATCCATACGGCCTGGGGAAGGTAGATCGGTCTGTCCCTGCGGCGTAGGCATACCACCCTGCTCAGTCCTAGTCTCGGACGAGCCAGCTCGAATCTCGTCTCTGGCGGCAGCCCTCTGTGCCCTCGTAGCCTTCGGCGGCATAGTGGCTGTTACAGGAAAAGGGGTAATAAGAAGAGTGCAAAAGAATCATAGGATACATGGAATTGAAGAAGGAATTTCAAGCAAGCATCCTAAAGTCACTTAGGCGGAGTACCGTATCGCAAGTATGCCGTGGACATACGCACGCTACGTTACCCAGCTTAAGTCACTTACTCCATCTACCAAGGGTCATCCTACACTCAAAAAGGTAAAACCTATCGCTCTGATACCAACTTTGTCACGACCCGCAGGGTACGGAACGTGACTGGCACTTAAGTTTACGAAACGTCTCAAGACGTCCGTAAAATAAGTAAGCCAAAGCCCAGAAAACCAAAACCACAAAGCAGAAGAGTGAAGAAAACCCAATCAATTGAAAGCGAGTTTATCAAATAAGTCATATAACACCCTTTTTAAAAACAATATCAATTTTTCCGAAAATTTCGGCAGAGTCTCCCTTGTAAATACTGGGCCCCAAAATGGGTACAACAAGAATATAAATGAATCCAACAAATATGGCATCCCCAAGCGGGAGCTAGCTCTTCGCCACAGGGCGGTCACAAATCCCACGCAATGTAAAGCAACAACATGCGAAATAATCATAATGAAGCATAAGAAAAACAGCATGTCGACTCAAGTGAGCTCGACCCCAAAATACAGCATAAAAGTCCACAAACCTCACAGTCTCATCTCTAGGTCAATATACAACAATACTCGTAGATACAGTAGATGGAGTGCTCTAGATACAAAGAATATACAAGGTGGTGCAAAAATAATAATATAACCCACCTAAGAGCAAAACCTCGAGTCCAGGCAAAAGAAGCAAGTGCGCCCGCCGCTACTGTACTGACGGAGCGGACCTGAAAAAGGCTGTGGCACAACGGGGGTGAGTTGCCAACTCGTGAGTAATAAATAACATCTACAAAGGCTATCGTATGCATGCACACAAGCATCCTAGCATCTAAAATACAGGTATGACTGGATGCACTAGCAGGTGTGTATACAACATCAGTGTACTAATATGTATGCAACATGAATATCTGAGGTCTCAATAGGTATATATAAGAAACATTTTATCTCTTTTTGTTTTTGAAACTCTTTTAGAATGCCAGCATAATACTCAAAGAATCGACGAGGATCGGTGTCCAGCAACGACACCTAAAAGCTGTCTCAAATCTCATAAATCCATGTCATAGTGTCTCTGGCCTCAGCCATCCGGCTGACCCACCTCAATATCACTATCTCATCCTCTCGCGGCCCCGTTCGGTATCCTCTGGATATCCGCCGTGCCCAATGAAGTCACCGGTAGGTAATCCGTCCCCTGCCAGGCTCATCGTCAGCACCACGAGCTTCTTGCCCCGGGGTACCCTACCGGGCCCACCATGTACCCGTGACGGTTCCTCCACTCCTCGACACGGATCTCGAAAACCACAGCAAACTCATGGTGGACGACACTTTATATCACTAGAAAACCGCAATTACATATTTTAAAAACATAATAAGTTTAGAAATTTTGCGGCTTTCCCCCGAAATCCAGAAATATCATAAAATCTCAAGAAATCCTCATAAGTGCATATGTCAATGATAATGAATGCATATGGTATCAATAATCAAGTTGCGATGTGTGATTAATAGATTAGGCATGAACAATTAATATGATGAAGTACATGCACATGAATAGCAATCCTACGGTTTCATTTTAAGGAATTAAAGGCAATAGCACAAGTTTAAGTATCAATTAGTAAAAGGTTTCAATTTAAAGGTTATCTAGTGTGGTGGCATGGCAATTACCAGGGTGTGTGTGTAAGCATGAATAGTGCTCGTGCTGCATATAAAAACCCTGGCAATGGTGCATGTGTCCTATAAAATGGTTTCGTATAGGTATGTCAATATAGGGCATGAATGTAGTAAATAATCATACAAGTATTACACCCCTAAAATTACTAACATTACAAGAATCTTTTAAGTTACTAAAACTATCGGGCGGCTCGCGCCATCCAACGATAGTCCCCCGTAGATGTTACATCTACTCACCGGAATTCCTAGCTAGTCACGTCCGATCACCGCTTTCCCCTTTCGAGCCACGTCTGACGTCTCCGCGACCGAACCTGGAATTACATCAATACCAAACATAAGGTTACATATCAAGAATGACGCAAAACCCAAACGAAAATACTAGTGTTCACTAGCTAGGTACAACGTGCACAAGGTGCGCGGAACACACGCGAAAATGGCAAAAACTGCCAAAAATCGCCGATTTGGTCGCCCGGCAAAACTAAAACCCGACTACTCAAAAATCCGCACACACGCATCTTAAATTTCATAGGATACGCTAAAAATGTCATCAAGACATCGCAATTAAATCATCACAACATTTTAGTAAAAACTAGTAAGCTAGAAAAGCAATTTGGTGCAAACATCGACAATTAAAGATAAAGTTATCACAATCCAACACAAATATCCAACCACACAACTAGTTAGCCACAATCACATAATTCCAACTCATTTACCATGCTACAAAACCATTTTCCAAACACAACCCTTTCTTGATTTTTTTCTTATAAGCAATTGCAATTAAAAACCATACTAGAAAAACTTAACTAACACTAATTTCAAACCCAATAGCAAGTTCACCTCTTAGATTTAGGTTAGCAAAACACTAGATAGCAAAGTAAATTAATTAACCTAATAATGGATTTCTAAACCCTAATTACAACTCAAGCCATGAACTATAAAAAAAACTAGATTAGAATTTAGCACAAAATTAACACTTCAAGGTTCTAATTTAGCATACATTAAACTACAATTTAACCAAGATTGAAATTATACCTCACAATCTATGGATCTAGCATGATCAAATTTGCTTCAATGATGGCCTCATAGCACCATGATTCCAAGCAAGAGAGGTTAAGAAGAATGGATTAAGGATGGGGATTAATTTGTGAGGTTTAATTTGGATTTTAAAGGAATTTGAGATGAGTTTTGAAGAGAAAAAGAGAAGGGAAAATGAAGGCTGCAGCAGGTCAAGGTCGGCTGCTGGAAGGAAGTGGGGAGAGTGAGGAAATGGTGAAAAAAAAGTCAAAGGTCAAGCCCATACCAATCACCCAAAAACCCATACCCAAAATAACATATTTAAAACCCTTTTCATATCAATTTCCTCATATGAGTACAAACAAAAAAGAAAGCAAGGAACTTCAAGACCTGCTGAAGGTGGGGCCGGCCTAGGGGGTGTAGGGATGAGTGTGAGTGGATACAAAGAGGTTTTATGCAAAAAGACCCCCCACAAGTCCAAAATTGCAAGTTTTAGCTTAAAATTCAATAAATTTCGTTTTCTATAATAAAAATTAGTTAAAAATCAAAATAAAATACTAAAAATTTATGTTACAACTAGATTTTAATTAACATGATTTTAAAGCTTAATTTTAGCCCATTTAAATTTATATTTATCGCTAATTTAATGTATTTTCTTACCGGCTTAAAATAATATTAAAAAATTGAAAAATAGGGAATTTTTTTTTAAATGACCAAAATTTCATAAGTAACTCATTAGTTACTGAAAAAAGCAATTACCTATCCATTTTAGGTATAATTAGTCCTAAACTGCAAAATAACGAGAAAGACGGTTTTCGGAAAAATACCGAATTTTCACCGATTTTCAGGAAAACACCAAAACGGCATTTCAAGACGCTACATACGCCCACAGGGAAAAGAGGTTACTTAATTAAGGAACTTCGCGAAAGCGTTGGAAAACCTCCCTCGAAGTACCGACACTGGCCTGGCTGAACGGTTAAGCAAGTATTGTACGGTGAGAGTAATCCTGACTAATCCTTTCTTTACGGTTTGAGAAGGGATTCGAGAGACAGTGGGAGCCATCCAGTTTAGACAAATTAAAAACCACTCTAAACTTGCAAGAGCATCATGCTAAAGTGTTTCTTTTCTCTCTCCTAATTGCAGCGACCATTCAAGATGACCGGACTTAAGTTATTACTAGATAAAAACATATTGACAGGGCCAAACTACAAAGATTGGCTCAGGAATGTCAAGATGGCAATCACTTACGACAAGTTGGGGTATGTCCTTACCACCAAAGCTCGCCCTGTCCCAGGTCCCAAAACCAGTGTCGTAGATAGGGAAATGTACAAGACCTGGGAAATAGATTGCGCGAAGGCCAGATGCCTCGTACTTGCCTCGATGGACAACGAACATCAGAGGAGGCACGAGAATATGGACCTAGAGTCCATATTTCTCCATACAAAAGAACTGTATGGAGAGCAGTCTCGTATCGCAAGATACGAAGTGTCGAAGAATCTTTTTTCGGCAAGGTTGGCCGTCGGATCATCGGTAGCGGAACACGTGCTTAAGATGATTGGCTATATTGAGGAGCTCGCAGACCTTGGGACCACGTTGGAGAATGAACTCTATACTGATTTGATTCTCCAGTCCCTTCCTTCCACTTACGCCCAGTTCATTCTTAACTTCAACATGCAAGGAAAGGAGGTTGAACTTTCCGAACTTCTGAACATGTTGAGGACTGCTGAGGGCACCTTACAGAAGGGTAGGGAGACATCCACTTTGTTTGTAGGAGGATCTTCCTCTTCTAGGTCCAGGGCGAAAGCCAAGGGCAAGAAGAAGAAAGCCCCCGCCAAACCAAGAGGCGGTGTTGGTAAAGTGGATACGAAGGGAAAAGGAAAGGCAACAAAGATAGCGGGGAAGCTAGTGGGGAAGGAAGAATGCTTCTATTGTCACAAAAGTGGTCACTGGAAACAGGATTGCAAGGCTTGGAAAGCCAGAACATAGGATTTGAAGCGAGTTGCAGCTTCAGCTTCAGGTGTGTATGTTATTGAAAACTGTCTATCAATAAACTCTACTTCCTGGGTATTGGATACCGGATCAGGATCTCATATCTGTAATTCTTTGCAGGCGTTGAGAAAGCGTAGAGTTTTGAAGGCAGGTGACATGACCCTCAGAGTTGCGAACGGTGCTAGCATGGATGCTGAGGCCGTGGGGGACTATCACCTGGGATTGTCGGATGGACATTTTTTGGTTTTGCGTAGTTGTTATTATGTACCAAATGCAACCTGTAATATCATTTATGTATCTTTATTATCTAAAAAAGGTTATGAATTTGCATTTGTAAGTAATGTAGTGAACATTCACCTTAATCAAGTTTTGATTGGGTCAGGCACATTGAACAACGGTATATACGTATTAAACCAACCACAGATTTTCAATATCCAGAATACACACAAAAGAAAGTCTCCAGAAATCAATAAAACTTTCTTATGGCATTGTAGACTGGGTCACATCAATGAGAGAAGGTTGACTAAGTTACACACAGAAGGATATTTGGATTCGTTCGAATATCAATCGTATGCAACTTGTCAATCCTGTCTCAAGGGAAAGATGACAAAGACTCCGTTTACTGGACACGGAGAAAGAGCGAGCGAGCTCTTGGGACTCGTACACAGCGACGTGTGCGGTCCAATGTCTACACATGCGCGAAGCGGTTATTCTTACTTCATTACTTTTACGGATGACTTTTCAAGGTACGGTTATGTCTTCTTAATGAAACATAAATCCGAGGCTTTTGAAAAATTCCAGGAATATAAGAATGAAGTAAAAAAACAAACAGGCAAAAGTATAAAGACACTGAGATCTGATCGAGGTGGTGAATACTTGAGTGCCGAGTTCCTGGGTTACTTAAAAGAGAATGGAATTCTCTCTCAGCTTACTCCTCCATACACTCCGCAACATAATGGTGTATAGGAGAGACGGAACCGAACCCTATTGGATATGGTACGGTCCATGATGAGTAACGCTGAGTTGCCGCGATCGTTTTGGGGATATGCGCTAGAATCAGCTGCATACCTTTTGAACCGGGTTCCAACTAAGACTGTGCCTACTACACCATATCAGATGTGGTGTGGGAAGAAACCCTATCTTAATCATATTAAGACATGGGGATGTCCAGCTTTTGTAAAAAAGCAGCATGCGGACAAGCTCGAGGCACGCTCAGTACAGTGCAAGTTTGTGGGATATCCAAAGAACTCCAAGGGATATTACTTTTATTGTGAAGAGGAACAAAAAGTCCTTGTTTCTCGCCATGCCCACTTTCTAGAACACCAGTTCATAGAAAAAGAATTAAGTGGGAGCGCAATAGAACTGGAAGAAATTCCAGAACCACGAGCTATTACTGAAAGCTTGGTTGAACCAGAGGGTTCGAAAGATCAGGACATTCCCACGCCACTCCGCAGGAGTAGTAGGCAGTCTCATCCGCCCGAGAGATACTACGGTTTTCTCATTGACAGGGATAGAGAGGATTGCATCATAGATTGTGATGAGCCTACTAGCTTCCAGCAAGCCATTCAGAGCGTCGACTCGGTAAAATGGCTGGATGCAATGCGGACCGAGATGGAGTCCATGTACACCAACAAAGTATGGACGTTGGACATTGCTCCAGACGGGGTAAAACCCGTAGGATGCAAGTGGATCTTCAAAAGGAAGATTGGTGTAGATGGACAGGTTGAGACCTATAAAGCTAGACTGGTTGCAAAGGGTTTTCGTCAGCGACCTGGTTTGGACTACGACGAAACCTTTTCTCCAGTAGCTATGCTGAAATCCATTCGGATCCTTCTTGCCATTGCCGCCATCCACGATTATGAGATTTGGCAGATGGACGTAAAGACAGCTTTTCTAAATGGACATTTAGAGGAGTGTGTCTATATGGATCAGCCAGAGGGTTTCATTCAGAGTGGGAGCAACGGAAAGGTGTGCAAGTTGCTTAAGTCCATTTATGGACTAAAGCAGGCATCGCGGAGTTGGAACATCTGTTTTGATGAGACGGTCAAGGAATTTGGCTTTATCAAAAATCCAGATGAACCATGCATCTATTGTAGATTTGTAGCGAGAACTGTAGTATTCCTCGTTTTATACGTGGATGACATTCTCTTAATAGGAAATGACATTCCTATGCTACAATCTGTCAAGGGGTTCTTGTCACACAGGTTCTCCATGAAAGACCTGGGTGATGCCTCATACATTCTGGGTATCCGGATCTACCATGACAGATCCAAGAGGATATTAGGACTTTCGCAGTCCAGGTACATCGACGCCATACTGAAGAGATTCAGTATGGAAGATTCCAAGCGCGGTAATCTACCGGCTTGTCACGGGATCACCCTCTCTAAAGAGATGTCTCCCAAGAATGATTTGGAGAGGGATCGCATGTCTATTATACCCTACGCTTCTGCGGTAGGCTCTATTTTGTATGCGATGTTGTGTACCAGACCAGATGTGGCTTATGCACTGAGTATGGTAAGCAGGTATCAGTCAAACCCAGGGGAGAAACATTGGATAGCAGTAAAGAACATTCTCAAGTACCTGAGAAGGACTAAGGAGATGTTCTTGGTGTATGGCGGAAAAGACCTGCAGATTGAGGCCTTTGCTGACTCCAGCTTCCAGAGTGACAAGGATGATTCCAAGTCCATGTCGGGTTTTGTCTTCACCCTCAATGGAGGGGCGGTGTGTTGGAAGAGCTCCAAACAGGAAACCGTTGCTGACTCGACAATGGAAGCGGAATACATCGCTGCATCTGATGCCGCAAAAGAAGCTGTCTGGATGAGGAAGTTCTTGAGAGAACTTCAGGTGGTTCCGTCCATTGTTGACCCAATACCTCTGTATTGCGACAACAACGGGGCTATAGCTTTAGCGAAGGAACCCAGATCCCATCAGAAATCCAGACACATCTTAAGGCGGTATCACCTGATCAGGGAGATCGTGGATCTCCAGGAGATCGAGGTCCGGAGAGTTGCATCAGAGGATAACACTGCAGATCCATTCACCAAGGCCTTGCCCCAGACTCAGTTCGAGCGGCTGATCGAGATGATAGGTCTTCGATACGCCAGTACATGGCCTTAGTGCAAGTGGGAGATTGTTAGTGTATATGCCCTAGAGGCCATTACTGTATCATACTAGTTTGTATATTACTTTATGGAAGCTTGGGATATTCACAGTTGTATATACAATCTTGCTCGAAGTAGTAGTATGCTACTTGGTTTGTCTCTGCTTTAATATGTGCATGTGTTTCTTTTAGCATATTGCTGATATACATATTAGTAGAGCCCTTAGGATCTTTGCTTGATTACCAGCGTTGTGATGGTGCTCGCACTTGTGGGAGCTAGGTGATCTATAAGCACATCCTTATACAGGTCCCTAGTCGTTGGACTATCGAGACAGGGCATCGATACTCCGGAGTAGACTAGCGTATGCGCTTCTCATCCCAGTGTGGGAGACGGTCTGTCCCACAGCCGTCAGTACGTCGTACTTGAGATAGTATACGGGTGCTCGTTGGGTTACGAGTACACTGGACAGGACTCATCGGGGACTGTTGGTTGGTATTATACCTATCGTCAGTTATCAGTTCCCAGGTGACATGAGTACAGCTTAGTCCGTTGACTTGACACTGTCACTTCGCCTCGAGTGTGTTCCTACTGCACTTTGATTACTACCCTACCACGGCTCAAAGGAGTCGTGCAAACAGGTAGTTTTTGGGTGCAGTCCCGAAGCACTTGGAGGCAGTGACGGTTAGACAGGATTCGTCTCTCCCGGTATTGGGGGTTGACATCGCGCTGTGTCCAGGAGAGCCATTACATGAGTAGTCCCTGGCCAGGGCAAGCGAGATATACTGGTAGGTTTCCAGTGTTATCTCAGGGTGTTCTGGGCTACACTCCGACACGACTTGTACCGCTATTAGGGGACTGACGTTCACCGCCCCCTAGGCCCGCCATGCGATGTATCAGACGAACAGACCGGACTGTACGGAGATTGTCACATACAGGCTCAGTAGGAGTTCGGATGGGGTTCACCTCGTCAGTCTTCTTATCGACATCTACCTGGGGACCGTTACGTACAGCTAGTGCCGCTTGCGGTCTGTGGTTAAACCCACTGCCAGCGTAGTGTCGAGTCTTTAGAGTCCCACACAGAGAGCTATTCGCCTTTAGGCAAAATGAGTAGAGGTCGCATGGTTTTGCGACAGGGTTCGTTCACATTCATGCACTTGTGCACGTTTGCTGTCCGGACAGTTTATACTAGCGGGCTTTGGTTTAAGCCGGATCCTAGTATATAATTTGAGATTGGTTTTTCTCAGTGTATTCGTGTTCCTCGGATCACGAATGCGGGTGCGTATGCACAGTTGCTTGAGATTGAGGGAGAGGACCTTGATTAGGGTTAATGGCTATTGTCATTTTATTAACCCTAATGTTTATGTGTGTATTATTGTTAATTAATAATTAGTTTAATAATTGTCCATGGTTATGGTTGTTGACCATTTGACTTCTTTGACTTGTTGACCTAGGTTGACACTTTGACCATCATCATTTCTTTTGGAAGATGCTTTTTGACCTTTGCAAATTGAAATGATAATGGTCATGTCATGATTAACCATGACAGTTATCTAGCTAATTATTCAATTAAAATAATTCACACATATTAGTGAGAATGGCTCAATTATTTCTCATTCTATCATATCATTTCTCTCTCTTGTTCTTCCTCTCCCTCAAGCTCTCTCCCTCTCATGTGTTGAGAAACACTTGAGCTTGAGAAAAACCCTCTCTTTATCTTCTCTACTCTCTTCTAGGGTTAAAGGACTAGCACTTCTTGAACCCTAGTTACTTCTAGCTTGGAGTTGAAGCCAAAGGTCGAGGCTTTCGGGTGGATCTTTCTTCGGCGTGAGAAGACGAGCAAGGTGACCTCCTTCCACTACTCCAAGGAGCAAGGAGAGAAGGACTAAGAGACCAAAGGTATAACTTTTCTACCACTTAGCTACTTTCAAGTTAGCTTTAGCAAGTTTTTGTTTAGTAAAGATCCTTAAAGCATAGTCCATGTTGCCTATAGTTGATAAAAATCCGATTTTTATTATGTTTTCCGCCTCCCCGTAAGCACCGGGGTGGGCAACGTGGACTTACAGGGTTTAGCTGGCTGGGGTTAGGGTTAGGTTAGGGCTGGGCTAGGGCTGGGCTGGGGCTGGGGCTGGGGCTGGGGCTGGGGCTAGGGTTAGGTTGGGGTTAGGGTTAGGTGGATTGATGACAACAAAATACCATAATTTATAACTATATTACTCATCTAATGTGTATGGCATATGAAAGCTAGATGAAGGTCGAGGCAAGCACAACAAATTTGTTTGATGGGACAATCTCAATAGGAGCTCAATGCTATTTGGAAAAATAATAATTCAAAGACATAGTGGAGTTTCCGATTGGTGGCATAGACTAGTTTGATGTATGTAGTTGGTTTGATTTATGAAAAAATGGGGAGACAACATGCATGTATGCATATAGGTAACATCTGCCAATATGCCATATCCAGACCGCAATCTATTTTTGCCTATTGGCTAATATGAAAATATCGGCCCGCGTATATGACATAATCAAAGTTGTTAAATCTTGATACGGTTTGTGTTTCGTTTTTTTATTTATCAGTTCTATCAATGTTGCGTATAACGCTTTATGATATCAGTATCCTACATTTGTAGTTTTAATTGTTGATTGCTATAGATGAATACCATTGCAATAATAGTTTTTGGTTGATGAATGCTATTGCAATGTAGGATGATCAGTTCTATCAATCTTGATCTCAATGGTTTAAAATCATGTTACACATACTACACGAATGCACAACAAACGCATAATTAGAGAGCGACTCGAGATATTCAGGTTAAAACCAATATATGATACTCGATGATAATATGAAACCTTCATATTCCCATCGATACTCATATATGAAACTAAAAGCGCCACTTAGTCCCCCTTTATCGGTTAACATACGTGCGATGCTCGTCGTGACCTAGAACTATACGAAAGTTGTTAAATATCGGACAGTATAGCTCGATACTAACAACCGCCGTATAGTCTACGCGACGGGAAAATTCAATCGTATGGTAACCCATAGATTTGTCCCATGTGGACAAGTTAAGAATGTATAAAGAAAACGCCTTCATTCACTTGTGTTTTCATCCGTTTCGAGATATTTCGTCGGTACCTTTCCGCTGGTTCTCCATGTACAAAGATAGATTAGATGTTCATTTCAACGTTGTTTCACAGCTTTGAAATGATTATCTATTCTATTACAGTGTACTCGGAGAACAGCGGGGAGGTGCTGCCGAAATTTACTCGAAACGGTTGAAAGCACAAGTGATGGGCGTTCGCTCTATACATTCTTAATGGGATAGAAGCCTACCCCCGACAGCCGGAACACATACATACAACAAGAATACACAACAAACGCATAATTAGAGAGCGATTCGAGATGTTCGGGTTAAAACCAATATATGATACTCGATGATAATATGAAACCTTCATATTCCCATCGATACTCATATATGAAACTAAAAGCGCCACTTAGTCCCCGTCTATCGGTTAACATACGTGCGATGCTCGTCGTGACCTAGAACTATACGAAGGTTGTTAAATATCGGACAATATAGCTCGATACTAACAACCGTCGTATAGTCTACGCGACGAGAAAATTCAATCGTATGGTAACCCATAGATTTGTCCCGTGTGGACAAGTTAAGAATGTATAAAGCAAACGCCTTCATTCACTTGTGTTTTCATCCGTTTCGAGATATTTCGTCGGTACCTTTCCGCTGGTTCTCCGTGTACAAAGATAGATTAGATGTTCATTTCAACGTTGTTTCACAGCTTTGAAATGATTATCTATTCTGTTACAGTGTACTCGGAGAACAGCGGGGAGGTGCTGCCGAAATTTACTCGAAACGGTTGAAAGCACAAGTGATGGGCGTTCGCTCTATACATTCTTAATGGGATAGAAGCCTACCCCCGACAGCCGGAACACACACATACAACAAGAATACACAACAAACGCATAATTAGAGAGCGATTCGAGATGTTCGGGTAAAAACCAATATATGATACTCGATGATAATATGAAACCTTCATATTCCCATCGATACTCATATATGAAACTAAAAGCGCCACTTAGTCCCCGTCTATCGGTTAACATACGTGTGATGCTCGTCGTGACCTAGAACTATACGAAGGTTGTTAAATATCTGACAGTATAGCTCGATACTAACAACCGTCGTATAGTCTACGCGACGAGAAAATTCAATCGTATGGTAACCCATAGATTTGTCCCGTGTGGACAAGTTAAGAATGTATAAAGCAAACGCCTTCATTCACTTGTGTTTTCATCCGTTTCGAGATATTTCGTCGGTACCTTTCCGCTGGTTCTCCGTGTACAAAGATAGATTAGATGTTCATTTCAACGTTGTTTCACAGCTTTGAAATGATTATCTATTCTATACAGTGTACTCGGAGAACAGCGGGGAGGTGCTGCCGAAATTTACTCGAAACGGTTGAAAGCACAAGTGATGGGCGTTCGCTCTATACATTCTTAATGGGATAGAAGCCTACCCCCGACAGCCAGAACACACACATACAACAAGAATACACAACAAACGCATAATTAGAGAGCGATTCGAGATGTTCGGGTTAAAACCAATATATGATACTCGATGATAATATGAAACCTTCATATTCCCATCGATACTCATATATGAAACTAAAAGCGCCACTTAGTCCCCGTTTATCGGTTAACATACGTGCGATGCTCGTCATGACCTAGAACTATACGAAGGTTGTTAAATATCGGACAGTATAGCTCGATACTAACAACCGTCGTATAGTCTACGCGACGAGAAAATTCAATCGTATGGTAACCCATAGATTTGTCCCGTGTGGACAAGTTAAGAATGTATAAAGCAAACGCCTTCATTCACTTGTGTTTTCATCCGTTTACTAGACTTTATTCAACTTGGAAATATCACGGGGAAGGAGAAGAATGCAGTACTGCGGTAGAAGAAGAAGGAGAACACTATAATGCGGCAGGAAAAGAAGAAGA
Organism: Agapanthus africanus; assembly: GCA_030015575.1. NCBI lineage: Eukaryota > Viridiplantae > Streptophyta > Magnoliopsida > Asparagales > Amaryllidaceae > Agapanthus > Agapanthus africanus. The sequence continues at coordinate 236,459 of JASDDO010000275.1, read as the reverse complement.
ATTCGGTAATACGGCAGGAGACGGAAATTTATTTCCATCAGAAAAAATGGAGGATATGGTAGAGGTTGCCCTAGTTGAATCTATTCATACCGAAGATGACATTCCTTCCGATCAAGGACCGCGTGCGGATAAATATGAAAATTTCATGAATGATGCTAGGAAACCAATTTATGAGAATGCGAAGTATTCCACCCTCTCATGGTTCGTCCAACTTTTCCAGATTAAGTGCCTAAATGGATGGAGCAACAAGTCATTCACAATGCTTCTTTCGTTCTTGAAAGATTCTATGCATCCGGGAAATAATGTGCCCGAAAGCTGGTACGAAGCCCAGAAGATGATGTCTGATTTGGGTCTAAAGTGCAAGAAGATTCAAGCATGTCCTAAAAATTGCGTGTTGTACCGGAAAGAGAATTCAGATTTGAAAGAGTGTCCAACATGCGGAGTGGTCAGGTATAAGCCGAAAGATTCTGATAAGAAGCCTGATATACCTGTAAAGATAGCACTATACTTTCCCATAACACAGAGGCTACAGAGGCTATTCAGGTGCAAGAAAACAGCCGAGGCAATGATTTGGCATCACCGTGCTCCTCTAAGCGAAAATGGAAAAATGAGCCATCCAAGAGAGTCACCGGCATGGAAGGATTTCGATAGGCGGCACGCAATATTCAGTAGCGATCCTCGCAATGTCCGGCTCGGACTGGCTACCGATGGCTTCTGCCCATTCAACTATATGGCTGGAAGTCACAATACATGGCCCGTTGTAATGATAATTTATAATCTGTCGCCTTGGTTGGCTATGGACCAATCATACTTTATGATGCCTCTTCTTATCGACGGACCAAATTCACCGGGGAACAATATCGACGTCTATCTCCGACCTCTGATCGAGGAGCTGAAAACTTTGTTCATTGATGGTGTAGAGACATATGATTCAATCACAAATACAATCTTCATACTGCGTGCGGCTTTAATGTGGACAATTAATGACTTTCCTGCGTATGGAATGCTATCAGGTTGGTCCGTACATGGTCACAAAGCATGTCCTCATTGCCATGAACACACAACATCAAAATTTTTGAATTTTAGCAGGAAGGTTTGTTATTGCGGCCATCGACGTTTTCTGCCTCCAGACCACCCCTATAGGTTAGACACGGTTCACTTTGATGGTCATCAGGAGCTTCTTGGACCTCCATCCCCATTGTCCGGAGAGGACGTGACTGCTAAATGGGATGGTTACAATAACGTGACCTTCGGGATGGATCCGACGAAACAGGTCAAACCACAATATTGGAACAAGTTAAGCATTTTCTTCGAGCTTCCGTACTGGTCTACAAATTCAGTGTGTCATTATCTGGACGTCATGCATATAGAGAAGGGAGTATCAGCGCACATACTTAACTTGCTTCTGTGTAAAGACGGGAAATCGAAAGACAACATGAATGCTCGGATGGATCTACAAGAGTGGGGAATAAGAAGTGAACTGCACCCTAAACTGGTAGCGGGTAAACCGGGCAAGTTTGTACTTCCCAATGCCGCTTATCATATGTCACAACCGGAGAAGAAAAGATTCCTGCAGGTGTTGCATGATTTGAAAGTCCCCACAGGTTTCTCAGGATCATTCAGTAAGAAAATAAAAATTGTAAAGGGCAAGATCGATGGGCTGAAAAATCATGATCACCATGTTATCGTGGAGCACCTTCTTCCATTAGCCCTCAGGACTTCTCTCCCCGACTCGGTTGGTCTAGTAATCAACAACCTATGTTGTTTTTTCAGGGAGTTGTGTGCTAAAACACTGGAGGTTGCGACGCTGGATAAACTAGAAAATTCTATTGCGTTGATACTTTGCAAGTTTGAGCGTATTTTCCCACCGTCATTCTTCGATATCATAATACACTTGACGGTTCATCTTGCAACTGAGGCGAAGTTAGCCGGACCGGTACAATATCGATGGATGTATCCCGTCGAGAGGTACGTGTAATTTTTCGTTTCGCGCAATTTATAAATTTATTGTTGTCCTGTATGCCCGTATTTATTTATTCAACATATTCTCATTAGGTACCTTTACACTCTTAAGAAGTATATACGCAATAAAAATCGACCAGAGGGTTCTATCATGCAAGGTTATCTTCTTGATGAAGCAACCACATTTTGTTCCCGCTATCTGGACGAGAACATTGAGACAAGGCTTAACCGACCACGAAGAATTCAAGACGGGCCATATGGTAAAGCCGAGTATAAGAGGGTAGACACTATGTTTATCAACAAGATATACCGGTTTATCTTGCTTAATTGCGCATGTCTTGAACAAATTAGAGAGTAAGTTCTTTTGGATTAATTGTTATATCTGTGTTTGTGTGTGTATGAAATGACATAATATTAATGTCATAATTATTTGTCGAAAACAGAACTCATTTTAACGAGGTACGTGAGGGGCATCCTGATTGGAACGAAGAACGTTTGGAAAAATACCATCAGGATAATTTTTGTGATTGGGTCACAGAGCATGTAAGTTATTCGAATTACATTTTATTGCTATCAGTTTTAATCTAAACTTGTATCGTTATGTATTTGTCGTAAAATTTGTTTTGTTAGATCCACGATCCGAACTTGTCTGCATCATTTGAGAGTGATTCAAGATGTTTAGCTCAATTTCCTAGTATGGAGGTTGCATATTACAAAGGATTTGGTGTCCTTGGATACAAATTCGAAGTTAAGGACATAGAAACATCTAGAACCACTTAGAATAGTGGGATTGCGATGGTAGGATCGGACGGTGTGATTTACTATGGGTACTTAAATTGTATACTCGGCATCCACTATCCCGGACGATCAGAACCCTTTTATATATTCCAGTGTACTTGGTACGATCCGCGAACCGATACGGACAGGTAGAGAAGCAGTCTTGGCACTTGGAAAGATGAATATGGATTGACCAGTGTGAACACACTTCGATTTTACGGTCAGGACGATCCGTTTATCCTTCCGAACCAAGCGTTCCAAGTATACCATTCATAGTGTTTGAAGCATCCGGGGTGGAGTGTTATATGCCGATGGAAACCCAGAGATGTCTACGACGTCCCAGAATACGAGGACAGCGATGAGGACGAAGAAGAGAGAAGGCTTAAAGTGCTCCGACCGTCTGTTTCGAAGGACGGGTTGTCTTCGACCGATCATGAAGTTACGTGGGTTAGAAATGACATCGACGATGAAATCCAAGTAGATATGTATGATGCGGCCCACGAAACGAGAAAGGTTATCAGTAATGTTATATTATTACTTCACATTTTACGCTCTATACATATATAGTCAATACTTTTAATGATTGTCTAATGCGTCCACGAACCGTTTATCCAGATTTGATGATGATGTCGGGAGCAGCGAGGGGAGGCAGGAGCTCCAGCCGCGGCAGAGGCAGAGGCAGAGCGGTTCTGCCGCCCGGAGAGCTCCGTAGGGAGCTTCAGAGGGCCGATCTTGCACCTAGATCGGAGACCCCTTCGGATGCCTCCTTCCGTGTGGATTTTGCCACACCTCCAGGTATACTGCACGCATATCCATTTTGAATGTAATATTACAGATATTCATGCCTGTTTATGTCAAAATTACTTATACTGTCAATGTTTGATTGTCTAGTTGTTGGTGATGCGTCCACATCTGGGACAGAGGCCACCCCCGCTCCTCCATGTATGTTTATATATCATATAGTGTATGTATATTGATTTAGAATGCTATATCATAAATACACACATTAATTTTGCTCTTACATAGCAATTTTTATTATTGTCTAGCTGTAGGTGGTGACACCACCGCACCTGCGGGTATGTTTATATATCCTATAGTGCATGCATATTGATTTAGAACGTTATATTATTGATCTACATATTCTTTTTGCAATTACTTATATAATCTATTTTTAATTGTCTAATTATAGGTGGTGCGTCCACATCTTCCGCATGGGCCACTCCTGCCGCTTCCATACCCTCCGCATCGTCTGCAGGTTAGTATGAATAAATTTAAATATTTACTCATTTTACATATGCTCTATAGAATAAATATGAACTTCATGGAAATTTAGCGTCGATGTTTATTTTCTAGTTGGAGGGGATGCGTCCGCATCCGGGACCCCGGTTGTTCCTCACCGGAGGAACTATCGTCCCGCTCGTGCTGCTGCCCGGGCCCAGGCTCGTGCAATAGTCACCGGAGGTATATATCACACTTGAATTTTCGTTTAACCTTGATTTCTTAATACAACTTTGTCTTATTATTGATTGTCTTGATATTTCGTGCAGACGCAGGGCCTCCCCATCCCCAGAGGGGGACTCGAGGCCCGAATCAGTCCCATAGGCTGAGGCCTGACAGAGCTAGGGGGGAGGCAGCATTCCCCCTTTTTTTTACCCTTGACTATCGCTATACCGGTCTTCATGCTGAGAGGTTTGGCCAGTATTTGGGGGACGAGAGCCGTCTCGTGAAGAACTATCCACTTCACGTTGAGTGGGGCGAGCAGCACCATCGCTCATTCGCCCTCTTCTTTGATCAGGCTCGGGTATGTATTAATATATTTTTTCATTTGATCTATCCAATATATTTATTATTAACACTTGCAATCTAATAACAATGTATTTTTGTATTTTCAGTTGGATTACGATTTTCAGCCTGTAGCCGACCCTGATCACCCGGGGAGGGTGCTCGACCTTCATGCTCTGTACAATGGCCTGATGAAGAACATGCTGGCCAAGGTCCGATACAACAGGAATGAGCTGAAGGCCGACTGCTACTCCCTGTGGATGGCGACCCCCGAGGCAGAGAGAGCGGCCCTCCTATCTACTCCGGCGTTTGCGAGAGTGGACGTAGAGACATGGCCTCTATTGTGCGCTTATTTCGACTCCCAACGCAAACAGGTATGTATTTTAAATGTAATTCATTATTTATGATATAATTTATTTTTTTGTGTTTCTTAATTAGAAAACTAAATGTTAATGCGTTGTGCAGAAACAGGCCGCTCAGAATACAGAGAACAGGAAGTCGGCGAAGAGGGGTCGCCCCACTTACACAGGTGGCTCGAGGAACATTACTCGAGCCATGGAGTTATCGGTAAATTACAATAGACCGACGTTTGTGATATTCTGCATTATTAAGAGTTATTTTCTAATATTTCTAATATTAAGAGTTACTTTCTAATATTGCAGACATCTCGGACCGTGGCGTCAGGTGGTACACCGAGCGTGCTGTCCGCATATCTTGCCGTCCACGGCACCTCGACAGATCCCGCCACGGGCGAGTTTCGATATCCCGACGTCGCTACCCAGGAGTACTGCGTATGTGTTAATATTTTTTCTACCCAAATTTAAAATTTTAGTTTTGGAAGGTTCAAGTTTAAATCTTATACTTATACTTTACTGCATAATGTGGGTGTAGGAGAGGGTGGTTGAGCAGGCCCAGGCCTCGGGGATCGATTTTACCGGACAGAGCGATCCGAGGCTGCTGACCCCAGTTCTGGACGCCGCACACGGAGGGCACCACGGAGGTTGGGAGAGAGGCCGGGGACTGGGCCCTAGCAGGGCCCATATGAGGTTGGACTCCACCCCGGCGGTTACTTCCTCCGTCTCCGGTGACCGACGTGTCCATCAGGAACTGGAGAGCTTGAGGGCCACCGTTCAGGAGTTGAAGGAGATGCTGGTATGTATACTGCTTTATAGTAAAATATCATGTCATATTATATAGATATCAACATATCCATAATTAGTACGTAGCTTGAGCTTATTTGGTTTTAGACTTAAGTTTGATTAATCATACATACAGATGTAATTAAAATAAACAACAAACTAGATATCCAAACGGGGTTTCGAAATAACTTAATAATGATAGGAATTCGAATAATACACAGTTCTTACATGCTTATTACACACGTTAGGTCCAGATGCGACAGGGTACATCGGCCGAGCCTCCATATGCATCTCCTTCGGCTGCGGCTCCGCAAGCCACTACATCGGCTGCGCTTCCGCAGACAGCTCCTGTAGCTCCACCGCCCACTCAGACTCCTGCAGCCGCGGCTCCGCAAGCGACTACCTCGACGGTGGCTGCGCAGACCACATCGCCATCTCCACAGGCCGCTCAGACTCCCGCTCGCGCCGAATTGCAGAGTTTATTGACCGAGGAGCAGGCGCGCGTTATTCTATCGTTATTCAGAGGTGGAGCTGGACCGAACTAGGGTAGCTTTTTGGTTCTTATTTTTTGAAACATGTATTTATTTATATCATACACATTGTACTACATTTTGAAACGATATCGATATTGGTTTATATTTATATCATATTCAGTTTTTGGATTTCTTTTGTATATTATATGCGTGAGATGTGATTATGAATACTGCGATATATGTTGTGTGATGATTATTTTTATATTTAATTGATGTATATATTATTGTGCACAGGGCGGGAAAAAATTAGGCAGCACTTTTTTTTTAAAAAATACAGACAATATGTACCTACGGATTAATCCGTAGGCACACATGTTGCCCCTACGGCTATATCCGTAGGGGCAAAATATCAGCAGTAACTGATATTTGCCCCCTGATCTCAGTACCAGGGGGTTGGAAGTGCCCCTACGGACATATCCGTAGGGGCTACTACCTCTCCCCTACGGAGATATCCGTAGGGGCAAAATATCAGGAATCCTGATTTTTTGCCCCTACGGATAGGTACCTACACAGTTATCCGTAAGGGATATAACTTGGACCTACGGACATATCCGTAGGTACACTTAATATATTAAAAATAACCGTAAATAATATAAATTTTTTTACCCTACGGCTTAGTCCGTAGGGACACTAGGACCTACACAGAAATCCGTAGGGGCAAGAATTTGCCCGTAGGGGCAAGTTCAGGGCCTCAACTTGCACCTGCGGCCTTTGCACCTACGGGGTATTTTTTCTCCCCTACGCATATATCCGTAGGGGCAGTGGGTTGCCCCTACGGATAAATCCATAAAGGCAACCTTTATTTGTAGTAGTGTCTCATTTGGGGTAGTGAAGTTGCCTTTGATGATGGAGGAATGAAGATAAAGAACTTTTAAGAAAAATGGTGCTTTCATTTTTCCTAGCAAGAAAATGAGATGAGGAAAAATGCCACACACCAAAAATGAACCTCTCTCTCTTCTTCCCTCAAGTGTGGCTGGCCCCTAATGAGAAAATGGTGGAGGGAAAAATTACCACAACTAAGAAGGGAGGTGAGTGTAGGAAAAGTAGAAGGGTGACCACACCCCCAAGCCTCACATCCATAAACAAATCAATCTCATCTCATTAATGCAAGGAGTTGATTCAAAAAGAATCTCATGATGATGAAGCCACAAATGCAAGAAACCCCTTCCACAAATGTTATTTGCAAACTTGCAAATAACCCCCCTCCATCGGAAAGTCCGGCCGGGAAGGAACAAAGAAAAACCCGGCCGGAACGGAATGCAAACTGGTAACTTCAGAAAACTAATCCCGTAATAAATTACAGGAAAACCCCGTGACTGTATATATATACCCGCATTTGTATTCCCACTGAATACAAATGCAAAGAGACAAAACTACACTGTCTAATACTAGGATCCGGCTTAAACCAAAACCGGCTAGTAAAATCCGTCCGATCACGATCCGTGCAATACCGCACGTATCTGATCGAACCCTGCCATATCTCCATACGGCCTCTACAGCGTTTCGCTCGAAACTTGAGAAACTGGTCTGTGGGGGACTCTAAAGACTCGTCAATACTTTGGTTGTGGATTTAACCACTAGCACGTCAGAGGTATTAGCCAATACGTAACGGGCTACCAGGTATTGACCAAAAGGGACGTCTGTGAGCGAACTCATGCTGACACCTTACTAATCCTGTCAGTGACAATATCCGTACAGTCCGGTCCGTTCGTCTATGAGCATTTTATGGCGGGCCTAGGGGGTTGGTAAAAGCCAGACCCCCAAAAGCGGTACAAGTCGTGTCGGAGTGTAGCCCAGAACACCCTGAGATACTACTGGAATACCTACCAGTAAATCTCCTGCCTTGGCCAAGGACTTTTCATGTACTGGCTCTCCTAGACACGGCGCGACCTCACCCCCAATACCGGGAGAGACGAACCCCTGCAGATCCGCTCACTGCCTCCATGTGGCTCGGGACTGTACCCAACTAAAACCTGTTTGCACGTCTCCTTTGAGCGTGGTAGGGTAGTAATCTAAGTACAGTGGGAACTCACACGAGATAAATGACGATCTCAGGTCGATGAACTAACCTGTACACATGTCACCAGGGAACTGCTATCTGACGTCAGGTATAATACCAACTAGCAGGTTCCCGGCGTGTCCTGTCCGGTGTACTCATAACCCAATGAGCAGCTATATACATCTTAGGTGAACCAATTGACACCAGTGGCTTGTGAGACCGGCTACCGCCCCTCGTCGGGGTCTCGACTGTATACACTAGTCTACTCTAGAGTATCGATGCCCTGTCTCGAAACTCCCACGACTAGGGACCTTTTAAGGATGTGCTTATAGACCCCAGCTCCCACGTATATGATCGCCCTCATACTGCTGGTAGTCAAGCAAGAATCCTAGGGGCTCTATCAACGTGCAATAGTGACCTGTAAGGTCACCTAAAGCAGTACACGATGATAAAGATAAACCAGATAGCATACTATCATCTTGAGTAAGACTGTCCTACCGGCATAGGTCCTTCCTCAATCATTGCAATCACGTGCCTGTGATCCAATAATTGACTCTGAGGGCACTATATCCAACACACCAACCTCTTCTTCCACGATGTCAGGATTTAATCCAAACATCCTTACAACTCCCCCGGGATTGATTCGACCTCCTATGGATGCGAATAACCCACCATCACCGCCTGTCGTAGCGCCACAGCGAATCGCACTCCAAGATCGTTTCTATCCCACCCCTTCTGCACTTCCCACCTGTCTTTCCCTTCCATCGGCCAATGGGGATAATTTTGAAATTAAACCCCACTTCATTAACATGCTTCCGAAATTTCATGGGCTTGAATCTGAAGATGCCTATATCTTCATCAACAAGTTCCAAAATGTTATTGCCATGATGAAAACTACCTAGCTGTCGGACGATGCTATACGGCTACGGGTCATTCCGTTCACTTTGTGCGATCTTGCTGAAAAATGGCTGTATAGCACCGCTTCCCACTCCATAACCAGTTGGGACGAGTTTGTGAAAGCGTTTCTCAAGAAATTCTATCCGAATCATAAAACCGCAAGGATCCGTAACGAAATCAACCAATTCTCTCAGCTTCCTACTGAACCCTTCTGGAACTGCTTTGACCGGTATAAAGACCTTCTTGTTCAGTGCCCTCACCATGGTATCGAGAAATGACAACTTTGCCAAACCTTATACGAGGGCCTGAACCCAGCAACCAAGCAGTTGTTGGAAACCATTTGTCAGGGCCACTTCCTATCGAAATCTGACGAGGAAGCGTGGCAATTCTTTGACGACCTTGCAGAACAAACGCTTCAATGGAAGAGCACCAGACCAACTTCTTCTTCTTCTTCCTCCACTTCTACTGGTCAGTCTAGGGTAGGAATTCACCAACTTGATGTCTCTATTGCGATGAAAACTGAAATGGCTGCAATAACGAGAAAACTTGAAGCGATAGAGAGCAAATTTTCATCTCCTGCTCCTGCCCCTGTTCTCCCCCTTCATACCATTTGTGCTTGTTGTTCCGATCCTTCTCACTTAACCGAAGAGTGTCCTTACAATCCACCAACTCAAGGACAGGATCAGGTTATTGCTGCATTTTAGCAAAGACCAAGAAATGATCCATACTCTTCCACCTACAATCCCGGTTGGAGGAATCACCCCAATTTCTCCTGGAATCAGAATCAGCATCAATTCCAAGGCAACAATTTCCAGAGGCCCCCTCCTCCGCAACAACAAGCGCAACAACAAACTCAACATCAGTTTCAGCAGCCCTTCCAACCCCAACCTTTTCAAAATCAGACGAACAATTTTGCACCCAACAATTCTTTTCCGCAAAACAACTTTGTTCCGTCAAACAACGATAAGGTTTCCTCGTTAGAACGAAGTCTGGAGGCGTTCGTTAAACAATTGACACAATCCACCGCCAACATCCAGTCGTCTATTCAGTCTTTGGTGCAACACACTGCTGCACACGGGCAAAGCATCAAGACCATCGAAGCCCAGATTGCACGGCTGAATGCGGCGTTAAGCGAGCAAGAAAAGGGGAAGCATCCATCTCAACCACTCCCAAATCCCGGTCACCCACATAATATACATGTTGCTCTTGAACAACAGAACCATAATGTGAGTGCCGTGACTACATTGAGATCAGGAAGGATGCTGCACAATAACATCGGCACAACAATTGAGGATAATGACACCCCGGCCGCTTCTTCTTCTTCTTCTTCGTCTTCTGAGCCTATTCTCCATTCTTCAAAAGGCTCTTCTTCTTCTTCTTCTTCTTCTGCTCTGAATGGACCTACTTCTCACTCCACGAAAACACCAGCTCTGGGATCCGTTCCAACTCCACAATCTCCTCCACAATCATTGGACTCAACCAATTTTAAAAATGTTCCATTTCCAAACCGGTTGAGGTCCAATAAACAAAATCCACAAATGGAGAAGATTCTGGAGTTGTTTAAGCAGGTTAACATCAACATTCCCTTTTTAGATGCTGTCCAACAAGTCCCGTCCTACGCGAAAATCTTAAAGGACTTGTGCACGAAAAAGAGGAAGTCTCAGGTACCCAAGAAAGTTTTCTTGGCTAGTGCTGTGAGTGATGTTCTTACCCAATCTTTACCGCAAAAACGGAAGGACCCTGGCTGTCCTACGATTTCTATTACCATTGGGGATAAGAACATCAACCGCGCACTATTAGATCTTGGTGCCAGTAGTAACCTGCTTCTGTACTCAGTATATGAGCAATTAGGTGTAGGAGAGCTGAAACACACACTGTACTCTCTAAATGGCCGACCGATCAATCACCCATCCTAGGGGTGAACTAGCGGATATGTTAATCAAGGTTGGGGACTTCATATTCCCCATTGACTTCATTGTTTTAGACACACAGGCTGTAGCTAACCCCCGGAATCAAATTCCGGTGATACTCGGTCGCCCATTCCTTGCAACCTCAAATGCTGTGATCAATTGTCGAAATGGTTCGATGAACCTATCTTTTGGAAACATGACAATTGAACTCAACATTTTTAGGTTGGGGAATCAGCCCACCGAACCTAATGCTCATATACTAGACGTTTGTTCAATCCAGGAGATCACCGCGGAAGAGTGTGAATTCGAGGAGTTTTTGTTCGATCACGATAACCTTAACGCCACCAGTGCGTTCCTCTTCGAACCTGCTGCTGTTTCTGCGTCCGACAATGACTACGAGTGTTTCACTTTCTCAAACGATCTTAGCCACTCACCACCCGAGTTTGAATCCTTCGAATTTCCGGATGAGTTACCTGAACCATCCAACTCGGTCGCATACACTCGTTTTGAACCTTTGCTGGAATCCTTTGAGTTCGAGACCTTTTCACCAATCTTGCCTTCAATCGTTTCACCTCCAACGCTCGAACTCAAGCCTTTGCCGTCTCACCTTAAGTACGCTTACTTGGGTGAGAATGAGACCCTCCCTGTTATCATCTCGGCTTCTCTAGCTCCAGAGCAAGAGAAAGTCCTTCTTGAGGTCTTGCACAGCAATAGGCAAGCTTTTGGCTGGTCCATGGCGGACATTAAGGGGATTAGTCCCCTGATCGTTGAACATCATATTCATCTGATGGATGATGCCAAACCAGCCAGGGATCCACAGAGGCGACTCAATCCAGTCATGAAGGAGGCTGTGAAAAAGGAAATTGTAAAGTGTCTGGATAGTGGTATCATTTACCCTATCTCTGATAGCCAGTGGGTTAGCCCCATTCACATTGTCCCCAAGAAATCAGGCATAACGGTCATCACTAACGAGGCGAACGAGTTAATCCCTACTCGCACCCAAACTGGGTGGCGAGTATGCATCGATTACAGAAAACTCAACGCCGCAACGCGGAAGGACCACTTTCCGCTACCTTTCATTGACCAAATGCTTGAACGATTGGCCGGACACGAGTACTACTGCTTTCTTGATGGCTACTCCAGCTACAATCAGATTCCCATCGCCGAAAAAGACCAGGACAAGACCACATTCACTTGTCCTTTCGGCATGTTTGCATATCGTCGCATGCCCTTTGGGTTATGCAATGCGCCCACTACCTTCCAGCGGTGTATGATGGGAATCTTCTCAGACATGGTGGAAAAATTCCTAGAAATCTTCATGGGCGATTTCTCCATCTTCGGCGATTCCTTTAACGAGTGTTTGCTGCATCTCGACGCTGTCCTTACCCGATGTAAGGACAAGAACCTCACTTTGAATTGGGAGAAGTGCCACTTCATGGTGCGCGAAGGTATTGTCTTAGGACATATCATTTCGCAAAATGGCATAGAGGTTGACAAAGCGAAGATTGAGGTCATTTCCTATCTCCCTCTTCCCAGATGCGTTAGAGACATCCGAGCCTTCCTTGGCCATGTCGGTTTCTATAGACGGTTCATCAAGGACTTTAGCAAGATTGCTAGGCCCTTGACTCTTTTGCTGGCCAAGGACACGCCATTCAACTTCAACTCGAGCTGTGTGACTGCGTTCGAGTCATTAAAAAGCTCACTCACTTCTGCTCCCGTTCTTTCTTCTCCTGACTGGACGCACCCATTTGAGATTATGTGCGATGCATCCGACTTTGCCATCGGTGCTGTCCTTGGACAACACATCAACAAGATGCCGCACGTAATCTATTATGCTAGCCGAACCCTGAACGATGCCCAACTGAATTATACAATAACTGAGAATGAATTCTTGGCTGTTGTATTTGCTTTAGAAAAGTTCAGGCCCTACCTCATCGGCTCTCCAGTTATTGTCTACACAGACCATTCTGCTCTGCGCCATCTTTTTGCGAAGAAAGATGCAAAATCTCGGCTAATACGTTGGATCCTCTTTCTTCAAGAGTTTGACCTTGTCATCAAGGACAAAAGAGGATGTGAAAATGTAGTCGTTGACCATCTCTCACGACTTCCTTCTTCGCCGTCGCTTCAAATTCCGATCAACGACGTTTTTCCGGATGAACAACTCTTGACAGTATCTTGCGAACCCTGGTTCGCAGATATTGTGAACTATTTGGCCACAGGGCTACTACCGACTGAATGGTCAAGTCAGGACAGACTTCGATGCTTATCCCAAGTAAAACACTTTTACTGGGACGAACCCTATCTGTTCAAGTACTGTCCCGACCAGATTATTCGTCGGTGTGTCCCTGATGATGAATTCAAGAGTGTGCTGTCATTTTGCCACGATCAAGCATGTGGCGGGCATTTTGGCCCCAGAAAGACAGCTGAGAAGATCTTGCAGTGTGGTTTCTACTGGCCACAACTCTTCAAAGATGCTCATGACTACTGCAAGACTTGCTCCCGGTGCCAACACTTGGGCCGGATATCCAGGAGGAACGAGATGCCGCTCTAACCAATCTTGGTAGTGGAGATTTTCGACGTTTGGGGGATAGATTTTATTGGAGATAGTGCCCTTTGGATCACAGGCACGTGATTGCAATGATTGAGGGAGGACCTATCCCGGTAGGACAGTCTTACTCAAGATGATAGTTTGCTATCTGGTTTATCTTTATCATCGTGTACTGCTTTAGGTGACCTTACGAGTCGCTATTACACGTTGATAGAGCCCCTAGGATTCTTGCTTGACTACCAGCAGTATGAGGGCGATCATATACGTGAGAGCTGGAGTCTATAAGCACATCCTTAAATGGTCCCTAGTCGTGGGAGTTTCGAGACAGGGCATCGATTCTCCAGAGTAGATTAGTGTATACAGTCGAGACCCCGACGAGGGGCGATGGCCGGTCTCACAAGCCACTGGTGTCAGTTGGTTCACCTAAGATGTATATAGGTGCTCTTTGGGTTATGAGTACACCGGACAGGACTCGCCGGGAACCTGCTAGTTGGGATTATACCTGATGTCAGATAGCAGTTCCCTGGTGACATGTGTACAGGTTAGTTCATCGACCTGAGATCGTCATTTGTCTCGTGTGAGTTCCCACTGTACTTTGATTACTACCCTACCACGGCTCAAAGGAGTCATGCAAACAGGTTTTAGTTGGGTGCAGTCCCGAGCCACATGGAGGCAGTGAGCGGATCTACAGGGGTTCGTCTCTACCGGTATTGGGGGTGAGGTCACACTGTGTCTAGGAGAGCCAGAACATGAAAAGTCCTTGGCCAAGGCAGGAGATTTGCCGGTAGGTATTCCAGTAGTATCTCGGAGTGTTCTGGGCTACACTCCAACACGACTTGTACCGCTATTGGGGGTCTGACATTTACCAACCCCCTAGGCCCGCCATGCGATGATCATAGACGAACGGACCGGACTGTACGAATATTGTCACTGACAGGCTCAGTAAGGTGTCAGGATGAGTTTGCTCATCGACGTCCCTTTTGGTCAGTACCTGGTAGCCCGTTACGTATTGGCTGATACCTCTGACGTGCTAGTGGTTAAATCCACAGCCATAGTATTGACGAGTCTTTAGAGTCCACCACACACACAGTTACTCAAGTTTCGGGCGAAACGCTGTAGAGGCCGTATGGAGATATGGCAGGGTTCGATCAGATACGTGCGGTATTGCACGGATCGTGATCGGACGGATTTTACCAGCCGGCTTTGGCTTAAGCCGGATCCTAGTATTAGATAGTGTAGTTTTGTCTCTTTGTATTTATGTTCAGTGGGAATACAAATGCGGGCATGTATTTTCAGTAGCGGGGTTTTCCCTTAATTTATTACAGGATCAGTTTTCTGAAGTTTCCAGTTTGCATTCCGTTCCGGCCGGTTTTACTTTGTTCCTTCGCGGCCGGACTTTTAGATGGAGGGGGTAATTTGCTATTGTGCAAATTACTTTTTGTGGAGGGGTTTCTTGCTTTTGTGGGATCATGATTTGTTTAGCATCTTTGCTTTTTCATGATGCTTGAAATTGATTGAGATTAGAGTTGATTTGAATTGGATATGACCTTGTTATCATTGCTCATGGATGTGGTCACCCTCTACTTTTCCTACCATCACCTCCCTTCTTGGTTTGATTTATTCCCTCCACCATTACATGGAAAAAGGGGCCGGCCACAATTTGAGGGGATATGAGAGAGTTTCATTTTGGAGTGGTAGCATGATTCTTCATCTTATTTTTCTTGCTAGAAAATTGAAAGCATCAATTTTCTTTAACCTCTTCCTCCATCCTCCATGGCAACTAAACCCCAAAGAGACATAGATTACTACACTATTCTACAGCACATCTTGGACGCGTCGGCTAGCCAACTTCACGCCCGAGTTGCTTCGGTCCAGAGGTGGGAGCCCGTAAAAGATTTCGGCTACGTGGTGCCCTTTCCGACGAGGACGTGACGGATGGAGATTCCGCGGGAGATCGGAGTGGAGACGAAGACCGAAGGACACGGATCGCTCGGTATATCTCTCTTCCCATCTTGTAGTTAGGTAGGACTAGTTAATGGTACGATCCGGGTTTTAGTGCGCGGTGGTGCCGGTTTGAAAAATTAAAGTTAACCATCGCTTCCGCATTTGGCCTCGGAATGGAGGCCGGGGCGCCGCCGTGCACTTACAGTGGTATAAGACCCACGCCATTAACCATGCCTAGCTTGCTCTAGTATGTTTAGAACTCGATCGAACAAAAATCCCCAAAAACCGTATTTTCCAATGCTTCATGTTTCTGTCGATTTTTTTCAGCTCCAAAATTTTTTCAGGTAGCTGCAGAATGATGTGCAGGGAAGTATAAGAATTCTGGTAAAATTTGGTCGCCTGAATCCATCATCCCACCGCGGAACCGCGGCCATAGCCAAGCTTGGGCCGCGGTTCCGCAGCCACTTAGGCTCCTCACTGCACCAAATTTTTCTAGATTGTCTTATACTTTGAAATAGGGGTTTTGGGATATTCTTTTTGGGCCCAGATTTTCTGTGGGTGCTACAGTATTGCTTGGGCCTACTTTGATAATTTTTTGATCGATCGAAAAGTTTAAACATGTTAGTTCACAGTATTTACATTATATCTGCGACCGTGAATGTCACTCGATCGGTAAATCCAGTCTATCTGCTATAGCCCTTTTAGACGGATTTGCGAACGTGACATTCACGTTGATGTTCTGTGTTGTGCTGTGATGTTGCGGATTGGTCGTGGGGGATAGCCTGGATGCAATACTAGTACAGTTCTGTTTTATATGTACATTTGATATTGCGGGGCGAGCGTCCGACATGTGGACTGCCGTCACTGCCTGTTTGTATTATTCTTTTGGGGCACGACCAGGTTGCGGTCGATATACCCGTTGTATGTATATTTTACTTTCTGTACTAGGATTACCCCGCGGAGGGGTGCACGAACAGCCGGGTTCTAGAGGGCAACGAGCCCGCATCTCATGGCATTGAGACGGAGGGGGCTTTACTCTAGAATTGGCGGGCTGTTCGCCGCACTCGTAGGGGGTATAGGATTGACCCAGGAGGGGTGCCCAAGTTGCCGAATTCCGTGAAGTTCTGGGTGGTCCATTCACGTTGCTGAAGGGGGCTGCCTCGCTTTAGGTTTTGGCGGGTGACTTGCCGCGCCCGTAGGGGTCTAGGATTTCATTGCACAGGCTATCCACACGACCAGGGGAACGTCGGGTTTCAGTAGTGGCTCTGTGAAACCCGGGGATCCCAGATATCTGTATTGTTCTGTGATGCTGTACATTTCTGTGATGTTGCATTTTTTTCACGCCTTGAGCGAATATAATATATTGGTATATATATTAGTAGATGTTGTATATGTTTTGCGTCCGCGCTAGTCCAGTCCCCGCTCTGTCGTTAGTTAGCTAACCTAACGGGTAATGACGGGACCCAGTGGCGAATGCGGATGGCATATACGTACATCAGTATATTTTCGTTCTTTGTGGTGTGATCAATTGATGGGACTGCGTTGATTCGGATCAATGCAAGTTAAAAAACAAACCTAATCTGATGTTGTTGGAACACTTTTCAAAAAAAAACTGTTATTGCAAGAATGTTCTCTTTTGTTTTGCATCGTGGTATTCAGTTGGAATATCCTGCTCCTCAGTCGACGAGGCAAGGGCCGAGATCCCTTCACCGGGAGTGACCCCTTGGACAGAAGTTTGCATCAGGGCATTAACTTCACTTTAGCCGATTACTTTTGCTTTGCACCGTGGTATTCAGTTGGAATATCCTGCACCTCATTCTACGGGGAAAGAGCCGAGATCCCTTCACCGGGAGTGACCTCTTTAGCAAAGGTTTTCGTCACTATATTTTCTAAAAAGCTATCCGTTCCTTCAACGATATCAAGTTCATTACGTTAAAGGTTTTCGCCAGAAACCATTCGTAGCCCTCCATCATTTCAGTTAAATATTCGGTAGTATTCAAGCTATGTATTTTGACCTCACGCCAAGGCATAGTGTTTGGTAGCTGCCGGGTATTTATCTGTTGCATAAATAGATGCGTTGGTTTGGGACAGTCGTACTACTATTTTGGCCTACGTCAAGCTATGTACGGGTGGGTTCAAATTAACCTGGACAATGATGGGTAGAACTTGACATGTGACTTATGATATTTTGACCTCACGCCAAGGTCATAAGAGCATGGGGCAAAAATCACATTGGGAGTTTCAAAAGAACTGAAACTTGCCAGATATGCGCATACCTTCTGGAGTGTGATGACGTGAGCGGATTCCGTCAAGTTATCATGCGATGATAGTTGGATCCCGATTCCCACTGATGAGTTAGTTTACTCCTCGGGTGATCCCGACTAATTCTTCTTTCAGGTTTGGAGAAGAATTTGAGGTTACAGTGGGAGGTTTCCTGATTAGATAAATTGGTAACCATTCTGATCTAGGTTAGAGTGCACGCTGAGTGTTTCTTTTCTCTCTCTCTTTGGCAGCGACCATTGACCCGACCCTAAGACTATGACTCAGTGACCAAGTTGACCGAACCTTCTTAACACTGGCTTTTGGATTGTCAGAGTTTCAAACCTCATTGCTACTCCTACTTTTACCCTTTTCTCCAGGACACCCCGTATTACTGCGAACGTCCACTTCCATTGGACAAAACCATCGTATGGTTATATACGAACTCGAAGGAATTTATTCGAGGATGGTTTCTGGTTCTGGAGAAAACGAATAGGACTATTCAGTTGTCTTTTCCTTTTACCTTCTCTCAGGTTGCGAGTACTCCTTTGTTTAGGAGATAGTACACCTATTACGCAAATTGGATAGTCTTCTTCCAAACCTTAGGCTGGTGCCGACCGGTAGGGAATGAAGAAAGCCAATTAGCCTAAACGGTGTACAGAAGGTATTAAGTTAAGACAAAGAAAGCGATTAGTAAGAGGGCAAAGTAAATTGCGACTGCTATTCACGACCAAACCAAATATTTCTTCGCCAATCCTAAATCACCTTTGTATTTCTCCAGGACACTCTGTATCACTGCGAAGATCCCAAGTTTATTGGATAATCCATCGTATGGTTATATACGAACTCGAAAGGAACTTGTTCCAGTTCGGGGATGGATCCTGGTTAAGGAGAAATAGGAATAAGGTTCATTCGGTTGTCTTTTACCCTCACCTTCTCTCGCATTGCGAGTGTTCCTAGGACTAGGACAGTACACCAGTTATGCTTATTGGATAGTCTTCTTCCAAACCATAGGCTGGTGTCGAACAGTAGGGAAGGAAGAAAACCATTTGGCCTAAAGGGGTGTACAGAAGGTAATGACTAAAGACATATAAAGGGATTTGGAGAGGTGGCAAAGAAATATACGGTTACAGTTGTGAATCTGGATAATGGAAGAGGCATTACTAGGAATACCGGGATACCCCATCGAAACATTTCAATGTTTCAGTTTCACTGTGTACTGTTAAAAGAAAACTGATTTCCCAATTAGACACTTGCTCCAGGGTATGTATTTACCAGGTTGGAATCTCACATCTGTATGGTTTTACAGATGATGGGTGGGAGTAAGTTATTGGGAATTAGGTGAACATCCTCATTATGTCGGAATTCGTTGTAATTGGTGATATTTGAGGAAGTCACCTGGGTTGTTTGCCGGTCGGCAAATATTTGGTTTTGAATATCCGCTGTTATGCACCAATTTCAAATCGATATATCTGTACGTCTATTTTCATAGAGTGAGATATACCTTTTTGAAATTATGTCTATGACATTTACCTATATCAGTGGATGGTTAGGTAAGGAGTATTGAACAGCGGTGTAATTCTTCATAACCAAAGGTACAGTTTTCAACCTACGACACACAGGGATTGAGTTATCAAACTCAAGGGACTTATACAAAGTATTGTATGTTGTCCAGGGTCCATCAGGACAGAGGGGTTGGTCCTCGTACTATATTCGGTTTACTTATGACTTCTCTAGTTTTTAGACAGGTGTTTCGTGGAAACACAGGGTCCGAATTTTGAGAAGTTATAGGTATATGAATAAAGTAGAGAACCAGGTGTTGCAAGTATCGGGATTCTTCAAGGTGATCGAAGATGTAGATACTTGTGTATGGTATTCAGATGATAGTAATGATTAAGAGAACTTGCTTCTCTTTCAGGTTACTCATAATTGGAAGCATTCCTAAGTTGAGTAATACTGATCGGCCTCCTTCCATTTAGTTGATATGCACTGGAGACAGCTGCATGATTTGAATCTGGTTCAATTAAATCAGTGCCTCTGTTTCTGTATTGGATATAGAACAATTTATATCTTGACATTGTTAAGGTACGGGGAGTTGTCCGGCTTATGCTTAAAACCAGACTCCGGATAACTCAAGGCACGTTTCTGTAATGGCTGTTTGTGGGTTGACCCGGGCTATGACGAGGGTTGATTTTCTACCATCTGGAAGATCAATAGTGATATTGTTCTTGACTCGCCACAGTTTTAATAAAAATGGATTTTTTCAGAAAACAGTAGTGGGAGTATGGTAGAACTGGAAGTGATTCCAGAACCGTAAACGATTACTGAAGATTTGATAAAGAACCTAAAGATTCAATCTGGTTTGACATTCCATTGGCCACTCCGCAGATATGGTAGGTAACCTCAGGCACCCGAGAGGTACCTCGGTATGCTCAGGGACGGTGGTAGGGAGGTTCTTGTTTACCCAGACTTACCATTGCTGTTGTTCCAGACTGTGAGACCCGGCAGGAGGATGACTATAGCGTCGTTCTAAACTAGCTTTAGAAGTGTACGTCTATATGACTTTGCCAGAGGGTTGTCGTAGTCAGTGGGAGCAGCGGAAGCATTGGTGGACAAGTTGCTTGTGTCTATTTATAGACTAAAGCAGAAATAGCGGAGATAGATCATCTATTTCTGATGTGACAGTCATAGGTTTGACTTCATCAGAATAGGGGATGGATCTGTTAAGAAGGTAGTAGGGTGTGATGTCCTGGTATTTGGATGACATACACAGAGTAGGAAGTGATATTCCTATACTACGATCGGTTATTCTTTGGTTGTCACACAGTGGTTTCTCCACATAGGACTTGGATATTATATCAGACATTCTGGTTACTAGATCTATGGTTTTAGATCTAGATTTGGGTAGTTTCCTAATCTGGGTACTTAAACAGCATTCTATGAGTATTTAGAATGGACGACTCCTGGCACGGTAGTGTACCTGCAGGTAATGGAGTCACCCTCTCTAAAGGTGTTTTACAGACTAAAGTAGAGAGGGATGTGCATGATTGGCTGATCACTTGCTTAGGCAATTGAGTTGATCATGAAATGTCAAGTACCACACCAGATGTTGTTCTTGCAGTAGATGCAATAAGTTGATATTAATCCAATCCTGGAGAAACAGTCGGAAGCAGTTTTAGAACATAAGTGGATGTTCTAGGTATATGATAACAGGATTCTCCTTCGGGAGACAGTTATCATTCCAGGCTTCCAAGGTGACCTGGATGACAGAGAGGTTGTCAGAGTTATAGTTTTCCCTCTGACGAGGGGCAGTAGTTTGGACAGCTGGTCCAAGCAGATACTGAGGGAGGGCATGGAGCAGGATACTGATTAAGTTCAGTTGACGATACAGTCTAAGAAGTTTGGATTTGGAGTTCATTTATGAGCTAGGTCCCATCAGACATCCAGACACATTCTAAGACAGGTATTGCTCATTTCGGGAGATGGCTTTCTCCGCGAACTTGAGATAAAGAGAGACATAGAAAGAAACACCATAGCGGATCCACTCACTGAGGCTATTCCTCGAACGCAATAGTTTCGCAAACGAGCTTTGTGAGACTGACTAGTAGAGGAGTTGGGTGTTCGGTATCACACGGGCTGTGAGTATGCGACATCGCAATAATTAGCCTTGAGTGCAAGTGGGAGATTGTTGGAGATAGTGCCCTCAGAGTCAATTATTGGATCACAGGCACGTGATTGCAATGATTGAGGGAGGACCTATCCCGGTAGGACAGTCTTACTCAAGATGATAGTTTGCTATCTGGTTTATCTTTATCATCGTGTACTGCTTTAGGTGACCTTAAGAGTCGCTATTACACGTTGATAGAGCCCCTAGGATTCTTGCTTGACTACCAGCAGTATGAAGGCGATCATATACGTGAGAGCTGGAGTCTATAAGCACATCCTTAAATGGTCCCTAGTCGTGGGAGTTTCGAGACAGGGCATCGATTCTCCAGAGTAGACTAGTGTATACAGTCGAGACCCCGACGAGGGGCGGTGGCCGGTCTCACAAGCCACTGGTGTCAGTTGGTTCACCTAAGATGTATACAGGTGCTCATTGGGTTATGAGTACACCGGACAGGACTCGCCGGGAACCTGCTAGTTGGGATTATACCTGATGTCAGATAGCAGTTCCCTGGTGACATGTGTACAGGTTAGTTCATCGACCTGAGATCGTCATTTGTCTCGTGTGAGTTCCCACTGTACTTTGATTACTACCCTACCATGGCTCAAAGGAGTCATGCAAACAGGTTTTAGTTGGGTGCAGTCCCGAGCCACATGGAGGCAGTGAGCGGATCTGTAGGGGTTCGTCTCACCGGGTATTGGGGGTGAGGTCGCGCTGTGTTTAGGAGAGCCAGAACATGAAAAGTCCTTGGCCAAGGCAAGAGATTTGCTGGTAGGTATTCCAGTAGTATCTCAGGGCGTTCTGGGCTACACTCCGACATGACTTGTACCCCTATTCGGGGTCTGACTTTTACCAACCCCCTAGGCCCGCCATGCGATGCTCATAGACGAACGGACCGGATTGTACGGATATTGTCACTGACAGGCTCAGTAGGGGGTCAGGATGAGTTCGCTCATCGACGTCCCTTTTGGTCAGTACCTGGTAGCCCGTTACGTATTGGCTGATACCTCTGACGTGCTAGTGGTTAAATCCACAGCCATAGTATTGACGAGTCATTAGAGTCCACCACACACACAGTTACTCAAGTTTCGGGCGAAACGCTGTAGAGGCCGTATGGAGATATGGCAGGGTTCGATCAGATACGTGCGGTATTGCACGGATCGTGATCGGACAGATTTTCCCAGCCGGCTTTGGCTTAAGCCGGATCCTAGTATTAGATAGTGTAGTTTTGTCTCTTTGCATTTGTGTTCAGTGGGAATACAAATGCGGGCATGTATTTGCAGTAGCGAGGTTTTCCTGTAATTTATTACAGGATCAGTTTTCTGAAGTTGCCAGTTTGCATTCCGTTTCGGCCGGTTTTCCTTTGTTCCTTCGCGGCCGGACTTTTAGATGGAGGGGGTAATTTGCAATTGTGCAAATTACTTTTTGTGGAAGGGTTTCTTGCTTTTGTGGGATCATGATTTGTTTAGCATCTTTGCTTTTTCATGATGCTTGAAATTTATTGAGATTAGAGTTGATTTGAATTGGATATGACCTTGTTATCATTGCTCATGGATGTGGTCACCCTCTACTTCTCCTACCATCACCTCCCTTCTTGGTTTGATTTATTCCCTCCACCATTTCATGGAAAAAGGGGCCGGCCACAATTTGAGGGGATATGAGAGAGTTTCATTTTGGAGTGGTAGCATGATTCTTCATCTCATTTTTCTTGCTAGAAAATTGAAAGCACCAATTTTCTTTAACCTCTTCCTCCATCCTCCATGGCAACTAAACCCCAAAGAGACATAGACTACTACACTATTCTACAGCACATCTTGGACGCGTCGGCAAGCCAACTTCGCGCCCGAGTTGCCTCGGTCCAGAGGTGGGAGCCCGTAAAAGATTTCGGCTACGTGGTGCCCTTTCCGACGAGGACGTGACGGACGGAGATTCCGCGGGAGATCGGAGTGGAGACGAAGACCGAAGGACACGGATCGCTCGGTATATCTCTCTTCCCATCTTGTAGTTAGCTAGGACTAGTTAATGGTACGATCCGGGTTTTAGTGCGCGATGGTGCCGGTTTAAAAAATTAAAGTTAACCATCGCTTCAGCATTTGGCCTCGGAATGGAGGCCGGGGCCCCGCCGTGCACTTACAGATTTCATAGGGCAGTTTCCCAACTCTTTTGGGAACTTGTACATCCTTCTCGCTGTTGATTACGTCTCTAAGTGGGTCGAGGCTGTGCCCAGCCGGACTAACGACAACAAGGTTGTCGTTAGGTTTCTTAAAGAAAACATTTTCTCCCAGTTTGGGCACCCCTGAGCGATCATTAGCGACAATGGAACTTATTTCTGCAATAAGACTTTTGAGGCCTTGATGCGGAAATATTCCATTAATCATAAGCTATCTACGCCCTACCATCCCCAAACCTGTGGGCAGGCCGAAGTTTCAAATCGGCAAATCAAGCAGATACTGGAGAAGAAGGTTTCCAAAAACCGTAAGGATTGGTCGTTGAAACTCACTGATGCCCTTTGGGCATTTCGAACCGCTTATAAGACCGATCTTGGCATGTCTCCCTAACGGCTTGTGTACGGAAAGGCTTGCCACCTCCCTGTCGAAATAGAGCATCGCGCATTTTGGGCGATAAAGGAGCCGAATCTGTCTCTCGAAGATGCGGGCAGCCATCGGAAGCTGCAGTTGAACGAATTGAGCGAGCTTAGGGATGAGGCTTACGATAATGTGGTTGTCGTTAAGAACCGAACGAAGGTGTTTCACGATAAACACCTTTTGCGCAAAACTTTCATACCTGGTCAACAGGTACTGTAGGGTTCCTAGGCACCCTAATGAGGTCTCGCAAGGCATCGAACATGCCAATTTCAAAAATTCTAGGTGCCGAGAAACCCGACTACGGACTGTTTGCTAGAAAACTAGGCGAAAAAGCTAACTAGTTAACACTTAACTATAAGAATCGGAAATACAACCTTTGTAGATCCGGTCTTCCACCTCCACGGCTCCGAGATGAGGTCCTCTCCGCTGTCCAAATCAAATCCGGGCTCTTGCGTCGACTTCATCGGAGAATAAGCGAGCTAGGTCGTCGATGTCCATGCCGAAGATGATCTACGTCGAGGCATCGCTAAATCAAGCTCCGACTTCACCAAGTCAAGAAACTTGTGAAGAAAACACACTCTACTACTTGGCAAGAGGTAGAGGATGAAGAAATAGGAAGTGGGTAGACTTTAGAATTGGATTTCTCACTTGTTTCATCAATCCACCATTGATGAAGAAAGCTTTTCTTCTTTGAAGAAGATGAAGAAGAAGAAGCTAAAATATTATGATAAGTTCATTTAAATTAGAAAAGAAAATCCAAACTTATCATAATCCAACCATGGTTATGTGTAGAGAGCAAACTATAGTTAGGTTAATGGTTAGGTTAGGTATAAAACAAAAATGGTGGACTTTATTTAAAGCTTCATGAAGCTTCAACAAAGAACAAAAATAGCCACCATTTTCCTTTTACCAAAATGAAATAAACAAATAAATAAATGAATAAAACAAAACCCTAACCATTATTATGTAACCATGGTTTGATCTTTACACAAAAACCCTAGCAAACATGTATCATCAAACATGATACAATCAAGTGCACAAAAGTATATCACATATACAATGTGTACATCCGAGTGAGAAAATCCATTTAAAGTGAACCAATACTAGTTAATGCAAAGTAATATATCAAATATATAATTATGCATTAAATCATTAAATCAACACTTGATTTAACGATCCGGTCATGACGCACATAACCGACTGGTATCATTAGTAACATCTTATCGAATCAACACTTGATCCGATAACCCGGCTATATCGCATATAACCGATCAATGTCACATCGCGAGAATCGAATACAGTATCACATACTCGTATTATTCTCGGTCCCGCACATATCTCATATGCGCTCCTATTTCGTTTCGCTTGAGCCAGGAAACCTCTGTGTAGGACTCTAAAGACTCGTCAATACGCCGGCAGCAGGTGATTATCATATCAAACACCCACAAGCCGCAAGCGGTCTGCTAAACGTAACGGCCACCGGGTATTGAGCGATCTGAAGATCGACGAGCAAGCCCGCTCACACTCCAGTGAATCCAACCAGTAACACTACCGTACAGTCCGGTCTGATCGTCTGATATGTCGCATATCTCGCCTAGGGGTGGTAAACGTCAGACCCCAATAGCTCGATAATTCGTGTCGATATGAGGTCTATAACAATTCAAGAAACTACTGGTAACACTTACCAGTATATCTCAGCAACCCTGGCCAGGGATTTCCTGTTATAGCCAATCGAACACAGCGCAACATCAACCCCCTATACCGGGAGAGACGAATCCCCTCCTATCGCTCATTGCCTCCATGTGACTCGGGACTGTACCCAAAAACCACCATTTTGCACGCCCTCTTGGACGTGGTAAGATGGAAATCAAAGCACAGTGGGAACCACACAAGACTCTATGACGATCTCGGGTCAACAGACTACTCTGTACCAGTGTCACCAGAGAACTGCCATCTGACGTGAGGTATAATACCATCTGGGAGTTCTCGGCGAGTCCGTCCAGTGTACCCAGTCTCTACTGAGCACCCGTATATCTCCTCTGATGTCAAACACCAATGGATATGGGATCATCCATCGCCCATCTGTATGGGTCGAGAAGGTATACGCTAGTCTACTCTGGTATATCGATGCCTCGTCTCGATATACCCACGACTAGGGACTGTGAAGGATGTACTTATGGACTACCATGTCCCCACTAGTATGATCCGCATCATAGTCCAGGTAGTCAAGCACACATCCTAAGGGCTTTACCAACATGTAACAGAGAGACAATTAGTATACACGTTAAGGTAAAGTTCAACCTGATAGCATACTATTATGTCGAGCAAGAAAGTCCTCCCTATATACGTCCCAGCATCCACTACAATATACATCCTATATACAGTAATGGCCTCTAGGGCATACATATAACTAACAATCTCCCACTTGCACTAGGGCCATCTGTAGCAGTGGTTGTAGTATCTCATACTCAACCATCCCATAAAAGTCTCTCTCTGGGAACGGGCCTTTGTGAGTGGATCCGCTGTGTTGTCCTCTGAGTCTACTCTCCTAACCTCGATCTCCCTGGAGATCAACCATCTCCATGATCAAGTGATACTGCCTTAGAATATGTCTGGATCACTGATGGGACCGGCGTTCCTTGGCAAAAGCCACAACTCCATTGTCACACAATGGGAGGAACATAGTTCATCTCATGAACCAATATACACCCAAACAGCCTCTTTGGTAGCATCTTAAGTAGCGATGTATCCAGCCTTTATCGTCTAGTATGTCATGGTATCTAGCTTGGAACTCTTCCAACATACCGTCCCTTTACTGAGGGTAAAGACAATGCCTGCGACTGACATTCAGTCGTCTTTATCACCCTGGAACCCTTCCAGTGATTCTCCCCAGGGTCGATTGATACCATCTTACTACAGCTAGTGAGTATCCTAACATCCATTTAGATCTATCTCATAGATCCAAAATCCAGGATTTAGTAGTTTCATTTTGATCTACACGGAGAATCTTTGTGATAAACGGAGATCGATCGAGCGTAGCATAAGAAACTCCTTTCTCATCAAGAGTATGTCATCCACGTACTCTACGAGGATCACCAGCATACTCCCTACTACCTTTTTGTTTATACAAGGTTCATCTACCATTTTGATGATGTCAAACTCTTTGACTAATTCATCAAAACAGACGTTCCAACTCCGCGATGCCTGCTTTATCCTATAAAGCATCTTGTACACGTTTCCGCTGCTCCCACTGTTTACGAAGCCCTCTGGCTGTGTACTTACAGACGCTTTCTTCTAAAACATCATTTAGAAAAGCTGTCATGACACCCAACCGCCAGATATCGTAGTCATGGTATGTAGCCGTGGCAAGTAGGATCTGGATGGACTTAAGCATAGGCACTTGAAAAGGTTTCATCATAATCCACGCCTGGTCGATGACGAAAACCTTTAACAAGTCTAGCTTTGAAAGTCTCAACTTTTCCATGTACACCAGGTAATCTTCTCAAGATATACTTGCTCCTGATGGGGATTTAACCCTTCAGATATAGCAACCAAAGTCCATACTTTGTTGGTGTATAAGGATTCCATCTCAGATCGCTAAGCATCCAGCCATTCTTATAGAGTCTTACTCCTGATGGCCAGCTCGAAACTAGTTGGGTCATCATCTCATGATGCATTCCTCGCTCCCACTGTCATAGAGAAACAGAAGTATCTCTCAGGTGGGTGAGGAACCCTACTAGATCGGCGGAGAGGCTGAGGTTCGTTGGTTTCCACTGAATCCTCTGGCTGTACCAAATCATGCTGTAGTTTGTATAGCTGGAACACTTCCAGTTCTACATAACAGACCTTGCCTCGAGCTTGTCCGGATTTTGCTTTTATACATAGGCCGGACAACCCCAAATCTTAACTAACTTAAGACATGGGCTCTTCCCTTTCCATATCTCATATGGAGTGGTAGGCAACTGATTTGATTTGAACCTATTCAATAGGTATGCAGCTTCTCAAGTGCATAACCCCTAAAAGGAAATAGGTAACTCAGTAATACTCATCATAGAGCACACCATATCATATAGGGTGTGATTGCTCCGCCTCGATATACCATCGTGCTATGGTGTATTCGGAGGAGTAATGCCGAGAGAGAATCTCATTCTCCTTTAGAATAGTCCAGTATTTCCGTGCTCAAGTATTCTCCTCCTCGATCACATCAAAGGACATAATACTTATACCTGTATATTGGTTCTCTACTTCTAACTTATATTCTGTGAATATCTCAAAAGGTTCGGACTTGTGTTTCAACAGGAACATATGTCTGAATCTTGAAAGATTATCAGAGAATGTAATGAAGTACAAAGAACCGGTCTTGGCATGTGTAGACAGGGGACCTACATACATCAAAATGTATCATCCCAAGAGTACACTAACTCTTTCTCTGTTTCCAATAAACAGGGCTATGGTCATCTTATTTTTGTGACATGACTGGCGAGTTTCACAAGATGTAAATTCAAACTAATTTAAATATGCATCTTTATGTAACTCTAGTCAGTCGGGTCACATTGATCTGACCTAGTCTACAATACCTCAAGAAGAATTCGTTCATTTCTGAACTCTTCCTCTTGTGTGTGTTCTATATACTAAGAACTGTAGTTTGATTTAGAACGTCAATGCTTTTAGACAACGTGCCTGATACGATCAACTTTTGATATAGGAAATGTTCAAAACATTATCCATCAATACAAAATTATATCCTTTCTTTACTAATAAAGAGACTGATATGATTTTGTATATCAGGTTCGGTATCTAATAACATTCGTTCAGAATCAATGTATTGGTAATACAGGGTGACAGTGACCAACAGACTTGGCTGCAGCACTTGCCCCGTTTTCTGCCTCATGAAACATATCACCCGTTCTCAGTTCTCTACCTTTCTGTAGCCCTATGTAACAGATTACATATCTGGGATCCTGATCTGGTATCACATACCCAGGACGTAAAGGATACTGAGAAACAGTTCTCTGTAATGAACACACCCGAAGATGATGCATCAGCATGCACTCTCTTCGTTTGGGCGGCACGGGAATTCTGGTATTCCCCAATTTCCTGCTCTGTCTTATAACAATTATAAGTTGGAGCGGGACCAACGTTCCCCAGCTCAGTATAACAAGCGGGTTCGGTCAATAATCCGTATTATTATCTTGATTAAGGCGTGATATGGTCGCTACCTGGAGAGAGAGAGAAGAAAACACTCAGCGTGCGCTCTGTCAAGAATAGATTGGTTATTATTTTATCTAATCAGGATGGCTCCCACTGCTTTTTATCAAATCTTCCTTCAAACCCTAAAAGGAAAGACTAGCCGGGATTAATTACACACTACAAGTTCGCCAATCTTTCAGCCAGGCCAGTGTCGGTACTTTGAGGGAGGTCCCCCGTGCTTTCGCACGAACCTAATTAATGTAAACCTCAATTTCCCAGAGGCGTAACCCCGTTAACACCTTTCTAGACACCTACTTGATCGGCTAATTGTAATGTATAAAACTCTCCCAGGAGTAACACTTACTCGCAGCGGGTATCGGGATCCAACTATCTCATAGAAGGTATGCAATCTCATTGCAAATTTCAACACTTGAAATTCCCGATAATATTTTGCCCCTAGCTCGCTATGACCTTGACGCATGCCAAACAACCCATAGTCTGCTAGTCAAGTTCAACCCGTACATTTCTTGATTGAATTAAACCCACCCGCACGACCCTTGACGCATGCCAAACAACGCCGTACGAATACCCTAATCCAATCGCATCATATGCTGGCAGATAAGCACTAGTTAGCTACCGTACACTACGCCTTGACGCATGCCAAACAACCGCAGCACGAATACTAACTAATACTTATCTGAAATGACGGAGGGCTACGACAGGTTTTTCTGAAAACCTATTGCGTAATGAACTTGATATCGTTGTTGGATCGAATGAATTTTGAAATGGAGTGTTTTTGAGGCTTTTCTAGTTTTGCTAAAGGAGTCACTCCCGGTGAAGGGATCGTCGGTCCTTTCCTCGTCGAATGAGGTGCGGGATATATCATATATATCACTGTGCAAAGCAAAACACTTAAAAGCAATCAAAAGACAAACCGAGTGTGTAGCATCTGCCAGTTATTGCTAAAGGAGTCACTCCCGGTGAAGGGATCTCGGTCCTTTCCTTATTGAATAAGGTGCAGGATATATCACATATACCGCTATGCACAGCAAGAACTGTAGCTACCTGGTTTATTTTGAAATTCGATTCTACAACATCTTAGGTTTCTTTTATTTCATTAATCACATTAATGAAGTCCCATTAATTAAGTACCTAAACATCACAGATAAATACGACGTACACTTATGCCATCCGCATTCGCCTCGATGTCCCCTCGTCCACCGTTAGGTTAGGTAACTAACGGCAGAGCGGGGCAGGGCTAGCGCGGGTGTAAAACATAAGTAACGTCTATATAATATATCATATATACTATATACCGTATCTATCAAAGAACATCACATTATCACATCACAGATATCGCAGCAGAAGAAACATATGAAATATTGGATATACTAGGACGTCCGTGTTTTCAATACGAGCCAGTATAAAACACGGATTCCACGGTCGTGATGAATAGCCAAACCCACACCCCTAGACCCCTACGAGAGCGGCAAGCAACCCTACCAATTCTAGAGTTAGGAGACCCGGACTCGACTCCTCGAGTTGGTCTCCCACTGGACTCCAGAACCCGGTTACTTGTGCTCTCCTCCTTGGGTCTATCCTAGTGCGGAAAAGTAAATAGTATACAAGAGGTGACAACTTCCGCAACCTGGAAGTGCCCCAATAAAAGAATATTACATACAATTTTTTACATGAATGAAAATGAAAAACACTCATCTCATATAAAAACCCCCGACTATTCAAACACGACGATCCAATATAACATATCCAGCAACACATAACATCACATGTCATCAACGTAAGTAAATATGCGCATCCCAATTGTCGTTGACATATAGCAACGAAACCGGCGATATCACATATTACACTTACGGTCACAGAAAAGAAAGTGTAAAACTACAACAGTTGGAATCCGCAATCACCTCAGACATCGCATGCCTGACCAAATGAATTACTTAGACATCACATGCCTAACAATTATAAACCCCGCATTTCAGTCTCATTATCGAAAACACTTTTCAATATCGAGTCGGGCAATTCAACAAGATTCCCGACAGTCTGATCGAATACCCGTCGCAAACTTTAGTAGGCGGCCGCACCCCCGATACCGTCGACGAAGTGCACCAAGGCGGAACACCGCTGCCGCGAGCACCCGAACGGATGCTTTCGGCGACGGGGTTCTCCTACAGTCACTTGGTCGGGGCTATGGAGTAAGGCTGTCTATTAAGTTTACCCGGCGAGTATCCGCGTACGCTACGTGATTGCGACGGACTTTTGATCACATCAAAATTCCGTGGCAACCGATCAAGTGAGACTAAAGTGCTATGTTTATAACATTCATTCAGTTATCTCATAACTTATTGTGAATTCCAATTATTGTATCACATTCCAGAAAATTAGAAAATGTTAAACTTTCCGATTGAACATTCGAACACCCAAGTTTTCCCGATACAGCTCAACACATGAAATAAGTCTAACAACATTCCGTTCGTGCCTCAGTACCAACGGTCCAGCCGTAGAAGGGTCAAGCCAACGCCTCACATGTGGCACGCCGTACTGCCCCAAACCCGAAGGTTCAAAGGGCAGTTCAAGACGGTCACATAATCGAGTTAAGGTTTGTTGTCTTCTAGAGGGACCATCGCGTTACTTGCACTACTTAGAACGTCGTTAAACTACGGAAAAATCCAACACTTGGAAATTTCCCGACAGGGGAAAAATTGGGTATTTATATCCGGTCGAACTTTTTAACATATTCTAAAAATTTATCCGGAAAGCCAAATAGACAAAATTTGATACCCCGATCGAAACACCGAATCCCCAAAACAACTGGAGAAAATTCAACTCTTGAAAAATTATTAAAAATACCCAGGAAAACCAGCACTGAAAATTAAGAATTACTGTGCAAATTTCGAAGCACAAAACGACAACAGGGCCGCGGATCCGCCGCATTAGCCTACTGTAAGGCCGCGGATCCGCGCCCTCTTTAAGGAATCACTTGCTCGAATTTTGAAGTAAACCTTATATCTTCCTGCTTATTTTTCTGAATATTTTTAATCTGCAAAAATCCACGTTTTTGAAAAAAGGACAGAGAGCATGCAAATTTTGCGGTTTCGGTTCGTTCGGACTTCAAATCGCGTCTAGACTTCGCCTAAGGCTCTAGCAAGACTCTGATACCACTGTAGGGTTCCTAGGCACCCTAATGAGGTCTCGCAAGGCATCGAACATGCCAATTTCAAAAATTCTAGGTGCCGAGAAACCCGACTACGGACCGTTTGCTAGAAAACTAGGCGAAAATGCTAACTAGTTAACACTTAACTATAAGAATCGGAAATACAACCTTTGTAGATCCGGTCCTCCACCTCCACGGCTCCGAGATGAGGTCCTCTTCGCTGTCCAAATGAAATCCGGGCTGTTGCGTCGACTTCATCGGAGAATAAGCGAGCTAGGTCGTCGATGTCCATGCCGAAGATGATCTACGTCGAGGCATCGCTAAATCAAGCTCCGACTTCACCAAGTCAAGAAACTTGTGAAGAAAACACACTCTACTACTTGGCAAGAGGTAGAGGATGAAGAAATAGGAAGTGGGTAGACTTTAGAATTGGATTTCTCACTTGTTTCATCAATCCACCATTGATGAAGAAAGCTTTTCTTCTTTGAAGAAGATGAAGAAGAAGAAGCTAAAATATTATGATAAGTTCATTTAAATTAGAAAAGAAAATCCAAACTTATCATAATCCAACCATGGTTATGTGTAGAGAGCAAACTATAGTTAGGTTAATGGTTAGGTTAGGTATAAAACAAAAATGGTGGACTTTATTTAAAGCTTCATGAAGCTTCAACAAAGAACAAAAATAGCCACCATTTTCCTTTTACCAAAATGAAATAAACAAATAAATAAATGAATAAAACAAAACCCTAACCATTATTATGTAACCATGGTTTGATCTTTACACAAAAACCCTAGCAAACATGTATCATCAAACATGATACAATCAAGTGCACAAAAGTATATCACATATACAATGTATACATCCGAGTGAGAAAATCCATTTAAAGTGAACCAATACTAGTTAATGCAAAGTAATATATCAAATATATAATTATGCATTAAATCATTAAATCAACACTTGATTTAACGATCCGGTCATGACGCACATAACCGACTGGTATCATTAGTAACATCTTATCGAATCAACACTTGATCCGATAACCCGGCTATATCGCATATAACCGATCAATGTCACATCGCGAGAATCGAATATAGTATCACATACTCGTATTATTCTCGGTCCCGCACATATCTCATATGCGCTCCTATTTCGTTTCGCTTGAGCCAGGAAACCTCTGTGTAGGACTCTAAAGACTCGTCAATACGCCGGCAGCAGGTGATGATCATATCAAACACCCACAAGCCGCAAGCGGTCTGCTAAACGTAACGGACACCCGGGTATTGAGCGATCTGAAGATCGACGAGCAAGCCCGCTCACACTCCAGTGAATCCAACCAGTAACACTACCGTACAGTCCGGTCTGATCGTCTGATATGTCGCATATCTCGCCTAGGGGTGGTAAACGTCAGACCCCAATAGCTCGATAAGTCGTGTCGATATGAGGTCTATAACAATTCGAGAAACTACTGGTAACACTTACCAGTATATCTCAGCAACCCTGGCCAGGGATTTCCTGTTATAGCCAATCGAACATAGCGCAACATCAACCCCCTATACCGGGAGAGACGAATCCCCTCCTATCGCTCATTGCCTCCATGTGACTCGGGACTGTACCCAAAAACCACCGTTTTGCACGCCCTCTTGGACGTGGTAAGATGGAAATCAAAGCACAGTGGGAACCACACAAGACTCTATGACGATCTCGGGTCAACAGACTACTCTGTACCAGTGTCACCAGAGAACTGCCATCTGACGTGAGGTATAATACCATCTGGGAGTTCTCGGCGAGTCCGTCCAGTGTACCCAGTCTCTACTGAGCACCCGTATATCTCCTCTGATGTCAAACACCAATGGATATGGGATCATCCATCGCCCATCTGTATGGGTCGAGAAGGTATACGCTAGTCTACTCTGGTATATCGATGCCCCGTCTCGATATACCCACGACTAGGGACTGTGAAGGATGTACTTATGGACTACCATGTCCCCACTAGTATGATCCGCATCATAGTCCAGGTAGTCAAGCACACATCCTAAGGGCTTTACCAACATGTAACAGAGAGACAATTAGTATACACGTTAAGGTAAAGTTCAACCAGATAGCATACTATTATGTCGAGCAAGAAAGTCCTCCCTATATACGTCCCAGCATCCACTACAATATACATCCTATGTACAGTAATGGCCTCTAGGGCATACATATAACTAACAGGTACTGCTTTACGACACCCGGCTACACTTCCATCCAGGAAAGCTCAGATCTCGCTGGAAAGGGACGTATTTTGTGCGGAATGTGTATCCGCATGGCGCTGTGGATTTGGAGAATCCAACGGACGATTCATTTTTCAAAGTAAACGGACACCGACTAAAACCGTACCTTAGCGCCGAACCAACAGAGGAGCTCCTGGTCTTACAGGAGCCGGTTTACCCTGCATAATCTTCCACTGCCTACCACCAAACTTCGGTTATCCAGCCAAGAACAGTGGACACTGTTCCAAATAAGTTTGGGGGTATGTATATACCATTTTGTATATATTTGTGGATATTCTTTTCCATTTTTACTATTCTTCTTTTCTTTAAAAACAAAAACATAAACAAAAAATTGTGTATATCTAACCTACAATTTTGACCCTTCAAATGATCTCTTCATGCAATGACAGTGAGGGCACTGTCCAGTTTAAGTTTGGGGGTACGCTCGGTACGCATTTCTAACCTTCGCATTCATATGTATATTTTGCATCTGCATATTAAAATCCATAAAATCCATAAAAATCAGAAAATTTTCTAAAAACATAAAAACTTTTCTGTCAAGTTAGCTAGTGGGAGAACTCTGATTCAACATTTCGACGGTTTTGTTTGATAAGATAAGAATAACTAAATCTTATTTTTAGATTTTGAAAACCTGAAGATAACTCTCCTTTGAAGTTAACTATAGCTGATATATGTCTTTACATCACACTACACATGTCGTGTGTTTTGGAAATTAGATGACAAGTCTTTTATGTCTAAAAAACTTTTAAATGGATAAATGATTTTCTGAGGATCAAATAGGTTTGTTCTGAAATAAGTAATATCAAGAATAGTTTATGAAGTGAAACGAATATGAAGGAATGTTATTGATGCCTTAATTGGAACTCATTCTGAAAGATAACCCATCTGAAACTTGATTGGAATGATTACACACCTGACCCACTAAACACGTCTTTTATCCAAAAAAATAACTGAACTGCCGGTTATATCTCCGTTCGCATTGAATCATCATGATTTTCACGCTAAAGTGTCTGTTTTTTTGGGCCTAGGTAACTTGAGTAATTAAGTCCGCTGGGGTGTCTCGACAGCTAATGCCCTAAAGCCAACTGGTTTGGGTGCATTGGCCCAAAGCTCGTTAAGAAGTCAAGAAAGTCTAGATTAAAACAAAGTCAAGCAAGTGTTCTCTCCGAGTTAAAATTCCTAACGGTTCTTTGTGTGAGAATAATCTTGACAAAAGACAGGTTTTTATAAAAAATATTTCTAGCGGAGATATAAAGGTTTTATTCTATGATAAAGACTATTGCACGTTCACAGAGGTGTGTATGAAATGAAAACAAGAAAAAGGTGGAGTGAAAAATAAGACCTAGTTTCCTGTTAAGGAAGATAGAAATTCTAAAGTTGAAACCTTACTGGAAAACGAAACTTGAAAAAAGCTTAACTCTTTATAAAACTTATGTGATCCTTTTAAAATTGTTCTCTGGGCTTTATTGTGTGACATGATGACTTTAACCGATCCTTCTGGAACTTAACGACACTATTTGCACTGCACGTAAAGACATATAAAATCTGTAGTTAAATAAGAAGCGAGGTGTGAAAAATAAGGGTTCGATAGTCTAGACTTAGGATCATAGAATTGTTATTTTCTGAAACAAAACTTTAGGGGTTTGAATCATAGTTATTTTGCAAAACTAGCTTGACCAGATTTTGTGGGTAGTATCCGCTAAAAACCCTCAGGAGACAACACTCCTCCTACTAGGGACACCCAGAGGTTAAACGACTTGTTGCAGATGCTCAGTGTAATCACGTTCCCTGCGAAAGTGAGGTTAGGATTTTTTGTTAATAAATTGGCTTTGCTCGGGACGAGCAAATGATAAGTTTGGGGGTATTTGTTCATATCAGATTTTTGCATTTTCAGACCGCCCAATTTTTATCACATTGCTTATCGGTAGGTACTCTTAAGCTGTGTTTGCTAGTCAATTGCAGGATACAGGTTCTCGGCTCTAGAAAAGTGAAATTCATGGAAAAACACGACAAATTTCGGATTACTGCCAACCACTGATAAAACACGGGTCTCCGCTCTCTATCCATATGTTGCCGCACACCAGTTTAAGAGACAAAATGGCAAATCGATGTCATTTTCATGCACAAAGCTCAATGTCAACACAAGATCCAACATATCTACGCAGAGCTCAAGAAAAATCATGGCAAAAGATCCACATCAAATCACCTTTTGATCTGCTGAAATTCTGGAAAATTTGTGAAGAGTTTC
Source organism: Agapanthus africanus (assembly GCA_030015575.1). Lineage (NCBI taxonomy): Eukaryota > Viridiplantae > Streptophyta > Magnoliopsida > Asparagales > Amaryllidaceae > Agapanthus > Agapanthus africanus. The sequence continues at coordinate 199,582 of JASDDO010000275.1, read as the reverse complement.
TGAGAAAAAACATATACCACACTGCAGACAACAACAAACAGGGGAAACTCACCAAACATGATGGCCTAACTCCTCATTATGGCCGCGGTTCCGCGGCATAAGCATGCTTAGGCCGCGGAACCGCGGCCGTACGAGCTCGACAGATTGTCACGTCCCGAAAGTACGGAATATGACCGGCACTTAAACTACGAACGTCTCGAGGCGTACGTAATCTAAGTAAACCGAAAACCCAGAAATCCAAACCAAGAAAAGTAGTAGAGTGAAGGAAAACCAATTTAAAACAAGTAGTTTCAATAGCATAAGCCGAATTATGCGGGTTTCTAAAAACATCAAAAATTTCCTGAAAATTTCGGCAGAGTCTCCTTTGTAAATACTGGCCCCCAAACGGGATATAACATGAATAGTATACGAAATCAAAAAAAAGGCATCCCCAAGCGGGAGCTAGCTCTTCGTCAATCGACGGTCACAACCACACAAGCAATATAATTTACAACGCCAACGGCGAGAATCAAAACTTAAAAGGAAACTCAAACCACAAGAAAACCACAGAAAAATAACGCGCGACTCTAAGGTCGAAGGAATAACATCACTGGTCTCTATCTAAAAGTAATATACATGTTTGGTTGATGGAATTTCTAGATACAACTTAATAATGATATACAAGATATATAATGGGGGTACGATACAGGTAAACCCACCTACTAGCAAATCACCCGGAAATGGGAAGCAGTGCCAGCAAAGCCGTAATGAAACTTGTACGGCAAAACCTGCAAGAAACTGGGGCACAACGGGGGTGAGTTGCCAACTCGTGAATAGAAAAACATCTACGAACAGAAATCGCATGTATAACGCAATCCTAGGTCATACGATCAATATATATAATCCTCAAATAAAACCAGCAATCTATAACAATGACTAGGGTAAATATCTAACCCAAGTGTAAATCCATGTGCCGTGTCAGTGCCTCAGGTAGCAATGTATGAATGCATGAAACAGAATGCATGTACTGAAGAAAACTGCTTTCATAAATCAGTGAGATTTCTGTATTTTAAAAGTGAGGTACCATAAATGAAATCAGCATAAAACAGTGCCCAGCATCGACACAAAACAAGTGTCCAAATATCTCGATATCTCTGTATCACAATCTCTGTACCTCAATATCTCAAAATCTCAATATCTCAATCACAATATCTAGGGCGCCGTCAATCCAGACCGGCCCCTACCATCTATCTCAAGACCACGACGGTATCCTCCGGATATCCGACGCGTCGGGTAATATCACCGGTCGGTAGTGCTCCCCTGCCAGACTCAACGTCAACAACACGATCCTCTTGCCCCGGGGTACCGCACCGGGCCCACCATGTACCCGAAACGGTTCCTCCACTCCTCGAATCGGGTCTCGAAATCCATCAGCAAACTCATGGTGGACGACTCATACATCATGGGAAAACCGCACTTTTTATTTTAAAAGAGAGAAAAGGTTTATTTATGTTTTTGCGGTTTTCCTCCAAATCCAGAAAATCTCATGGAAATCAGAATCCAAAACCTCAATAACACGTAAAATAGTGAATATATGCATGAGAATCCATGAATGCGGCATAATAATGAATAACAGTATGCATGAAGTAGCAGGTAATAACTACAATGTCTAAACTAACATATACAGCAAGTACACTAATATCATGTCTAAACTATTAGCTAACATGCTATGTCAAGCAATAATATTTTCTAAGGTGTACGTGGCATGGCAATTACCGATGAAGATGTGTGTGAGCCGGCAAGTAAGTGTACGTGGTACATACGCATCATCGGTAATGGTGCTGGTGTCCTAACAGCATGATATCAATAATGGAGTATGAAACATAATATAAGCATGCGATGCGAAGCGAACCACAATAATGAGCGGGAGCTGAATACTAGACGCAACTATAACTAATCAGCATTAATCTAATATAAGTCCTACAAATGGTGCCTTTTGAAATAACACGAATCATGGGGTTTTGAAAATAGGGGCTACGGTGTTTTTATGAAAAGATACGTCTTTTGAAATATCCGTAGGATCCCTTGGGCTGTCTTTTAAAATACCCACGATTCGTTAGTTTTTGAAATAGGTAAGAATCGAATCTAATCTAACAACTAAACTAAACTAAAGGGCTAAGCTAACAAGCTGGACTACAGGTAAGGAAATCGCCTAATATCTGAGTCGATACATATACATACCTGTATATATATTAGACGGTGATCCCGCCTCAACAATATCATATCCGATACCATATCTATAATCAGACATCCCAAGTCAAGAGTGTGGATCAATCATCAAAATATAGCTCGTACTTAAATCCGTCGTACGGCATCCCCAAATCTGGGTACGGGTTAATATCACATTCATCATACTATTCACCTGGTATCCTCTTTATCAAATATCATGATCGGAGTAATGATCTACGTCTAGTACAATATTGATACCGCCTAAGTATGCATGTGTAGGGTTCCTAGGCACACTATAGAGGTCTCACAAGGCATCAACCATGCCAATTTCAAAAATTATGGGTGCCGAGAAACCCTAATACGGATCGTCGGCTAGAATTCTAGGCGAAAAACGAAACTAGTTAACACTTTAACTAAAGATAAGAAGCTACAACCTTTGTAGATCCGGTTATCCACTTCCTTAGCTCCACGTAGTCGTCCTCTCGCTGTCCATCTCGAATCCTAGACTCAATCGTCGGCTTCATCGGAAAGACGAGCGGGCAAGGTCGTCGGCTTCGTGCCGAAGATGATCTACGTCGAGGTTGCACAAGTTCAAGCTCCAACTTCACCAAGTGGTGAAACTTGTGAAGAAAACACCCAAAACAACTTGGCAAGAGGTAGAGGGTGAAGAAATAGGAGGTGGGTTGACTTTAGAATTGGATTTCTCACTTTAGATCTCAAGTTGCCATTGATGGCATCAAGCTTTCTATCTTGAAGAAGAAGGTCAAGAAGAAGAAAGAATATGATAAGTGTTTAATTAAAATGAAAATCAATTCAATACTTATCATAAGCAAACCATAGTTGAGTGTAGAGAATAGACCATGGTTACTTGGATAGGTTAAGGTTAAGCATGAAGACAAGAATGGTTAAGAAGTCAAAGCTACATGAAGCTTCAACTAAAAACAAACTTCTCCACCATTCTTATCTAAATCTTTTCCAAATAAATAAATGAACAAATAAATAAATAAATGAATATGCAAAACCTTAATTATCAAATTAACCATGGTTTAATTCTATACACTTAACTAAATTATCAAGTATCATCAAACGTGATACAAATATGTGCACAAAAGTACATCATATATACTTCTTGCACATCGAGTGAGAAAATCCATATAAAGTGAACCAATACTAGCTAATGCAAAGTAATATATCAAATATATATAATTATACAATAAATCATTAAATCAACATTTGATTCAATGATCCGGTCATGTCGCACATAACCGACTAGTATCCAATGTATCAATTTATCGAATCAATGATTCGATAACTAGGTCATATCGAATATAACCAATCGATACATCCATCGTGAGAATGAAATACGGTATCACATACATGCATTATTCTCGGTCCTGCACATATCTCATATGCGCTCCTATTTCGTTTCGCTTGAGCCAGGAAACCTCTGTGTAGGACTCTAAAGACTCGTCAATACGCCGGTAGCAGATGATGATCATATCAAGCACCCACAAGCCGCAAGCGGTCTGCTAAACGTAACGGCCATCCGGGTATCGAGCGATCAGAAGATCGACGAGCTAGCCCGCTCACACTCCTGTGAATCCAACCAGTAACACTTACCGTACAGTCCGGTCTGATCGTCCGATACGTCGCATATCAAGTCTAGGGGTGGTAAACGTCAGACCCCAATAACCGATAAGTCGTGCCGATGTGAGGCTCATAACGGGTCGAGAAACTACTGGTAACACTTATAGCAAATCTCTGATCAGCCCTGGCCAGGGACTTCCCTGTTACGGCCAATCGAGCATAGCGCAACATCAACCCCCAATACCGGGAGAGACGAAACCCCTCCTATCGCTCATTGCCTCCATGTGACTCGGGACTGTACCCAAAGACCACCGTTTTGCATGCCCTCATGGACGTGGTAAGGGGGAGATCAAAGCACAGTGGGAATCACACAAGACTCTATGACGATCTCGGGTCTACAGACTAACCTGTACAAGTGTCACCTGAGAACTGCCATCTGACGTGAGGTATAATACCATCTGGGAGTTCTCGGCGAGTCCGTCCAGTGTACCCAGTCTCCACTGAGCACCCGTACACCATCTCTGATGTCAAACACCAATGGATATGGGATCATCCATCGCCCATCTCATGGGTCGAGAAGTGTATACGCTAGTCTACACTGGTATATCGATGCCCCGTCTCGATACACCCACGACTAGGGACCTTGAAGGATGTACTTATGGACTACCATGTCCCCACTAGTATGATCTGCATCATAGTCCAGGCAGTCAAGTACACATCCTAAGGGTTTTACCAACATGTAACTATAAGACAGTTTAAAGAGACTAGTATACATGTTAAGATAAAGTGCAACCAGATAGCATACTATCATATCGAGCAAGAAAGTCATCTCTATATATGTCCAAGAATCCAATATAATATACATCATCTGTACAATACTGGCCTCTAGGGCATACATACAACTAACAATCTCCCACTTGCACTAGGGCCAGCTGCTGTAGTATCGCATACCGAGCATCCCGAAGAGTCTCTCAAACTGTATCTGGGGAATGGCCTTCATGAGTGGATCCGCTGTGTTGTTCTTCGTGTCAACCCTCCTGACCTCGATCTCCCGGCGATCAACTATCTCCCGGATCAGGTGATACCGCCTCAGAATATGCCTGGATCGCTGATGGGACCTGGGTTCCTTGGCCAAAGCCACCGCTCCATTGTTATCGCAATACAAAGGTATTGGATGCTCAATGGATGGAACCACACCAAGTTCAGTAATGAACTTCTTGATCCAGACAGCCTCTTTGGCAGCATCGTTGGCAGCGATGTATTCAGCCTCCATCGTCGAGTCTGCCACGGTTTCCCGCTTGGAACTCTTCCAGCTAACCGCCCCTCCGAAAAGGGTAAAGACAAAACCCGACTGCGACTTAGAGTCGTCCTTATCACTCTGGAAGCTCGAATCGGTAAAGGACTCCATTTGGAGTTCTCCGTTACCATACACCAAGAGCATCTCTTTAGTCCTTCGCAAGTACTTGAGAATGCTCTTCACAGCTGTCCAGTGATTCTCTCCAAGATCGGCTTGATACCTGCTCACTACACTTAGTGAGTATGCTACATCGGGTCTGGTACATAGCATCGCGTACATGATAGAGCCTACTGCCGAAGCATAGGGTATCCCTTGCATGCGAGCTCTCTCCAAATCAGTCTTGGGAGACATCTCTTTGGAGAGAGTGACTCCAGAGATCGTGGGCAAGTTCCCACGCTTGGATTCTTCCATACTAAACCTCTTTAGTATGGTATCAATGTACCTGGATTGGGACAATCCCAGTATCCTTTTGGATCTATCTCTATAGATCCTGATCCCCAGTATGCAGGAGGCATCACCAAGATCTTTCATTGAGAATCTTTGTGATAAGAAGAGCTTGACCGATTGCAGCATATGAATATCATTTCCTATCAAGAGTATGTCGTCCACATACAATACGAGGAAGACAACCTTACTCTCTGCCACCTTCTTGTAGATACAAGGTTCATCTGGATTTTTGACGAAATCAAACTCTTTGATAACGACGTCAAAGCAGATGTTCCAACTCCGCGATGCTTGCTTTAATCCATAAATGGATTTAAGCAGCTTGCACACCTTCCCGCTGCTCCCACTATCTACGAAGCCCTCTGGCTGAGTCATGTACACGCACTCTTCTAAATCACCATTTAGAAAGGCGGTCTTAACATCCATTTGCCAGATTTCGTAATCATGATATGCAGCGATGGCAAGCATGATCCGGATGGATTTAAGCATAGCCACTGGAGAAAAGGTTTCGTCATAGTCCACACCTGGTCTTTGACGAAAATCTTTTGCAACAAGTCTAGCTTTGAAAGTCTCCACTTTCCCATCTACACCAATTTTCTTATTGAAGATCCACTTTCTCCAAATGGGTTTTACCCCTTCAGGAGCAACTTCCAAAGTCCATACTTTGTTGGTGTACATGGATTCCATCTCGGACCGCATAGCATCCAGCCATTTCACTGAGTCCCCACTCGTGATGGCCTGCTCGAAGCTAGTTGGGTCATCATCCTCCATGATGCAATCCTCGCTCCCACCATCCATGAGAAAACCGTAGTATCTCTCAGGTGGGCGAGGAACCCTACTAGATCGGCGGAGAGGCTGAGGTTCGTCGGAAGCTACTGAATGCTCTGGTTCCACTAAATCTTCTGTTGTGTTTTGTTCAGCTGGAACCTCTTCCAGTTCTACCTCAGAGCCACTAATTTCTTTTGCAAGAAATTCCTTTTCTAAAAAGGTGGCATGTTGAGCAACAAATACTCTTTGTTCCTCACTGTGGTAGAAGATATACCCTCGCGAATGTTTGGGATATCCAACAAATTTACACAAAACAGATCTTGCCTCGAGTTTGTCCGGTTTTTGTCTTTTGACATAGGCCGGGCAACCCCATATCTTTATAAAATTAAGATATGGTCTCTTCCCTTCCCATATCTCATATGGTGTGGTAGGCACAGATTTGGTGGGAACCCTATTCAGTAGGTATGCTGCTGTTTCCAGTGCATATCCCCAGAAGGAAACAGATAACTCAGCTACACTCATCATAGAGCGCACCATATCCAATAGGGTGCGGTTCCTCCGTTCTGATACACCGTTGTGCTGTGGTGTATATGGAGGAGTTAGCTGAGAGAGAATCCCATTCTCTTTTAGGAAGTCCAGGAATTCAATGCTCAAGTATTCACCTCCTCGATCAGATCGTAGGATTTTAATACTTTTTCCGGTTTGGTTCTCGACTTCTTGTTTATATTCTCTAAATTTCTCAAAAGCTTCTGATTTGTGTTTCATCAGGAACATATATCCGAATCTAGAGAGATCGTCAGTGAATGTAATGAAGTACGAAGAACCATCCCTGGCATGTGTAAACATGGGACCGCATACATCACTATGTATCAGTCCCAAGAGTTCGGTAACTCTTTCTCCGTGTCCCGTAAACGGAGCTTTGGTCATCTTGCCTTTGAGACATGATTGGCAAGTGTCATAAGATGAAAATTCAAACGGATTTAAATATCCATCCTTATGCAACTTAGCTAATCGTGTCGCATTGATGTGACCCAGTCTACAATGCCACAAGAAGGATTCGTTCAGTTCTGAACTCTTCCTCTTGTGTGTGTTTGTTATGCTCAGAACTGTTGATTGATTTAGAACATAAATGCCATTGCACAACGTGCCTGATCCAACCAACTTTTGGTTACGGAAAATGTTCATAACATTATCCTGTAATACAAAATTATATCCCTCTTTACTCAATAAAGAAACCGATATAATGTTGCATATCAGGTTCGTCATGTAATAGCATTCGTTCAGAACCAATGTATTACCAGTTGGTAATACAAAGTGATATTCCCCGACAGTCTTAGCTGCAACAATTGCACCATTTCCAACTCTAATGTCTTTATCACCTTCTCCAAGTTCTCTACCTTTCCTAAGCCCATGTAACTGATTACATATATGGGATCCTGACCCGGTATCTAATACCCAGGACGTAGAGCAAATGGAGAAACAGTTCTCTGTAACGAACACACCCGAAGAAAATGCATCAACATGTACTTTCTTCAATCGGGTGGCATGGGAATCCTGGTATTCCCCTATTTCCTGTTCATTCCTATAACTCTTATAAGAAGGAACGGAACCAACGTTCCCCAGCACAGTATAACATGCGGGTTCGGTCAATACATCCATATTATTATCTTCATTAGGGCATGAAATGGTCGCTACCTGGAGAGAGAGAGAAGAAAACACTTTAGCGTATGCTCGTGCAAGATCAGATTGGTTATTATCTTATCTAATCAGGATGGCTCCCACTGCTTTTTATCAAATCTTCCTTCAAACCCTAAAAGGAAAGACTAGCCGGGATTAATTACACACTACAAGTTCGCCAATCTTTCAGCCAGGCCAGTGTCGGTACTTTGAGGGAGGTCCCCCGTGCTTTCGCACGAACCTAATTAATGTAAACCTCGTTTTCCCAGAGGCGTAACCCCGTTGACACCTTTCTAGACACCTACTTGATCGGCTAATTGTAATGTGTAAAACTCTCCCAGGAGTAACTCTTACTCGCAGCGGGTATCGGGATCCAACTATCTCATAGAAGGTATGCAATCTCATTGCAAATTTCAACACTTGAAATTCCCGATAATATTTTGCCCCAAGCATCCTATGACCTTGACGGAGGTCAACAAACCACAGGGTGCAAGTCAAGTTCAACCCGTCATTTCTTGATTGAATCAAACCCACCCGCACGACCCTTGACGGAGGTCAACAAGGTCGTACGACTACCCTAATCCAATCTGCATCATATGCATAAGCAGATAAATGCTAGTTAGCTACCGCACACTACGCCTTGACGGAGGTCAACAAACGTAGCACGAATACTAAGTAGGATTTATCTGAAATGACGGAGGGCTACGTCAGGTTTTTTTCTGAAAACCTATTGCGTAATGAACTTGATATCGTTGTAGAATCAAATGAAGTTTTGAAATGGAGTGATTTTGAGGCTTTTCTAGTTTTGCTAAAGGGGTCACTCCCGGTGAAGGGATCGTCGGCCCTTTCCTCGTCGAATGAGGTGCGGGATATATCATATATATCACTGTGCAAAGCAAAACTCAAAAACAATCAAAAGCAAACCGAGTGTGTAGCATCTGCCAGTTATTGCTAAAGGAGTCACTCCCGGTGAAGGGATCTCGGTCCTTTCCTCATCGAATAAGGTGCAGGGTATATCATATATACCGCTATGCAAAGCAAGAACTGTAGCTACCTGTTTTGTTTAAAATTTGATTCTACAACATCTTAGGTTTCTTTTCTTTCATTAATCACATTAATGAAGTCCCATCATTTAAATACCTAAACATCACAGATAAATACGACGTACACTTATGCCATCCGCATTCGCCTCGATGTCCCCTCGTGCACCGTTAGGTTAGGTAACTACCCGCAGAGCGGGGCAGGGCTAGTACGGGTGTAAAATATAAGTAACGTCTATATAATATATCATATATACTATATGCTGTGTCCATCACAGAACATCACATGATCACATCACAGATATCGCAGCAGAAGAAACATATGAAACATTGGATATACTAGGACGTCCGTGTTTTCAATACGAGCCAGTATAAAACACGGATTCCACGGTCGTGATGAATAGCCAATCCCACACTCCTAGACCCCTACGAGAGCGGCAAGCAACCCTGCCAATTCTAGGGTTAGGAGACCCGGACTCAACTCCTCGAGTTGGTCTCCCATTGGACCCCAGAACCCGGTTACTTGTGCTCCCCTCCTTGGGTCTATCCTAATGCGGAAAAGTAAATAATATACAAAAGGTGACGACTTCCGCAACCTGGAAGTGCCCCAAATAAAAAGAATATTACATACAAGTTTTTTACATGAATGAAAATGAAAAACACTCATCTCACATAAAAACCCCCGGCTATTCAAACACGACAATCCAATATAACATATCCAGCAACACATAACATCACATGTCATCAACGTAAGTAAACATGCGTATCCCAATTGTCGTTGACATATAGCAACGAAACCGGCGATATCACATATTACACTTACGGTCACAGAAAAGAAAGTGTAAAACTACAACAGTTGGAATCCGCAACCTCTTTAGACATCACATGCCTAATCAAATGAAATACTTAGACATCACATGCCTAACAGTTATAAACCCCCCGCATTTTAGTCCCATTATCGAAAACTCTTTTCGATATCAAGTGAAACTAAACCGCTAGATTTATAACATTCATCCAGTTATCTCATAACTGTTTGTGAATTTCAATTATTGTATCCAATTCCGGATAAATAGAATATATCAAACTTTCCGATCGAACATTCGAACACCCAAGTTTTCCCGACACCGATCAACACATGAAATAAGTTCAAAGACATTCACTTCATGCCTCAGTACCAACGGTCCAGCCGTAGAAGGGTCAAGCCAACGCCTCACATGTGGCACGCCGTACTTCCCCAAACCCGAAGGTTCAAAGGGCAGTTCAAGACGATCACATAATCGAGTTAAGGTTTGTTGTCTTCTAGAGGGACCATCGCGTTACTTGCACTACTCAGAACGTCTTTAAACCACAGAAAAATCCAACACTTGGAATTTTTCCGGCAGGGGAAAACTTGGGTATTTATATCCGTATCCAACTTTTTAACATATTCTAAAGTTATCCGGAAAAACACTTAGACAAGGTTTGATAATCCGATCGAATCGTCGATTCCCAATACAACCCCAGAGCACTCAACACTTGAGTCAATTTAAAAATTCCCAGAAAACTCAGCATAATTTATCAGGAATTACTGCACAAAAAATTAGGGCTGACGTCACCATAAAGCCACGGAACCGCCGCAGAAGCGATGCATCTGTCGCGGTTCCGCCGCACAGTGTACTGTTCATTGGAAAAAAATTGCACCATAATTCTTAGAATTCTTTGCTAAATTTTTTAAGCATTTTTAATATGGAAAAATCCCAGATTTTAGAAAAAGTCCAGAGAGCTCATGGGTTTTAGGGTTTCGGGTTCGTTCGGACTTCAAACTCCGTCTAGACTTCGCCTAAGGCTCTAGCTAGGCTCTGATACCACTGTAGGGTTCCTAGGCACACTATAGAGGTCTCACAAGGCATCAACCATGCCAATTTCAAAAATTATGGGTGCCGAGAAACCCTAATACGGATCGTCGGCTAGAATTCTAGGCGAAAAACGAAACTAGTTAACACTTTAACTAAAGATAAGAAGCTACAACCTTTGTAGATCCGGTTATCCACTTCCTTAGCTCCACGTAGTCGTCCTCTCGCTGTCCATCTCGAATCCTAGACTCAATCGTCGGCTTCATCGGAAAGACGAGCGGGCAAGGTCGTCGGCTTCGTGCCGAAGATGATCTACGTCGAGGTTGCACAAGTTCAAGCTCCAACTTCACCAAGTGGTGAAACTTGTGAAGAAAACACCCAAAACAACTTGGCAAGAGGTAGAGGGTGAAGATATAGGAGGTGGGTTCACTTTAGAATTGGATTTCTCACTTTAGATCTCAAGTTGCCATTGATGGCATCAAGCTTTCTATCTTGAAGAAGAAGGTCAAAAGAAGAAAGAATATGATGAGTGTTTAATTAAAATGAAAATCAATTCAATACTTATCATAAGCAAACCATAGTTGAGTGTAGAGAATAGACCATGGTTACTTGGATAGGTTAGGGTTAAGCATGAAGACAAGAATGGTTAAGAAGTCAAAGCTTCATGAAGCTTCAACTAAAAACAAACTTCTCCACCATTCTTATCTAAATCTTTTCCAAATAAATAAATGAACAAATAAATAAATAAATGAATATGCAAAACCCTAATTATCAAATTCAACATGGTTTAATTCTATACACTTAACTAAATTATCAAGTATCATCAAACATGATACAAATATGTGCACAAAAGTACATCATATATACTTCTAGCACATCGAGTGAGAAAATCCATATAAAGTGAACCAATACTAGCTAATGAAAAGTAATCTATCAAATATATATAATTATACATTAAATCATTAAATCAACATTTGATTCAATGATCCGGTCATGTCGCACATAACCGACTAGTATCCAATGTATCGATTTATCGAATCAATGATTCGATAACTAGGTCATATCGAATATAACCAATCGATACATCCATCGCGAGAATGAAATACGGTATCACATACACGCATTATTCTCGGTCCTGCACATATCTCATATGCGCTCCTATTTCGTTTCGCTTGAGCCAGGAAACCTCTGTGTAGGACTCTAAAGACTCGTCAATACGCCGGTAGCAGATGATGATCATATCAAGCACCCACAAGCCGCAAGCGGTCAGCTAAACGTAACGGCCATCCGGGTATCGAGCGATCAGAAGATCGACGAGCTAGCCCGCTCACACTCCTGTGAATCCAACCAGTAACACTTACCGTACAGTCCGGTCTGTTCGTCTGATACGTCGCATATCAAGTCTAGGGGTGGTAAACGTCAGACCCCAATAACCGATAAGTCGTGCCGATGTGAGGCTCATAACGGGTCGAGAAACTACTGGTAACACTTACCAGCAAATCTCTGATCAGCCCTGGCTAGGGACTTCCCTGTTACGGCCAATCGAGCACAGCGCAACATCAACCCCCAATACCGGGAGAGACGAAACCCCTCCTATCGCTCATTGCCTCCATGTGACTCGGGACTGTACCCAAAGACCACCGTTTTGCACGCCCTCATGGATGTGGTAAGGTGGAGATCAAAGCACAGTGGGAATCACACAAGACTCTATGACGATCTCGGGTCTACAGACTAACCTGTACAAGTGTCACCTGAGAACTGCCATCTGACGTGAGGTATAATACCATCTGGGAGTTCTCGGCGAGTCCGTCCAGTGTACCCAGTCTCCACTGAGCACCCGTACACCATCTCTGATGTCAAACACCAATGGATATGGGATCATCCATCGCCCATCTCATGGGTCGAGAAGTGTATACGCTAGTCTACACTGGTATATCGATGCCCCGTCTCGATACACCCACGACTAGGGACCTTGAAGGATGTACTTATGGACTACCATGTCCCCACTAGTATGATCTGCATCATAGTCCAGGCAGTCAAGTACACATCCTAAGGGCTTTACCAACATGTAACTATAAGACAGTTTAAAGAGACTAGTATACATGTTAAGATAAAGTGCAACCAGATAGCATACTATCATATCGAGCAAGAAAGTCATCTCTATATATGTCCAAGCATCCAATATAATATACATCATCTGTACAATACTGGCCTCTAGGGCATACATACAACTAACAGCATGGACGTGTGTGAAACCCTACGTCAAGGACCCGCTACAACGTCATGCCGTATCTCAAATACGAATCCTGCCATATCACCGAATTCACAACCTCAATACAAATCTCATCGACTCATCTCAAACCCAAGTATCATCCTCAAATCCGTATGTGAACACATAGTCCCATACCCATGTGAACACATAACTATATATTCCCGTATAAGCACAAATGAAAGAAGAAAGTATGCAAGTATGGGTTGGTGTGTGTATGCATGGTGCGACCACTACTCTAGGGTTTCGCGACACTAAATATCCAAGAACATCAAATATCCATATTATCATCAATATACTCAAACAATATATAAACAATATATCTATGTGTGTATACGTATTCGTATACATCACCACGAACTGCGGGGGTGCTATACTCCATCCACCCGACTTCTCCCCGTAGATATAAATCTACTCACCTGGTCCTCGCTCGCCGGTGCCGACGTCGCCACGCGCTTGCTTGTCGTCTCGAATTCCACATGGGGTACCTACATATCATAACGCACCATATCGCATTAAAATCCGACTCATGACCAAAACGACGCACGAATCCCATATAGGTCAAAACCTATGGTTGCTTTCACAAATCGACCCAAAAACTCTCGACGTCGGCGTACAAACACCAAACCATCAGGAAAGCTCCCAACACACCCATTTGTACAATTACAAGCACTAATTATAATATAAAATAGCTTAAAATTCACAAAAACCCCAATTTCACTTAAAAAGTCATTTTTCCGAAAATCTAGCAAGCACAAATCACCGTTTTAGTACAAAACTGGATGTATAAACGAATCTAGCGGCCATAATACTTATTAAATATCTTAAATAAGTCAAAAAAAACAATTTCCATAATATAATCCCAATAATTTTCATTAACCCCAAAATTCTAGTTTACGATATACCCAAATTTTAACAATTTAAAGCAAAAATGCACAAACAACAATTTAGCTTGGATTTTCATGAACTAAAAGCATTAAACCACTCAATATAATATTTATAATAACATGAAAACTTAATTATATTTTATCGAAGCATTTGATAATTTTTCAAAAACTCTAGTTAGCAAAATAACATAATTAAGACATTTTATAAGTAAGGGTTTGTAATTAACAACTAGATTAGCTTTCTACAAAACTTAAGATGTTAATCCATATCACTAAACCATGCACAATCGATCACAACCCATTTCCACAACAAAACCCTAACTTGAAATCTTTAATCATGCAATTAAACTCATCAAAACCTAATTAAGCACTTAGTTAACTTAGATTAAAGCAACTAGACAACAAATTTAACAAAAGCATGAGATTATACCTCCCATGTTTGAGATCAAGCTCAAGATGTAGCCTCCCAAAATGCCATCTTGATCCCAAGATCCATAATAGAATGGTCAAGTAAAAATGGGTAGGATTTAGATTTTGATTTTGTGGGCTTTTTGTGTGATTTTTGTTGATTTTTTTGAAGGGAAATGGAGGGGATTTGGGGAGGGCTGCTGTTGTAGAGGGGGGAAAGAATTCTCGGCCAGGTTAGGGGAGTGAGGAGAGAGAGGGAGGTGGAGAAAGTGGTGGGAGAAAGTCAAAGTCAAACCAATACCTATATATCTATTCCTTCTCTCTTTATTCTATTTATTTTCTTTTACCAAAAGAAGTGGGGACATGGGGGAAAGGGGGCTGCTGAAAATTCAGCCAAGGAGGGGAGGAAAAATATGGGGTGTGAGTGTGGGTGTGGAAAAAAAAAGATAAATATTATACCCCCAAAACCATTTACACTAATTTCACCAAATAAGCCTCTTTTCTTCAATATTTTCTAAACCGTTTTGGCAAACCATTTCATTTCAAAAACCACATGATAAAATTTTGTTTAATGTGTTATGATACACAAAATTTGTTTCAACTCATTCCAATTTGTAATTTTCCCTAATTAAATGTATTAGTGACGGCTTAAAATAATATTAAAATAATTAATTTCGGAAAAGTTTTCAGAAAATTTGAAATTTCACCAGTGGCTCAATAAACACCAAATACTAGCAATTACATAGCTAGAATATGTATATTTAATTTTATAATAAAGATATTTGCATTTTGACTTTTTACAGAAAACCCCCTTATTTTACCGTTTTTTCGAAATTTCACCGAAACGATTTTCAAAACGTTACAATCTTCCCCCCTTAAAGAAATTTGATCCCCGAATTTAAATTAAAACTTCCCCCAAATACTAAAATATTTCAGCCAAAACCATCAGATCGCCGGGGCTCCGAAATCATAAATACATAAAACAAATCGTAGCGCAACGCATGCGCATAAAAAATGAGCATAAAACTCAAAATCAAAACTCCGTCAAGCATCCCGCAATCATCGGAGTCATGGTAATGACACAATGTCAAATCCAATACCAAAACCAATATGATATAACTCGAAACTATACACGTAAATATCAGGAGGAAATGCATGCCAAATCCTTTAAGCTGCTTTGCAATGCACATAACACTGCACAGTGGCGGACGTCTATCATAAGAAAATAACTATATACATATATACCTTTGTTTGAAATGTACGTTCCGCCGTTTTGGAAAACAATTTAGAAGGGTTTTCCTTGTTTTAAACATTTCGCGTCATATCAGACACGTAGGTAAATACTGAGACTATATCTCGCTTTTTGGAATTCCCTTCGATAGCTATCAATGCATGCAAAATACATTCAGATACTGTCCTCTGACTAGTCCTGCTTAGTACGAAAACACATTGCAATTATCATAAAAAAAACGTACTGCTCTATAAGAAATCAATCCCAAAATACGCGTATGAATACTATGTGCGTCTGGTGCGCACGACAATCAAAATCCATATACGTGCCATACAAGTGCACAGAAACAAGATCTAAGTGCATCGAGTGTGCACAAAGCATCTGTCGTAGGCAACGTGTGTGCCTGACAGCAAAATCAGGTGCATCTGACATGCACGAAAAAAATCTCGATTTAGTGCATCTGGTGTGCACCAAAATCGCATCTCAAGACATGCGCTCAACATGCGCGAAAACCCAAAACCAGGGGCATCCAACATGCACGAAATCATGAAATCCAATATCAAGCGCCGAACATGCGCAAAATCAAATCAGGTGCACAAAGTGCACAAAACAAATATCGAGTATCACAATCGAAATCGAAGTCCAGTGCATCTAAGTGCACAAAAGGCGTATCACTGCACTGCAAGCATATATAAACTATACAGAGTGCAGGAACCAAATCGTGTGCGTGCATACGCACAAAATCAACTCAAATGTTTAAAACCGTAAAATCACAAACATGTGAAACCAAAGCACGAAAACGATATCAAGTGCAACACTGTGCAAAGATCGTAAATCCTCAATCATCAAAATCAAATCATGCGAATAAATCACCCAAAACATCGAAATCAATAATAGCGGAATAGTACCGCTCAAGCGCATCCTCTAAGAATCTCGGGCCAACTGTCGTGGTCACTCATAGCATGTCTCGTCGACGAACCTGAATTCCGGCCTGCTGGTGTGCGTAACATGACCACTCCTGGGTCTAAGTCTTCTCGTAATTCATTCCAGAAAGGTTCTATCGAGGTCTCTTTCCAAATTACGTCTCTGCCGAACTGTCCAGAAGTCATCGTCCTTTATTAAATCTGTTTCTTGTTCCGGAACGGCTGCATACTCATCGCGACTCCTTCTGGAAGGTATATCCAAGCACAATGTCTCGGCATGCGTATCGCATCTCTGATGTCGGCGGAGTGGAACGCCGTCTTATCCAGATCTCGTACGAACCTCGTACTCCACTTTTCTCTAATGTCGACTGCTCTGGACTCGTCTCATCGTGGCTGCATGGACTGAGCTCCAACGGCTATCCTCATATCTGGAGTCTCCCAAGAATGCATCTCACCACCTAGCATCCGAATTAAGTCGAGCCATCCGATCGAGTCGTCAAAACCTCATAATCCCCCAAGAGCTCAACATCTTGGGCACAGTTTAATAGTATCGAGTACATACCACAGCATCGGTGGTCCAGTCGTAGAAGGGCAAACCGAAGCCTCACTAATGGCGCCGTAGAACTGCCCCAAACCCGAAGGGTCAAAGGCTTTCACACGGTCATTAAGTCGAGTTAGGGTTTCATTCTTCTAGAGGGTCCATAGAATTGCCTGCATGTCTTTCCGAATACTTTAAACTTGGAATAATAGGTTTCCGACATTCGATCGTCTCTGTCGACCCTCACATCTCTGCGTGAAGTTGTTTCTAGCTGGAATCAATCTATCTGATGATCTCGTATCGGGATAAGAGAACAAACCACATGTCCTAGTCATTCATTCTCGGTGACTAGCGACCTTCTATCATCTCTTCGTACTACTCATACTGCAATAGCTCCAACATCTCGGGCGATATCTCGTCGTTCGCAGCAATAACTGGCTCGCTCGTCTGCACGCAGAACAGTGCCTCGATCATCATGAATAAGCAATACGCCAACGGTCATCAAAATCTTGTTGGCCTCTATCATTGGCTCGATCCTCTGTACTGATCGGCATGTCCGAGAAATCTCGTAAAGGCAATCCACCAAACGCTCATGGCGCGAAAACATCATAAAAAGACACATCTCCGAAATCGTGTGTCGCCGGAATTACGCCCTGGTCAATCCTCGTTCGTGACGAGCTCGAGCTAACCGCAATTCTAGCCATAGCTCTCCCTGCCCGTAATCGTGGCAGCAAACCATAACTGGTACCGATGAGGCTAGATCAGGAATGAATATAATACTGAGCAAAGAAATGTACATCATAAGGCTCCTTAAGTGGAGTAGCGTATCGTAAATATGCCGCGGAACATACCTACGGTACGTCACTCTACTTTAGTCACCTATTCCATCAACCAAGGGTCATCCTACGCTCCGAAGGTAAAACCTAACGCTCTGATACCAACTTTGTCACGTCCCGAAAGTACGGAATATGACCGGCACTTAAACTACGAACGTCTCGAGGCGTACGTAATCTAAGTAAACCGAAAACTCAGAAATCCAAACCAAGAAAAGTAGTAGAGTGAAGGAAAACCAATTTAAAACAAGTAGTTTCAATAGCATAAGCCGAATTATGCGGGTTTCTAAAAACATCAAAAATTTCCTGAAAATTTCGGCAGAGTCTCCTTTGTAAATACTGGCCCCCAAACGGGATACAACATGAATAGTATACGAAATCAAAAAAAAGGCATCCCCAAGCGGGAGCTAGCTCTTCATCAATCGACGGTCACAACCACACAAGCAATATAATATACAACGCCAACGGCGAGGATCAAAACTCAAAAGGAAATTCAAACCACAAGAAAACCACAGAAAAATAACGCGCGACTCTAAGGTCGAAGGAATAACATCACTGGTCTATATCTAAAAGTAATATACATGTTTGGTTGATGGAACTTCTAGATACAACTGAATAATGATATACAAGATATATAATGGGAGTACGATACAAGTAAACCCACCTACTAGCAAATCACCCGGAAATGGGAAGCAATGCCAGCAAAGCCGTAATGAAACTTGTACGGCAAAACCTGCAAGAAACTGAGGCACAACGGGGGTGAGTTGCCAACTCGTGAATAGAAAAACATCTACGAACAGAAATCGCATGTATAACGCAATCCTAGGTCATAGATCAATATATATAATTCTCAAATAAAACCAGCAGTCTATAACAATGACTAGGGTAAATATCTAACCTAAGTGTAAATCCATGTGCCATGTCAGTGCTGTTAGTGTATATGCCCTAGAGGCCATTACTGTATCATACTAGTTTGTATATTACTTAATGGATGCTTGGGATATTCACCTTGTATATACAATCTTGCTCAAAATAGTAGTATGCTACTTGGTTTGTTTCTACTTCAATGTGTACATGTGTTTATTTTTGTATATCGCCTATACACATTAGTAGAGCCCTTAGGATCTTTGCTTGATTACCAGCGATGTAATGGCCGTCACACTAGTGGGGCTGGGTAATCTATAAGCACATCCTTATGCAGGTCCCTGGTCGCAGGACTATCGAGACAGGGCATCGATACTCCGGAGTAGACCAGCGCATGCGCTTCTCATCCCAGTGTGGGAGACGGTCTGTCCCACAGCCGTCAGTACGTCGTACTTGAGATAGTATGCGGGTGCTCGTTAGGTTACGGGTACACTGGACAGGACTCGTCGGGAACTGACTAGTTGGTATTATACCTATCGTCAGTTATCAGTTCCCAGGTGACATGAGTACAGCTTAGTCCGCTGACTTGACACTGTCACTCCGCCTCGAGTGTGTTCCCACTGTACTTTGATCACTACCCTACCACGGCTCAAAGGAGTCGTGCAAACAAGTAGTGGTTGGGTGCAGTCCCGAAGCACTTGGAGGCAGTGACGGTTAGACAGGATTCGTCTCTCCCGGTATTGGGGGTTGACATCGCGCTGTGTCTAGGAGAGCCATTACACGAGTAGTCCCTGGCCAGGGCAAACGAGATATACTGGTAGGTTTCCAGTGTTATCTCAGGGTGTTTTGGGCTTCGCTCCGGCACGACTTGTACCGCTATTGGGGGACTGACGTTTACCACCCCGTAGGCCCGCCATGCGATGTATCAGACGAACAGACCGGACTGTACGGAGAATGTCACACTCAGGCTCAGTAGGAGTTCAGATGGGTTTCGCCTCGTCGGTCTTCTTGTCGGCATTACCTGGGGACCGTTACGCACAGCTAGTGCCGCTTGCGGTCTGTGGTTAAACCCACTGCCAGCGTAGTGTCGAGTCTTTAGAGTCCCACACAGAAAGCTTTTCGCCTTTAGGCAAAAGAGTAGAGGTCGCATGGTATTGCGACAGGTCGCATGGTTTTGCGACAGGGTTCGGTCACATCCGTGCACTTGTGCACGTACAGTGTCCGGACAGTTTACACTAGCGGGCTTTGGTTTAAGCCAGATCCTAGTGTATCTTATGGGATTGGATTTATCCAGTTTGCATTCGTGTTCCTCGGAACGCGGATGCGGGTGTGTATGCACAGTTGACAGGGAGGCACAGACAGCGGATTCTCATTAGGGTTGTCGACAGTTGACCGTTGACTTTTTGACTTTTTGCTCAACCCTAATGAGAATATGATATGCGATTAACTATTATATTAATTAAGTATTATGGTGACTTGGTTGTTGACTTTTGTTGACTTTGTTGACTTGTTGACTTTTGTTGACTTGTTGACTTTGTTGAACGGTTGACTAGGCTTGACTAGTTGACCATCATGATAACCATGGTTATCATTTCATGCCAAAGACTTTTACTTGCTTGTTCATTTGAGTAAAATGAGTGTATGACATGATAAGGTTATGGTTGCTTCAACCATCACATAAGACTTTTATTGATATGATGAGTTATGATTACATTGGATTATGAGAGGGTGAGAGAAAAAAAGAGAGCCTCATTTTCTTTCTTGCTCATTCTCTCTCTTATTCTTGAGCTCTCCTCTTGCTCTCACCCTCAACCTCTTGCTCCCTCTCTTGATCTATGGTTCTCTTGTCTCATGAGTTGAGAATCAAGAACCATAGATAAAATCCCATTCTAAATCTTCTCTACTCATTCTAGTTCACTAGGTTTAGCAAACCAAGTGAACTAGTTTCTTCAAAGAACGAAGAAGGAGCTAAAGGTTGGAGCTTTCAGGTGGATCTATCTTCGGTGTACGGAGACGACGAGAAGGAGCCATCGGACCACCATCGGAGCTCGGAGACGAAGGAGTTCAAGTTTAGGTATAACCATCTCCATCCGAGTAGCTAACTCTCTTTAGCTAAGTATGCTAGTTTTAGTTTAGTCAAAGATCCCGACTTTGCTTAGTCCATGTTGCCCCTTGCGCTAATAATTTGATTTTTATACCGTTTCCGCCTCCCCGTAAGAACCGGGGGTCGCAACGTGGACTTACAGTGGTATCAGAGCCTAACTAAACTTAAACTAGCTTGGTAGTGAAGTGTAACGAAGTTCGGAACCGGAAAAATAAAAAAAAAAACAAACTTTTACAAAACCTGAGTTTCTGTTGAAATTTTTTCTGGTCAAAATGAAAAACTTTATACTCCTAAATTCGGCTCAGGGTTTTGTGTGAACACCCATGAAAAACGGTCCACTGTTTCGTTCAAACCGCCGCGCTTCCGCCGCACGAGGTAGGCATGTGCCGCGGAAGCGCCGCGGTTTGTCGTCTTCTCTGCATCGTTTTTCGTGCAGTGTGTGTCTGTGTTGGTTTTGGGATTTTTGAAATATATTATGTGTGCCCAGATTTTCCAGAAAAGAAATTTCCTTTTGGGGTCCTATAATTCCGTATTTTTTTCCAAACTTCACTGCACTTTGACTATGATGGTTATATCTGTGATGTTTGCATGTATTGAACGTCGGCTAATCGCTATAAGTCGATTGGTCGGGGTTATACATGATCTGTGTTTGATATTGGAATGTGTATATAAATATGTTGGATTGTCGCGGGTGAATAGCCGGGGGTTGTGAGACGAGAGTTTTCTTTTCTTGCAATTCATGTAAATTTGTAAATTGATGTAATAATTATTTGTATGGCCGCACAACCGGGTCGGGGTTGTAGCCGTCATTGTATAATTTCTTTTTACTGTTTTTGCTCCTAGGATAGACCCATGGAGGGGTGCACAAACTACCGGGTATGCCGAAGTGTCGAGTGGCCTACTCATGGAGATGAGGGAGGTTGCTACGCTTCGGGTACTTGGCGGGTAGTTTGCCGCACCCGTAGGGGTCTTGGGTGGGGTTTTGGCTATTCACCGCGACCGTGTAATCTGTTCTTGTTACAGGCTCGTACAAATTACAGATTCCTAGTATATCCAATGTATTTATCTGTGATCTGAAATGTTTATCATTGCAGTATATCTATATTTGATATTATTTAGGCGTTGCTTATGTTTTACAGACGCGCTAGCCCAGCCCCCGCTCTGTCGTTAGTTAAGTAACCTAACGGGTAATGACGGGGCCCAGTGGCGAATGCGAATGGCATAAGCGTACGTCATATTTTGGTTGTTTTCTGCAATGGTAGGATTAAATGATGGGACGCATTAAAAGAACTAATGCAAGAATATCACGCATTAAAAGAACTAATGCAAGATAATAAACCAAGTTAAAGTCGTTGGAACACTTTCGAAAAACCACTCGGTTCTTTTCAAAAACAACTTTTAAATGCGGAGCTTGAGCCACTCCTTTTAAAAGCTATCTCGTTCCATCGACCAAATCAAGTTCACTACGTTCACGGTTTTGCCAAAACCATCCGTAGCCCTCCGTCGTTTCACATGAATAGTCAATAGTATTCAAGCTGTGTATGTTGGCCAAAGTCAAGGCACAGTGATTGGTAGCTATTGGGTGTTCATGTGTAGCATAGATAGATGCGTTGGTTTGGGACAGTCGTACTGCCATTTTGGCCAAAGTCAAGGGTAGGTACGGATGGATCCAAATTAACCTGGATAATGACGGGTAGAACTTGACATGTGACTTATGATATTTTGGCCAAAGTCAAGGTCATAAGAGCATGGGGCAAAAATCCACATCGGGAGTTTCATAAGTACTGAAACTTGCTAGATTTGCATACCATTTGGAGTGTGATGATTCTGGTAGGATTCCTTCAGTTTCTTCACGCGATGATATTTGGATCCCGATCCTACTGTGAGTATATGCTACTCCTCGGGAAATTTCTCACTAATCGATCAATGCTATAAACCTAGTAGGTGCCTAGAAAGGTGTTAGCGGGGCTACGCCCCCAGGGAAAAGAGGTTCTATAATTAAGGAACTTCGCGAAAGCGTTGGAAAACCTCCCTCGAAGTACCGACACCGGCCTGGCTGAACGGTTAAGCAAGTATTGTGCGGTGGGATTGATCCCGACTAATTCTTCCTTTATGGTTTGAGGAGGGATTCGAGAAACAGTGGGAGCCATCCTGTTTAGACAAACTAAAAACCACTCTAAACTTGCAAGAGCATCATGCTGAGTGTTTCTTCTTCTCTCTCCTAATTGCAGCGACCAATCAACATGACTGGACTTAAGTTACTCCTAGATAAAAACAAACTGACAGGGCCAAACTACAAAGATTGGCTCAGGAATGTCAAGATAGCAATCACTTATGACAAGCTGGGGTATCTTCTTACCACCAAAGCTCCCCCTGTCCCTGGTCCAACTTCCAGCGTCGCGGATAAGGAAATCCGCAAGACTTGGGAGATTGATAGCGCGAAGGCCAAGTGCCTCCTGCTTGCCTCGATGGACAACGAACATCAGAGGAGGCATGAGAATATGGACATGGAGTCCATATTGCTTCATACAAAAGAACTGTATGGAGAGCAGTCTCGTATCGCAAGATACGAAGCGTCGAAAAGGTTATTTTCGACAAGAATGGCCGTCGGATCATCAGTAGCCGAGCACGTGCTAAAGATGATCGGCTACATTGAGGAGCTCGCTGACCTAGGGATCACATTGGAGAGTGAGCTATATACGCATATAGTTCTCCAGTCCCTTCCTTCCACTTACGCCCAGTTCATACTGAACTTCAACCTACAAGAAAAAGAGGTTGAACTTTCAGAGCTCCTCAACATGCTGAGGAGCGCAGAGGGCACCCTACAGAAAGGTAGGGAAACATCCACTTTGTTTGTAGGAGGATCATCTTCTTCTAGGTCCAAGGCGAAAGCCAAGGGAAAGAAGAAGAAGGCCCCCGCCAAACCAAGGGGCGGTGTTAGTAAAGTGGATACGAAGGGAAAAGGTAAAGCAACAAAGATAGCGGGGAAGCTTGTGGATAAGGAAGAATGCTTCTATTGTCATAAGAGAGGACACTGGAAGAATGATTGCAGGGCCTGGAAGGCCAGAACACAGGAATTGAAGCAGGTTGCAGCTTCAGCTTCAGGTGTGTATGTTATTGAAAACTGTCTTTCAATAAACTCTACTTCCTGGGTATTGGATACCGGATCAGGATCTCATATCTGTAATTCTTTGCAGGCGTTGAGAAACCGTAGGGTTTTGAAGGCAGGTGACATGACCCTCAGAGTTGCGAACGGAGCTAGCATGGATGCTAAAGCCGTGGGGGACTATCACCTGGGAATGTCAGATGGACATGTTTTGGTTTTGCGTAATTGCTTTTTTGTACCCAACGCAACTTGTAATATCATTTCTGTATCTTTAGTTTCTAAAGAAGGTTATGAATTTGCGTTTGTAAGTAATGTTGTAAACATTCACCTTAATCAAGTTTTGATTGGTTCAGGTACTTTGAGTAATGGTATATACGTGTTAAACCAACCACAGATTTTTAATGTCCAGAATACACACAAAAGAAAGTCTCCAGAAATAAATCAGACTTTCTTATGGCATTGTAGATTGGGTCACATCAATGAGAGAAGGTTGACGAAGTTACATACAGAAGGGTATTTGAATGCGTTCGAATATCAGTCGTATGCCACTTGTCAATCCTGTCTCAAAGGAAAGATGACAAAGACTCTGTTTACTGGACATGGAGTAAGAGCGAGCGAGCTCTTGGGACTCGTACACAGTGACGTGTGCGGTCCAATGTCTACACATGCCCGAAGCGGACATTCTTACTTCATTACTTTTACGGATGACTTCTCAAGGTACGGTTATGTCTTCTTAATGAAACATAAGTCCGAGGCCTTTGGAAAATTCCAGGAGTATAAGAATGAAGTGGAGAAACAGACCGGCAAAAGTATTAAGATTCTAAGATCGGATCGAGGTGGAGAATACTTAAGTGCCGAGTTCCTGGACTATTTAAAAGAGAATGGAATTCTCTCTCAGCTTACTCCTCCATACACCCCGCAACATAACGGTGTATCGGAGAGACGGAACCGCACCCTATTGGATATGGTGCGGTCCATGATGAGTAACGCTGAGTTGCCGCGATCATTCTGGGGATATGCGCTAGAATCAGCCGCATACCTTTTGAACCGAGTTCCCACTAAGACTGTGCCTACTACGCCATTTGAGATGTGGTGTGGGAGGAGACCCCATCTTAATCACATTAAGATATGGGGAAGTCCAGCTTTTGTCAAAAAGCAGCATGCGGACAAGCTCGAGGCACGCTCAGTACTGTGCAAGTTTGTGGGATATCCAAAGAATTCCAAGGGATATTTCTTCTACTGTGAAGAGGAACAAAAAGTTCTTGTTTCTCGTCATGCCCACTTTCTAGAACACCAGTTCATAGAAAAAGAAATAAGTGGGAGCGCAGTAGAACTGGAAGAAATTCCAGAACCACAGACTATTACTGAAAGTTTAGTGGAACCAGAGGGTTCGGAAGAACAGGACATTCCTACGCCGCTCCGCAGGAGTAGTAGGCAGACTCATCCGCCCGAGAGATACTACGGTTTTCTCGTAGACGGGGATAGAGAGGATTGCATCATAGACTATGATGAGCCTACTAGCTTCCAGCAGGCCGTTCAGAGCGTTGACTCAGTGAAATGGCTGGATGCAATGCGGACCGAAATGGAGTCCATGTACACCAACAAGGTATAGACGTTGGACATTGCTCCAGACGGGGTAAAACCCGTAGGATGCAAGTGGATCTTCAAAAGGAAGATTGGTGTAGATGGACAGGTTGAGACCTATAAAGCTAGGCTGGTTGCAAAGGGTTTCCGTCAAAGACCTGGCTTGGACTATGACGAAACCTTTTCTCCAGTAGCCATGCTGAAATCCATTCGGATCCTTCTTGCCATTGCTGCCTTCCACGATTATGAGATCTGGCAAATGGACGTAAAGACAGCTTTTCTAAATGGAAATTTAGAGGAGTGTGTCTATATGGACCAGCCAGAGGGCTTCATTCAGAGTGGGAGCAGCGGAAAGGTGTGCAAGTTGCTTAAGTCCATCTATGGACTAAAGCAGGCGTCGCGGAGTTGGAACATCTGCTTTGATGAGACGGTCAAAGAATTTGGCTTTATCAAAAATCCAGATGAACCATGCATCTATAGTAGATTTGTAGCGAGAACTGTAGTATTCCTCGTTTTATACGTGGATGACATTCTCTTAATAGGAAATGACATTCCTATGCTACAATCTGTCAAGGGGTTCTTGTCACACAGGTTCTCCAAGAAAGACCTGGGTGATGCCTCATACATTCTGGGTATCCGGATCTACCGTGACAGATCCAAGAGGAGATTAGGACTATCACAGTCCAGGTACATCGACACCATACTGAAGAGATTCAGTATGGAAGATTCCAAGCGCGGTAACCTACCGGCTTGTCACGGGATCACCCTCTCTAAAGAGATGTCTCCCAAGACTGATTTGGAGAGGGATCGCATGTCTATTATACCCTACGCTTCTGCGGTAGGCTCTATAATGTATGCGATGTTGTGTACCAGACCGGATGTAGCTTATGCACTGAGTGTGGTAAGCCGGTATCAGTCAAACCCTGGGGAGAAACACTGGATAGCGGTAAAGAACATTCTCAAGTACCTGAGAAGGACTAAGGAGATGTTCTTGGTGTATGGCGGAAAAGACCTCCAGATCGAGGCCTTTGCTGACTCCAGCTTCCAGAGTGACAAGGATGATTCCAAGTCCATGTCGGGTTTTGTCTTTACCCTCAATGGAGGGGCGGTGTGTTGGAAGAGTTCCAAACAGGAAACCGTTGCAGACTCGACGATGGAAGCGGAATACATCGCTGCATCTGATGCCGCAAAAGAAGCTGTCTGGATGAGGAAGTTCTTGAAAGAACTTCAGGTGGTTCCGTCCATTGTTGATCCAATACCTCTGTATTGCGACAACAACGGGGCTATAGCTTTAGCGAAGGAACCAAGGTCCCATCAGAAATCCAGGCACATCTTGAGGCGGTATCACCTGATCAGGGAGATCGTGGATCGCCAGGAGATCGAGGTTCGGAGAGTCGCTTCAGAAGACAACACTGCAGATCCATTCACCAAGGCCTTGCCCCAGACTCAGTTCGAGCGGCTGATCGAGATGATAGGTCTTCGATACGCCAGTACATGGCCTTAGTGCAAGTGGGAGATTGTTAGTGTATATGCCCTAGAGGCCATTACTGTATCATACTAGTTTGTATATTACTTAATGGATGCTTGGGATATTCACCTTGTATATACAATCTTGCTCAAAATAGTAGTATGCTACTTGGTTTGTTTCTACTTCAATGTGTACATGTGTTTATTTTTGTATATCGCCTATACACATTAGTAGAGCCCTTAGGATCTTTGCTTGATTACCAGCGATGTGATGGCCGTCACACTAGTGGGGCTGGGTAATCTATAAGCACATCCTTATGCAGGTCCCTGGTCGCAGGACTATCGAGACAGGGCATCGATACTCCGGAGTAGACCAGCGCATGCGCTTCTCATCCCAGTATGGGAGACGGTCTGTCCCACAGCCGTCAGTACGTCGTACTTGAGATAGTATGCGGGTGCTCGTTAGGTTACGGGTACACTGGACAGGACTCGTCGGGAACTGACTAGTTGGTATTATACCTATCGTCAGTTATCAGTTCCCAGGTGACATGAGTACAGCTTAGTCCGCTGACTTGACACTGTCACTCCGCCTCGAGTGTGTTCCCACTGTACTTTGATCACTACCCTACCACGGTTCAAAGGAGTCGTGCAAACAGGTAGTGGTTGGGTGCAGTCCCGAAGCACTTGGAGGCAGTGACGGTTAGACAGGATTCGTCTCTCCCGGTATTGGGGGTTGACATCGCGCTGTGTCAAGGAGAGCCATTACACGAGTAGTCCCTGGCCAGGGCAAACGAGATATACTGGTAGGTTTCCAGTGTTATCTCAGGGTGTTTTGGGCTTCGCTCCGGCACGACTTGTACCGCTATTGGGGGACTGACGTTTACCGCCCCGTAGGCCCGCCATGCGATGTATCAGACGAACAGACCGGACTGTACGGAGAATGTCACACTCAGGCTCAGTAGGAGTTCAGATGGGTTTCGCCTCGTCGGTCTTCTTGTCGGCATTACCTGGGGACCGTTACGCACAGCTAGTGCCGCTTGCGGTCTGTGGTTAAACCCACTGCCAGCGTAGTGTCGAGTCTTTAGAGTCCCACACAGAAAGCTTTTCGCCTTTAGGCAAAAGAGTAGAGGTCGCATGGTATTGCGACAGGTCGCATGGTTTTGCGACAGGGTTCGGTCACATCCGTGCACTTGTGCACGTACAGTGTCCGGACAGTTTACACTAGCGGGCTTTGGTTTAAGCCAGATCCTAGTGTATCTTATGGGATTGGATTTATCCAGTTTGCATTCTTGTTCCTCGGAACGCGGATGCGGGTGTGTATGCACAGTTGACAGGGAGGCACAGACAGCGGATTCTCATTAGGGTTGTTGACAGTTGACCGTTGACTTTTTGACTTTTTGCTCAACCCTAATGAGAATATGATATGCGATTAACTATTATATTAATTAAGTATTATGGTGACTTGGTTGTTGACTTTTGTTGACTTTGTTGACTTGTTGACTTTTGTTGACTTGTTGACTTTGTTGACCGGTTGACTAGGCTTGACTAGTTGACCATCATGATAACCATGGTTATCATTTCATGCCAAAGACTTTTACTTGCTTGTTCATTTGAGTAAAATGAGTGCATGACATGATAAGGTTATGGTTGCTTCAACCATCACATAAGACTTTTATTGATATGATGAGTTATGATTACATTGGATTATGAGAGGGTGAGAGAAAAAAAGAGAGCCTCATTTTCTTTCTTGCTCATTCTCTCTCTTGTTCTTGAGCTCTCCTCTTGCTCTCACCCTCAACCTCTTGCTCCCTCTCTTGATCTATGGTTCTCTTGTCTCATGAGTTGAGAATCAAGAACCATAGATAAAATCCCATTCTAAATCTTCTCTACTCATTCTAGTTCACTAGGTTTAGCAAACCAAGTGAACTAGTTTCTTCAAAGAACGAAGAAGGAGCTAAAGGTTGGAGCTTTCAGGCGGATCTATCTTCGGCGTACGAAGACGACGAGAAGGAGCCATCGGATCACCATCGGAGCTCGGAGACGAAGGAGTTCAAGTTTAGGTATAACCATCTCCATCCGAGTAGCTAACTCTCTTTAGCTAAGTATGCTAGTTTTAGTTTAGTCAAAGATCCCGACTTTGCTTAGTCCATGTTGCCCCTTGCGCTAATAATTTGATTTTTATACCGTTTCCGCCTCCCCGTAAGAACCGGGGGTCGCAACGTGGACTTACAAGTGCCTCAGGTAGCAATGTATGAATGCATGAAACAGAATGCATGTACTGAAGAAAACTGCTTTCATAAATCAGTGAGATTTCTGTATTTTAAAAGTGAGGTACCATAAATGAAATCAGCATAAAACAGTGCCCAGCATCGACACAAAACAAGTGTCCAAATATCTCGATATCTCTGTATCACAATCTCTGTACCTCAATATCTCAAAATCTCAATATCTCAATCACAATATCTAGGGCGCCGTCAATCCAGACCGGCCCCTACCATCTATCTCAAGACCACGACGGTATCCTCCGGATATCCGACGCATCGGGTAATATCACCGGTCGGTAGTGCTCCCCTGCCAGGCTCAACGTCAACAACACGATCCTCTTGCCCCGGGGTACCGCACCGGGCCCACCATGTACCCGAAGCGGTTCCTCCACTCCTCGAATCGGGTCTCGAAATCCATCAGCAAACTCATGGTGGACGACTCATACATCATGGGAAAACCGCACTTTTTATTTTAAAAGAGAGAAAAGGTTTATTTATGTTTTTGCGGTTTTCCTCCAAATCCAGAAAATCTCATGGAAATCCGAATCCAAAACCTCAATAACACGTAAAATAGTGAATATATGCATGAGAATCCATGAATGCGGCATAACAATGAATAACAGTATGCATGAAATAGCAAGTAATAACTACAATGTCTAAACTAACATATACGGCAAGTACACTAATATCATGTCTAAACTATTAGCTAACAGGCTATGTCAAGCAATAATATTTTCTAAGGTGTACGTGACATGGCAATTTCCGATGAAGATGTGTGTGAGCCGGCAAGTAAGTGTACGTGGTACATACGCATCATCGGTAATGGTGCTGGTGTCCTAACAGCATGATATCAATAATGGAGTATGAAACATAATATAAGCATGCGATGCGAAGCGAACCACAATAATGAGCGGGAGCTGAATACTAAACGCAACTATAACTAATCTGCATTAATCTAATATAAGTCCTACAAATTGTGCCTTTTGAAATAACACGAATCATGGGGTTTTGAAAATAGGGGCTACGGTGTTTTTATGAAAAGATACGTCTTTTGAAATATCCGTTCGATCCCTTGGGCTGTCTTTTAAAATACCCACGATTCGTTAGTTTTTGAAATAGGTAAGAATCGAATCTAATCTAACAACTAAACTAAACTAAAGGGCTAAGCTAACAAGCTGGACTACAGGTAAGGAAATCGCCTAACATCTGAGTCGATACATATACATACCTGTATATATATTAGTCGGTGATCCCGCCTCAATAATATCATATCCGATACCATATCTATAATCAGACATCCCAAGTCAAGAGTGCGGATCAATCATCAAAATATAGCTCGTACTTAAATCCGTCGTACGGCATCCCCAAATCTGGGTACGGGTTAATATCACATTCATCATACTATTAACCTGGTATCCTCTTTATCAAATATCATGATCGGGGTAATGATCTACGTCTAGTACAATATTGATACCGCCTAAGTATGCATGGACGTGTGTGAAACACTACGTCAAGGACCCGCTACAACGTCATGCCGTATCTCAAATACGAATCCTGCCATATCACCGAATTCACAACCTCAATACAAATCTCATCGACTCATCTCAAACCCAAGTATCATCCTCAAATCCGTATGTGAACACATAATCCCATACCCATGTGAACACATAACTATATATTCCCTTATAAGCACAAATGAAAGAAGAAAGTATGCAAGTATGGGTTGGTGTGTGTATGCATGGTGCGACCACTACTCTAGGGTTTCGCGACACTAAATATCCAAGAACATCAAATATCCATATTATCATCAATATACTCAAACAATATATAAACAATATATCTATGTGTGTATACGTATTCGTATACATCACCATGAACTGCGGGGGTGCTATACGCCATCCACCCGACTTCTCCCCGTAGATATAAATCTACTCACCTGGTCCTCGCTCGCCGGTGCCGACGTCGCCACGCGCTTGCTTGTCGTCTCGAAGTCCACATGGGGTACCTAGATATCATAACGCACCATATCGCATTAAAATCTGACTCATGACCAAAACGACGCACGACTCCCACATAGGTCAAAACCTATGGTTGCTTTCACAAATCGACCCAAAAAACCTCGACGTCGGCGTACAAACGCCAAACCAACGAGAAAGCTCCCAACACACCCATTTGTACAATTACAAGCACTAATTATAATATAAAATAGCTTAAAATTCACAAAAACCCCAATTTCACTTAAAAAGTCATTTTTCCGAAAATCTAGCAAGCACAAATCACCGTTTTAGTACAAAACTGGATGTATAAACGAATCTAGCGGCCATAATACTTATTAAATATCTTAAATAAGTCAAAAAAAAACAATTTCCATAATTTAATCCCAATAATTTTCATTAACCCCAAAATTCTAGTTTACGATATACCCAAATTTTAACAATTTAAAGCAAAAATGCACAAACAACAATTTAGCTTGGATTTTCATGAACTAAAAGCATTAAACCACTCAATATAATATTTATAATGACATGAAAACTTAATTATATTTTAATCTAAGCATTTGATAATTTTTCAAAAACTCTAGTTAGCAAAATAACTTAATTAAGACATTTTATAAGTAAGGGTTTGTAATTAACAACTAGATTAGCTTTCTACAAAACTTAA
This sequence comes from Agapanthus africanus, assembly GCA_030015575.1. Lineage (NCBI taxonomy): Eukaryota > Viridiplantae > Streptophyta > Magnoliopsida > Asparagales > Amaryllidaceae > Agapanthus > Agapanthus africanus. The sequence continues at coordinate 167,590 of JASDDO010000275.1, read as the reverse complement.
AATATTAATCCATATCACTAAACCATGCACAATCGATCACAACCCATTTCCACAACAAAACCCTAACTTGAAATCTTTAATCATGCAATTAAACTCATCAAAACCTAATTAAGCACTTAGTTAACTTAGATTAAAGCAACTAGACAACAAATTTAACAAAAGCATGAGATTATACCTCCCATGTTTGAGATCAAGCTCAAGATGTAGCCTCCCAAAATGCCATCTTGATCCCAAGATCCATAATAGAATGGTCAAGTAAAAATGGGTAGGATTTAGATTTTGATTTTGTGGGCTTTTTGTGTGATTTTTGTTGATTTTTTTAAAGGGAAATGGAGAGGATTTGGGGAGGGCTGCTATTGTTGAGGAGGGAGAGAATTCTCGGCCAGGTTGGGGGAGTGAGGAGAGAGAGGGAGGTGGAGAAAGTGGGGGGAGAAAGTCAAAGTCAAACCAATACCCATATATCTATTCCTTCTCTCTTTATTCTATTCATTTCCTTTTACCAAAAGAAGTGGGGACATGGGGTAAAGGGGGCTGCTGAAAATTCAGCTAAGGAGGGGAGGAAAAATGTGGGGTGTGAGTGTGGGTGTGGAAAAAAAAAGATAAATATTATACCCCCAAAACCATTTACACTAATTTCACCAAATAAGCCTCTTTTCTTCAATATTTTCTAAACCGTTTTGGCAAACCATTTCATTTCAAAAACTAAATGATAAAATTTTGTTTAATGTGTTATGATACACGAAATTTGTTTCAACTCATTCCAATTTGTAATTTTCCCTAATTAAATGTATTAGTGACGGCTTAAAATAATATTAAAATAATTAATTTCGGAAAAATTTTCAGAAAATTTGAAATTTCACCAGTGGCTCAATAAACACCAAATACTAGCAATACATACCTAGAATATGTATATTTAATTTTATAATAAAGATATTTGCATTTTGACTTTTTACAGAAAACCCCCTATTTTACCGTTTTTTCGAAATTTCACCGAAACGATTTTCAAAACGTTACACAGATGATTATTTTTCAGGGGTATTTAGGTCATTCTATATGGAGGCAGATGGTTGCCCTAGGTTTCCAGTTCCCTGCCTATAAATAGTCCAGAGCTTACCAAAGCCAAGGATGCTTATTCTTGTATTTAGGTTTTAGAATACATGTTGTTGTTCTTCTTCCTCTTCTCATCTCTTCTCCATTAAAACCTTGTAGTGAGCTTTTGTGAGTGAAGGATGAATAAAGAGTTCCTTTGGTTACCATGCTTGTCTTATTATTAATTATAATTGCTTGTATTTTTCTTTTGCTAATCTAGTTGTTGTTATTTGTTGTTTGTTTCTTTCTTGTTCTCTTTTTCTTTATCCTTAAACAACAATGATGCTTACGCGTGATCCTTGCCGAGGTGAGGTCGCAAATAGCTAGTTGTAATCTTCTAACCTCTTTCTTTCTATCTTTCTCCTTTGTTTTATTTTCCTTTTTCCTGTAATGGGTGAGTAGTTTTCTAACTCGTTAGGGTAGGATAAGAGAAGTTTGAGAGAAGGAAATCTCTCTCACTCTTTCCTTGCCCAACATCTTAATTCGGACTCCCGTTAATTGAACCACAATCCGCTCCTACGGCACCCTATCATACATGATAGCGGTGATTCCTTAGTGAGACCGGTTGTGGTTGAATTAACCGGAGGTTAAGGCTAAGAGCCAAGAACGGACGGACAAACACCAAAAGGAAGAACTTAAGCGTTTGAAAGCCTAGCTTATACTCGCAAGTTTCTTCCTAGTTGTGCTAATTCCCGTTGTTGCCGATTACCGTAACACCGATATTAAGAATGGCAACGAAAGAAGTGAGCGACTCCTAACTCAAACTAACCTAATCCTAACCCTAACAAGCTCTCTTTACATATCATTTTAGCACATAGTTAATCACAAACAAATCTGGACATTTGGACTTAACTCGTTAAAGCACATAGAAAAAGATTCCCATCTCCCTGCGGACGACCCGTACTCAACCGGCTAGCTACAAGTGAAACCGTCTTGATTGCGGTAATAAACTTAAGCACGCAAAAACTCTACCAATCATAGCCCTCCGTCATTTCATATGGATAGTCAATAGTATTCAAGCTATGTTTGTTGGCCAAAGTCAAGGCACAGTGTTTGGTAGCTATTGAATATTCATATGTAGCATAGATAGATGCGTTGGTTTGGGACAGTCGTACTGCCTTGTTGGCCAAAGTCAAGGGTATGTATGGGTGGGTTCAAATTAACCTGGAGAATGACGGGTAGAACTTGACATGTGACTTATGATTTGTTGGCCAAAGTCAAGGTCATAAGTGCATGGGGCAAAAATCCACATCGGGAGTTTCTAAAGAAACTGAAACTTGCTAGTGTTGAATACCATTTGGAGTTTGATGAATGTTGGTAGGATTCCTTCAACATTATCATACGATGATATTTGGATCCCGATCCTACTGTGAGTACATGCTACTTATCAGGAGATTTGTCACTTAACGATCAATGTTATAAACCAAGTAGGTGCCTAGAAAGGTGTCAGCGGGGCTACGCCCCTAGAGAAAAGAGGTTCTTTAATTAAGGAACTTCGCGAAAGCGTTGGAAAACCTCCCTCGAAATATCGACACTGGCCTGGCTGAACGGTTAAGCAAGTATTGTACGGGGAGAATAGTTCTGGCTAATTCTTCTTTTATGGTTTGAGGAAGGATTCGAGAAACAGTGGGAGCCATCCAGTTTAGATAAATTAAAAACCAATCTAGACTTGCAAGAGCATCATGCTAAAGTATTTTCCTCCCTCTCTCTTAATTGCAGCGACCTTGTGACCATGACTAGGTTACATCTAGATAACAAATTGACTGAATCTGACTTATATGACTAGCAAAGGTCTGTCCAGATGTCCATTGCCTATGATAAGCTGGACCACCCTATTACTACTCAAGATCCCGCCGTCCCAGGTCCAGTTTCCACTGTCACAGACAAGGGAAAAGGATAAAGCGAAAGCCAAGTGCCTCGTGTTGGCTTGAGTTGATGGTGTATACCAGAAGCAGCACGAGAAGATGGACTTAGTTTCCATCTTTTTCCATAACAAAGATTTATATGGAGAGCAATCTCATATCACAAGATATGAGACCTCGAACGAATTAATTCAAGCGAGGTTGGCTGTCGGGTCACCTGTAGGGGACAACGTCCTTACAATGACTAGCTATATTGATGAGCTCACGGACCTGAAAACCACGCTGGAGAACGGGTCAGATACTGACTTGATTCTACAGTCTCTGCCTTCTACCCTGAAGGAAATCAGGGAAGTAGAAGGAAAGGGAAGGGCAAAAGTTTTGTGACTGAATGTAGTAAAAGTGGGACGTTCCTATTGTTACGGGAATGAACATTGGCAGATGGATTGCAGGGCTAGCAAAGCCAGTAGCCAGGATTCGAAGCATGTTGTGGCTTCGGTTTCGGGTGTATTTGTAATAGAGAACTGTATGTCAGTTAACCCTACTTCCTGGGTATTGGATACCGGATCAGGATCTCACATCTGTAATTCATTACAGGCTCTGAGAAACCGTAGGGTTATCAGGATAGGTGATATGACTCTCAGGGTTGCTAACGGAATGGGCATGAACGCTGAATCCGTAGGGGAATATCATCTTGGACTGACAACTGGGCAGATATTGATTCTGTGTAACTGTTTTTATGTACCAGGTGCGACTTGTAATATCATATCTGTATCCTTACTTTCTAAGGAAGGATATGATTTTACTTTTGAAAGCGATGTGGTCCACATCCACCTAAATCAAGTTCTGATTGGGTCAGGTACATTAAAAAACGGGATATACGTATTGAATCTAGCTCAGATTTTCAGTGTCCAGAACACACTTAAAAGAAAGTCTCTGGAATTAAATCAGGCTTTCTTATGGCATTGTAGACTGGGTCACATCAATGAGAGAAGGCTGACTAAGTTACATACAGAAGGATATTTGGATCCGTTCGAATATCAATCATATGCAACTTGTCAATCCTGTCTCAAAGAAAAGATGACAAAGACTCCGTTCACTGGACACGGAGTAAGAGCGAGCGAGCTCTTGGGGCTCGTACACAGTGATGTGTGCGGTCCAATGTCTACACATGCGCGAAGCGGTTATTCTTACTTCATTACTTTTACGGATGATTTTTCAAGGTACGGATATGTCTTCTTAATGAAACATAAATCTGAAGCCTTCAAAAAATTCTAGGAATATAAGAATGAAGTAGAAAAACAAACATGCAAAAGTATCAAGACACAGAGATCGGATCGAGGTGGTGAATACTTGAGTGCCGAGTTCCTGGATTACCTAAAAGAGAATGGAATTCTCTCTCAGCTTACTCCTCCATACACTCCACAACATAACGGTGTATCGGAGAGACGGAACCGAACCCTATTAGATATGGTACGTTCCATGATGAGTAACGCTGAATTGTCGCGATCATTCTGGGGATATGCACTAGAATCAGCTGCATACCTTTTGAACCGAGTTCCAACTAAGACTGTGCCTACCACACCATATCAGATATGGTATGGGAAGAAACCCTATCTTAAGCACATTAAGACATGGGGATGTCCAGCTTTTGTAAAGAAGCAGCATGCGGATAAGCTCGAGGTACGTTCAGTAAAATGCAAGTTTGTGGGATATCCAAAGAACTCCAAGGGATATTATTTCTATTACGCAGAGGAACAAAAGGTTTTTGTTTCTCGTCATGCCTGCTTCTTAGAAACTGAGTTTTTAGAAAATCAGATAAGTGGGAGCGCAATAGAACTGGAAGAAATTCCAGAACCACAAGCTATTACTGAAACCTTGGTAGAACAAGAAGGTTCAGGCGAACCGGACGTCCCAACGCCTATCCGCAGAAGTAGTAGGCAGTCTCATCCGCTCGAGAGATACTACAGTTTTCTCATAGACGGGAATCGAGAAGATTGCATCATTGACAATGATGACCCTACTAGCTTCCAGCAAGCCATTTAGAGCGGTGACTCGGCAAAATGGCTGGATGCAATGCGGACCGAAATGGAGTCCATGTACACTAACAAAGTATGGACTTTGGACATTACTCCAGATGGGGTAAAACCCGTAGGATGCAAATGGATCTTCAGAAAGAAGATTGGTGTAGATGGACAGGTTGAAACCAATAAGGCTAGACTTGTTGCAAAGGGTTTCCGTCAAAGACCTGGTTTGGACTATGACGAAACCTTTTCTCCAGTGGCTATGCTCAAATCCATTCGGGTCCTTCTTGCTATTACCGCCTTCCACGATTATGAGATCTGGCAGATGGACGTAAAGACGGCCTTTCTAAATGGTAATTTGGAAGAGTGCGTCTATATGGATCAGCCAGAGGGATTCATTCAGAGTGGGAGCAGCGGTAAAGTATGCAAGTTGTTTAAGTCCATTTATGGACTAAAGCAAGCATCGCGGAGTTGGAACATATGTTTTGATAATGCTGTCAAAGAATTCGACTTTATCAAAAATCCAGATGAGCCATGCATATACAGAAAGATTGTAGGGAGAGCTGTAGTTTTCCTCGTCTTGTACGTGGATGACATTCTCCTAATAGGAAATGATATTCCTATGTTACAGTCAGTCAAAAGATTCTTGTCACAGAAATTCTCCATGAAGGACCTGTGTGATGCCACTTACATTCTGGGGATCCAGATCTATCGTGATAGATCAAAAAGGATGTTGGGACTTTTGCAGTCCAGGAACATAGACACCATATTGAAAAGATTCAGTATGGAAGATTCTAAGCACGGTAACCTACCGGCTTGTCACGGAATCACCCTCTCTAAAGAGATGTCTTCCAAGACTGATTTGGAAAGGGATCGCATGTCGATTATACCCTACGCTTCTGCAGTAGGCTCTATAATGTATGCGATGTTATGTACCAGACCAGATGTAGCATACGCATTGAGCGTTGTAAGCCGGTATCAGGCAAACCCAGGGAAGAAGCACTGGATAGCAGTAAAGAACATTCTCAAGTACCTGAAGAGGACTAAGGAGATGTTCTTGGTGTATGGCGGAAAAGACCTCCAGATCGAGGCCTTTGCCGACTCCAGCTTCCAGAGCGACAAGGATGACTCCAAGTCCATGTCCGGTTATGTCTTTACCCTCAATGGAGGGGCGGTCAGTTGGAAGAGTTCCAAGCAGGAGACCGTTGCTGACTCAACAATGGAAGCGGAGTACATAGCTTCTTGCGATGCAGCAAAAGAAGCTGTCTGGATGAAGAAGTTCCTCACAGAACTTCAGGTGGTTCCTTCCAGTGTTGGTCCAATACCTCTGTATTGCGACAACAACGGCGCTATAGCTTTAGCGAAGGAACCCAGGTCCCATCAGAAGTCCAGACACATCTTAAGGCGGTATCACCTGATCAGGGAGATCGTAGATCGCCGAGAGATCGAGGTGAAAAGAGTAGAGATGGAGAATAACATTGCTGATCCATTCATAAAGGCCATTCCTCAGACACAGTTCGAGAGGCTATTCGAGATGATAGGACTTCGATATGCCAGCTCATGACCCTAGTGCAAGTGGGAGATTGTTAGTGTATATGCCCTAGGGGCCATTATTGTATCATACTAGGTTGTATATTACTTAATGGAAGCTTAGGATATTCACAGTTATACAACAGTCTTGCTAAAAATGGTAGTATGCTACTTGGTTTGTGTCTACTTTAATGTGTGAATATGTTTCTTGTAACGTATCACTTATACATATTAGTAGAGCCCATAGGATCTTTGCTTGATTACCAGCGTTGTGATGGCAGTCACACTAGTGGGGGCTGGGTAGTCTATAAGCAACATCCTATACTTGTCCCTATTCGTAGGATTATCGAGACAGGGCATCGATACTCCGGAGTAGACTAGTGTCTACACTTCTCATCCCAGTTGGGGAGATGGTCTGTCCCACAGCCATCAGTACGTCGTACTGGAGATAGTATACAGGTGCTCGTTGGGTTACGGGTACACCGGACAAGACTCGCAGGAAAACTGACTGGATGGTATTATACGTAACGTCAGATAGCAGTTCTCAGGTGACATATGTGCAGATAGTCTGTTGACTTAAGGTCATCATTTGTCTCGTGTGAGTTCCCACTGTGCTTTGATTACTACCCTACCACGGCTCAAAGGAGTCGTGCAAACAGGTTTTAGTTGGGTACAGTCCCGAGCCACATAGAGGCAGTGAGCGACTGTTAGGGATTCGTCTATCCCGGTATATGGAGTTGATATCGCACTGTGATCGGTTGGTCATTACCATAAGTCCCTAGCCAAGGCTGATTGAGAATTACTGGTGGACTGATCAGTAGATTCTCGGATGGTCTTGAGCCATACCGACACGACTTGTACGGTTATTAGGGGTCTGATGCTTACCACCTCCCTAGACCATACATACGATACTCTTAGACGAACAGACCGGGCTGCGCGGATATTGTCACGAACAGGCTCAGTAGGAATTCGGATGGGTTTCCTCATCAGCCTTCTTATCGACATCTACCTAGGGACCGTTACGTACAGCTAGTGCCGCTTGATGTCACGTCCCGAAAGTACGGAACATGACCGGCACTTAAACTACGAAACGTCTCGAGGAGTACGTAATCTAAGTAAGCCGAAAACCCAGAAATCCAAACCAAGAAAAGTAGTAGAGTGAAGGAAAAACAACTTAAAACAAGTAGTTTTAAAAGCATAGCCGAATTATACGTTTTTTTTTTTTAAAAAAAACATCAAGTATTTCTTGAAAATTTCGGCAGAGTCTCCTTTGTAAATACTGGCTCCTAAACGGGATACAACATGAATAGTATACGAAATCAATAAAAGGCATCCCCAAGCGGGAGCTAGCTCTTCGTCAATCGACGGTCACAACCACACAAGCAATATAATATACAACGCCAAGGGCGAGGATCAAAACTCAAAAGGAAACTCAAAACAACAAGAAATCCACAGAAATACAACGCGCGACTCTAAGGTCGAAAGAATAACATCACTGGTCTCTATCTCAAAAATAAATACATGTTTGGTTGATGGAATTAACTAGATACAACTGAATAATATTATACAAGGTAATATGATGGGTACGATACCAAAAAAACCCACCTACTAGCAAGTCACCCGAACGAAACTGTGCCCGCAAAGCCGTAATGAAACCTGTACGGCAAACCTGCAAGAAAGTGGGGCACAACGGGGGTGAGTTGCCAACTCGTGAATAGAAAAACATCTACGAATAGAAATCGCATGTATGACGCAATCCTAGGTCATACGATCAATATATATCCTCAAATATATAACCAGCAGCCTATAACAATGGCTAGGGTATACCTCTAAACAACAGTAATACCAAGTGCTCGTGTCAGTGTCTCAGATAGCAATATATCATATGGATGATGTATGAATACATGAAAACAGAGTACATGTACTAAAGAAACTGCTTTCATAACTCAGTGAGATTTCTGTATTTTAAAAAAAAATGAGGTAACATAAGGAAATCAGTATAAACCGTGTCTAGCATCGACACAAAAACATAAATCCACATATCTCAATATCTCAGGCTCCGGCTACCCGGACTGACCTGGATCATCAAATCTCAGTACCTCAATATCTCGAAATCTCAATGTATCAAATCTCAATATCTAGGGCGCCGTCAGTCCAGACCGGCCCCTACCATCCATCTCAAGACTACGAAGGTATCCTCCGGATATCCGACGCGTCGGGTAAAATCACCGGTCGGTCGTGGTCCCCTGCCAGGCTCACATCGTCATCATCACGCGCTTCTTGCCCTGGGGTACCTTACCGGGTCCACCATGTACCCGAAACGGTTCATTCGCCTCCTCGAATCGGGTCTCGAAATCCATCAGCAAACTCGTGGTGGACGACTCATACATCATGGGAAAACTGCGCTTTTCATTTAAAAAAAGAGAGAGAAGAAGTTTGTATAAGTTTTGCGGTTTTCCCCCAAATCCAAAAAATCTCATGGAAATCCGAATCCAAAATCTCAATAGCACGTAAAATAGTGAATATATGCATGAGAATCCATGAATGCGGCATAACAATGAATAACAGTATGCATGAAGTAGCAGGTAATAACTACAACATCTAAACTAGCATATAAGGCAAGTACACTAATATCACGTCTAAACTATTAGCTAACAGGCTATGTGGATGTAATAGAATTTTCTAAGTGTACGTGACATGGCAATTACCGATGAAGATGTGTGTGAGCCGGCAAGTAAGTGTACGTGGTACATACACATCATCGGTAATGGTGATGGTGTCCTAACAGCATGATATCAATAATGAAATATGAATTACAATAAGTATGCGATGCGGAGCAACAGCAATAATATGCGGGAGCTGAATACTAGACACAACGATAACTAAACTGCATTAGCCTAATATAAGTCCTACAATAGTGCCTTTTGAAATAACACGAATCGCGGTGTTTTGAAAATAAGGGCTACGGTGTTTTTAAGAAAAGATACGTCTTTTGAAATATCCGTAGAATCCCTTGACCTGTCATAAAAATACCCATGATTCGTTAGTTTTGAAATAAGTAGGAGTCTAATCTAGTCTAACAACTACACTAAACTATACGGCTGAACTAACAAGCTGAACTACAGGTAAGGAAACCGCCTAATATCTGAGTCGATACGTATACATACCTGTATATATATTAGTCGGTGATCCCGCCTCAATAATATCATATCCGATACCATATCTATAATCAGATATCTCAAGTCAAGAGTGCGGATCAATCATCAATATATAGCTCGTACGTAAATCCGTCGTACGGCATCCCCAAATCTGGGTACGGGTCAATATCATACTCATCACACTGTTCATCTGGTATCCTCTTTATCAAGATCATCATCTGGGGTACTGACCTACGTCTAGTACACTACTAATATCACTATTCACATGGCATTGTCATCCAAAGATCCGCTGTAACATCAGGACGTATCTCAAGTACGAATCCTGCCATATCACCGATCTCACGGCCTCAACTCAAATCTCATCGACTCATCTCAATCCCAAGTATCATCCGCAAATCCAGTATGTGAACACCTAGTCCCATACCCAGGTGAACACATAAACACATCTCCCTATATATGCACAGGTAATAACATAGATGTATGCATGTGTGTGTGTGCGTGTGTGGGTGTAACAACTACTCTAGGGTTTCGCAACTAACACAAAACTAATCCATGAACACCTAGGATCTACCTTTATCATCAAGTCTCATATCAACATAAAATATATAATCAAAATATATGTGTGTATACGTAATGTATACATCACCAGGAACTGCGGGGGTGCTATACGCCATCCACCCGACTTCTCCCCGTAAATATAAATCTACTCACCTGGTCCTTACTCGCCTGTGCCGATGTCGCCATGCGCTTGCTTGTCGTCTCGAAGTCCACATGGGGTACCTACATATCATAACGTACCGTATCGCATTAAAACCAAATTCGAAATCGAAACGGCATACGAAAATCAAATCGGCACGCGTATCACGCATAGGTCAAAACCTATCGCCTACGGATGCAAGAATAGCCAAACCAACCCTCGATGTCGATGTACAAACGTCAAAATATCGAGAAAAACCCAAACACTCTCATTTGCGAATTCACGAACACTAATTATAATATAAAATAGGTTAGAATTCACAAAAACCCCAAATTCACCTTAAAAGCCATTTTTCCGAAAATCTAGCAAGCAAAAATTACCCGTTTTAGTACAAAACTCGACGTTTAAACAAATCTAGAGGCCATAATACTTATTAAATATCTTAAATAAGTCATAAAAACAATTCCCATAATTTAATCTCATTAAATTCCATTAACCCCAAAATTCTAGTTTACAAAATACTCAATTTTAACAATTTTATAGCAAAAATACACAAACAACAATTTAGCTTGGATTTTCATGAGCTAAAGGCATTAAACCACTCAATATAATATTTATAATGACATGTAACCTTAATTAGAATTTTATCTCACCAAAATATAATTATTTTAAAAACCTAGTTTACAATTTATATAATTATCACAATTTAAATCAACAAAAATGCAAACTAGTAACTTAATTTGATTTAGCAAAACATTGATATGTCAAATACATCCCACAACCATAGTCTCACAACACAAAACCCTAACTAGATTTTTTACAAACCCTAATCCAAACCTTCTCTAGCAAACCCACAACTTTTAATTAAACCGAAATTAAGCACTTAACAAGCTTCAATAAGGAATTTAAACCAAAAAGAACAATGGGTCAAAACTTATACCTCACAACCATGAATCAAACTACAAATCTAGACCTCCACTTTGGAATCCTTGCACCAAGATCCATGCTAAAGAAGATGAGGGAAAATGGGTAGGAATCGGATTTGGATTTTAGCTTGATTTTCGAGGTATTTTGATGAATTTTTTATGCAAAATGAGAGAGGGAGAAAGAGGGGCTGTTGTTGATGCAGGAAATGGTAGGGCTCGGCTGAAATTGAGGGAAGAGGAGAGAGAGTGAGGTGGGGAAAGATAACATCTAGTCAACCTAGTCAAAGTCCACTCTCATTTCTACATTTCCTTTTTCTTTTCATTTCTTTTCTTTTGCAACACAAGTGGGGAAAAGATTGAGGGAGGGGCTGCTGAATGCAGCCAAGAAAAAAGATAAATGGGTGTGTGTGAGTGTGGGTATGGGTGTGGGGTGATGGAAAATGATAAATACTATACCCCCAAACATCCATTAACACAAAATTCACCAAAAAGCCTTTTTTTCTTCGATATTTTCTAAACCGTTTTGGCAAACTATTTCATTTCAAAAACCACATGATAAAATTTTATTTAATGTGTTATGATACAAAAAATTTGTTTCAACTCATTCCAATTTGTAATTTTCCCTAATTAAATGTATTAGTGACGGCTTAAAATAATATTTAAATAATTAATTTCGGAAAAAATTTCAGAAAATTTAAAATTTCACCAGTGGCTCAATAAACACAAAATACTAGCAATTTCATAGCTAGAATATGTATATTTAATTTTATAATAAAAATATTTGTATTTTGAGTTTTTACAGAAAACCCCCTTATTTTACCGATTTTCCGAAATTTCACCGAAACGATTTTCTAAACGTTACTATCTTACCCCATTAAAGAAATTCGGTCCCCGAATTTAAATTAAAACTCCCCACAAATACTAAAACGCCTAAGCAAAACCATCAAGTCGTCGGGGCTCCGAAATCGTAAATACATAAAACAAATCGTAGCGCAGTGCATGCGCTTGAAAAATGAGTATATAACTCAAAATCAAAACTTCGTCAAGCATCTCGCAGTCATCGGAGTCATGGTAATGACACAAATGTCAAACCCAATACAAAACTAATATGATATAACTCGAAACTATACACGTAAATATCAAATCTATATATGTAAATATCCGAAGGAAATGCATGCCGAATTTTTTTAAAGTTGCTGTGCAATGCGCATAACACTGCGCAGTGGCGGACGTCTATCATAAGAAAATAACCATATACATATATACCTTTTGTTTAAAATGTACTTTCCACCATTTTGGAAAAAATTTAAAAGGCTTTCCTTATTTTAAACGTTTCGTGTCATATCAGACACGTAGATAAATACTGAGACTATAGCTCGCTTTTGGAATTCCCTTCGATAGCTATCAATGCATGCAAAATATATTCAGGTACTGTCCTCTGACTAGTCCTGCTCAGTACAAAAACTCATAGCAATCATCATAAAAATGTACTGCTCCATAAGAAATCAATCCCAAAATATGCATATAAATGCTATGTGCGTCTTGTGCGCATGGAAATCAAAATCCATATATGTGCCCTACATGCGCACAGAAACAACATCTAAGTGCATCGGTTATGCACACAACATCTGTCATAGGCAACGTGTGTGCCTGAAAGCAAGGACAGGTGCGTCTGGCACGCACGAAAAATCTCGATTTAGTGCATCTGGTGTGCACCAAAATCGCTTCTCAAAACATGCGCTCAACATGCGCGAAAATCCAAACCAGGTGCATCCATCATTCACGAAATCATGAAATCCAATATCAAGCGCCGAACATGCGCAAAATCCAATCATGTGCATAAGGTGCACAAAACCAATATCGAGCATCACAATCGAAATCGAAGTTCAGTGCATCTAAGTGCACAAAATGTGTATCTCTGCACTGCAAGCATATGTGAACTATACTGAGTGCAAAAACCAAATCGTATGCGTCTATACGCATAAATCAACTCAACGTTATGAAATCCATATAATCACAAACATGAGAAACCAAGGCACGAAAACTATCTCAAGTGCAACAACTGTGCAAAAATCGTAAATACTCAGTAGGTGCAACCATGGTGCATGAAAACGATATCAAGAAACTCAATCATCAAAACCAAATCATGCGAATAGATCGCTCAAAATACCAAAATCAAGTATGGCGGAATAGTCCCGCTCAAGCATATCCTCCAAGAATCTCTGGCCAACTGTCGTGGTCACTCATAGCATGTCTCGTCGACGATCCTGAACTCTAGCCTGCCAGTGTGCGTAACATGACCACTCCTGGGTCCAAGTCTTCTCGTAATTCATTCCAGAAAGTTCCAGTCGAGATCTCTCCCAAATATCGTCTCTGCCGAACTATCCGAAAGTCATCGTCCCCTACTAGATCTGTTCTCGTTCCGGAACGGCTGCATACTCATCGCGACTCCTTCTGGAAGGTATATCCAAGTACAACGTCTCGGCATGCGTATCGCATCTCTGATGTCGGTGGAGTGGAACGCCATCTTATCAAGATCTCATACGAATCTCTTACTCCACTTTCTTTAATGTCGACTGCTTCGGACTCATCTCGTCGTGGCTCTATGGACTGAGCTCCTACGGCCATCCTCGTATCTGGAGCCTCCTAAGAAATGCATCTCACCACCTGGCATCCGAATGAAGTCGAACCATCCGATCGATTCGTTAAAACCTCATAATCCTCCAAGAGCTCAACATCTTGGGTATAGTTCAACAGTATCGAGTACGTACCACAGCATCGATGGTCCAGCCATAGAAGGGCAAACCTAAGCCTCACTAATGGCACCGCGGAACTGCCGTAAACCCTAAGGTTCAAAGGCTTTTACACGGTCATTAAGTCGAGTTAGGGTTTCATTCTTCTAGAGGGTCCATAGAATTGCCTGCATGTCTTTCCGAATACTTTAAACTTAGAATAATAGGTTTCTGACATTTGATCGTCTCTGTCGACTCTCAACGTCTCTGCGTGAAGTCGTCTTTAGCTGGAATCAATCTATCTGATGACCTCGCATCGGGTAGGCGAACGAACCACATGTCCTAGTCATTCATCCTCGGGTGACTATCGACCTTCTATCATCTCTTAGTATAACTCGTACTGCAATAGCTCCAACATCTGGGGCGATATCTCGTCGTTCGCAGTAATAACTGGCTCGCTCGTCTGCACGCTGAACAGTGCCTCAATCATCATGAATAAGCAATACGCCAACGGTTATCAAAGTCTGGCTGGCCTCTATCATTAGCTCAATCTTCTGATACTGATCGGTACGTCCGAGAAATTTCGTAAAGGCGATCCGCCAAACGCTCGTGGCGCGAAAACACAGTAAAAAGACACATCTCCGCAATCGCGTGTCGCCGAAATTACGCCCTGGTCAGTCCTCGTTCGTGATGAGCTCGTGCTGACCGCAACTCTAGCCGTAGCTCTCCCTACCCGTAATCTTGGCAGCAAAACCATAACTGGTACCGATGAGGCTAGATCAGGAATGAATATGATACTGAACAAAGAAATGTACATCCTAAGGCTTCTCAAGTGGAGTAGCGTATCGTAAGTATGCCGCGGAACATACCCACGGTACGTCACTCTACTTTAGTCACCTATTCCATCAACCAAGGGTCATCCTACGCTCCGAAGGTAAAACCTAACGCTCTGATACCAACATTGTCACGTTCCGAAAGTACGGAACATGACCGGCACTTAAACTACGAAACGTCTCGAGGAGTACGTAATCTAAGTAAGCCGAAAACCCAGAAATCCAAACCAAGAAAAGTAGTAGAGTGAAGGAAAAACAACTTAAAACAAGTAGTTTTAAAAGCATAGCCGAATTATGCGGTTTTTTTTTTAAAAAAACATCAAGTATTTCTTGAAAATTTCGGCAGAGTCTCCTTTGTAAATACTGGCTCCCAAACGGGATACAACATGAATAGTATACGAAATCAATAAAAGGCATCCCTAAGCGGGAGCTAGCTCTTCGTCAATCGACGGTCACAACCACACAAGCAATATAATATACAACGCCAAGGGCGAGGATCAAAACTCAAAAGGAAACTCAAAACAACAAGAAATCCACAGAAATACAACGTGCGACTCTAAGGTCGAAGGAATAACATCACTGGTCTCTATCTCAAAAATAAATATATGTTTGGTTGATGGAATTACTAGATACAACTGAATAATATTATACAAGGTAATATGATGGGTACGATACCAAAAAAAAACCCACCTACTAGCAAGTCATCCGAACGAAACTGTGCCCGCAAAGCCGTAATAAAACCTGTACGGCAAACCTGCAAGAAACTGGGGCACAACGGGGGTGAGTTGCTAACTCGTTAATAGAAAAACATCTACGAATAGAAATTGCATGTATGACGCAATCCTAGGTTATACGATCAATATATATCCTCAAATATATAACCAGCAGCCTATAACAATGGCTAGGGTATACCTCTAAACAACAGTAATACCAAGTGCTCGTGTCAGTGTCTCAGATAGCAATATATCATATGGATGATGTATGAATGCATGAAAACAGAGTACATGTACTAAAGAAACTGCTTTCATAACTCAGTTAGATTTCTGTATTTTTAAAAAAAATGAGGTAACATAAGGAAATCAGTATAAACCGTGTCTAGCATCGACACAAAAACATAAATTCACATATCTCAATATCTCAGGCTCCGGCTACCCGGACTGACCTGGATCATCAAATCTCAGTACCTCAATATCTCGAAATCTCAATATATCAAATCTCAATATCTAGGGCGCCGTCGGTCCAGACCGGCCCCTACCATCCATCTCAAGACTACGAAGGTATCCTCCGGATATCCGACGCGTCGAGTAAAATCATGTAAGTGCACGGCGGCGCCCCGACCGTCAAACCGACGCCGGAATGCGGAAGCGGTGATAAACTTTAATTTTGCGAACTTAGCAAACCGGCACCACCGCGCACTAAACCCGGATCGGGCCATTAAACTAAATCTAGCTAACTACAAAGAGAAGGGGAAGAGATATACCGACGATCCAAGTCCTCCGGTCTTCTCGTCATCGTCCCGATCTCCTGCGGAATGTCCCGTCTCCTCCTCGTCGCCGGAAGTACACCACATCGCCTTCTTCTTTTACGGGCTCCCACCTCAATGCCGAGGCAACTCGGGCACGAAGCCGGCTACTCGACATGCCCAAGGTTCGCTGTAGAATATGTAGTGAACTATTTATCTCATTTTGGGGTTATCGGAATTGCCTTTTGGTGGAGGGATGAAACAAGAACAATGTGGAGGAACTTGGGGATTTTTCTAACATCAAGAGAGCAAAAATCCCCACTACAAAAATGGGTAACCCCTCCTCCAAGCTTGGCCGGCCATAACTAGAGGGGGAGGAGAGAATGAGAATGAGAGAGTCAAGTGTGTAACCAAAGAGGGAGCCATTCTCATAATCCAAAAAAGGGAAAGAGAAAGAAGGCTATCATACAAAAGGAAATGATCACCAAAAAGATCCTCACTCAACAACCATACCATCTCCCATCATCAACAATCATCAAGCATGATGACTTCAAAAAGTCAAGCCATCATGAAGAGGTCAAGGTCAAGGAATGGTGAGCCATCATGATATAAGGAAATATGCAAAGACCCCCCTCCACAATTGCTTATTTGCAACAATGCAAATAAGCCCTCCTCCACCAATCTTCGGCCAATGAACGGAACAAAGGAAATCGGCCGAAACTAAAAGCAAACTGGCAACTCCAGAAAACTGGTCCCGTAATAAATTACAGGAAATCCCCGATACTGTGCATACACACCCGCATCTGTATTTCGACCGAAATACAAATGCAATGAGACAAAATCTACACTGTACTATACCAGGATCCGGCTTATACCAAAACCGGCCAGTAATGTCTGTTCGATCCTGATCCGTGCAATACCGCACGTATCTGATTGAACCCTGCCATATAACCATACGGCCTATAGTACAAACTGTCCGATCCTGATCCGTGCAATACCGCACGTATCTGATCGGACCCTGCCATATCTCCATACTGCCTCTACAACCTTTCGCCCGAAAGCTGAGTAACTGAATGTGGGGGACTCTAAAGACTCGTCAACACCTCGGTTGTGGATTTAACCACTAGCACGTCAGAGGTATAAGCCAATACGTAACGGGCTACCAGGTTGACCAAAAGGGATGTCTGCGAGCGAACTCAGCCTGACAACCCTACTGAGCCTGTCAGTGACAATATCCGTGCAGTCCGGTCCGTTCGTCTATGAGTATCGCATGGCGGGCCTAGGGGGTTGGTAAAAGTCAGACCCCCAAAAGCGGTACAAGTCGTGTCGGAGTGTAGCCCAGAACACCCTGAGATACTACTGGAATACCTACCAGTAAATCTCCTTGCCTTGGCCAAGGACTTTGTGTAATGGCTCTCCTAGACACAGCACGACCTCACCCCCAATACCGGGAGAGACGAACCCCTGAAGATACGCTCACTGTCTCCATGTGGCTCGGGACTGTACCCAACTAAAACCTGTTTGCACGACTCCTTTGAGCCGTGGTAGGGTAGTAATCAAAGTACAGTGGGAACTCACACGAGACAAATGACGATCCCCAGGTCGATGAACTAACCTGCACACATGTCACCAGGGAACTGCCATCTGACGTCTGGTATATGACCAACTAGCATGTTCCCGGCGAGTCATGTCCGGTGTACTCATAACCCAATGAGCACCTGTATACATCTTAGGTGATCCAACTGACACCAGTGGCTTGTGAGACCGGCCACTGCCCCTCGTCGGGGTCTCGACTGTATACACTAGTCTACTATGGAGAATCGATGCCCTGTCTCGAAACTCTCACGACTAGGGACCTTTTAAGGATATGCTTATAGACCCCCAGCTCCCACTTATATGATCGCCCTCATACTGCTGGTGGTCAAGCAAGAATCCTAGGGGCTCTATCAATGTGTAATAGCAACCTGTAAGGTCACCTAAAACAGTACACGATGATAAAGATGAACCAGATAGCAAACTATCATCTCGAGTAAGACTGTCCTACCGGGATAGGTCCTCCCTCAATCATTGCAATCACGTACCTGTGATCCAATAATTGACTCTGAGGGCACTACCTCCAACAAATCACAGGTCGGTCGTGGTCCCATGCCAGGCTCACATCGTCATCATCACGCGCTTCTTGCCCCGGGGTACCTTACCGGGTCCACCATGTACCCGAAACGGTTCATCAGTCTCCTCGAATCGGGTCTCGATATCCATCAGCAAACTCATGGTGGACGACTCATACATCATGGGAAAACCGCGCTTTTCATTTAAAAAAAGAGAGAGAAGAAGTTTGTATAAGTTTTGCGGTTTTCCCCCAAATCCAGAAAATCTCATGGAAATCCGAATCCAAAATCTCAATAGCACGTAAAATAGTGAATATATGCATGAGAATCCATGAATGCGGCATAACAATGAATAACAGTATGCATGAAGTAGCAGGTAATAACTACAATATCTAAACTAGCATATAAGGCAAGTACACTAATATCACGTCTAAACTATTAGCTAACAGGCTATGTCGATGTAATAGTATTTTCTAAGTGTACGTGACATGGCAATTACCGATGAAGATGTGTGTGAGCCGGCAAGTAAGTGTACGTGGTATATACGCATCATCGGTAATGGTGATGGTGTCCTAACAGCATGATATCAATAATGAAATATGAATTACAATAAGTATGCGATGCGGAGCAACAGCAATAATATGCGGGAGCTGAATACTAGACACAACGATAACTAAACTGCATTAGCCTAATATAAGTCCTACAATAGTGCCTTTTGAAATAACACGAATCGCGGTGTTTTGAAAATAAGGGCTACGGTGTTTTTAAGAAAAGATACGTCTTTTGAAATATCCCTAGAATCCCTTGACCTGTCTTTTAAAATACCCACGATTCGTTAGTTTTGAAATAGGTAGGAGTCTAATCTAGTCTAACAACTACACTAAACTATACGGCTGAACTAACAAGCTGATCTACAGGTAAGGAAACCGCCTAATATCTGAGTCGATACGTATACATACCTGTATATATATTAGTCGGTGATCCCGCCTCAATAATATCATATCTGATACCATATCTATAATCAGACATCTCAAGTCAAGAGTGCGGATCAATCATCAATATATAGCTCGTACGTAAATCCGTCGTACGGCATCCCCAAATCTGGGTACGGGTCAATATCATACTCATCACACTGTTCATCTGGTATCCTCTTTATCAAGATCATCATCTGGGGTACTGACCTACGTCTAGTACACTACTAATATCACTATTCACATGGCATTGTCATCCAAAGATCCGCTATAACATCAGGACGTATCTCAAGTACGAATCCTGCCATATCACCGATCTCACGGCCTCAACTCAAATCTCATCGACTCATCTCAATCCCAAGTATCATCCGCAAATCCAGTATGTGAACACCTAGTCCCGTACTCAGGTGAACACATAAACACATCTCCCTATATATGCACAGGTAATAACATAGACGTATGCATGTGTGTGTGTGCGTGTGTGGGTGTAACAACTACTCTAGGGTTTCGTAACTAACACTAAACTAATCCATGAACACCTAGGATCTACCTTTATCATCAAGTCTCATATCAATATAAAATATATAATCAAAATATATGTGTGTATACGTATTCGTATACATCACCAGGAACTGCGGGGGTGCTATACGCCATCCACCCGACTTCTCCCCGTAAATATAAATCTACTCACCTGGTCCTTACTCGCCGGTGCCGATGTCGCCACGCGCTTGCTTGTCGTCTCGAAGTCCACATGGGATACCTACATATCATAACGTACCGTATCGCATTAAAACCAAATTCGAAATCGAAACGGTATACGAAAATCAAATCAGCACGCGTATCACGCATAGGTCAAAACCTATCGCCTACGGATGCAAGAATAGCCAAACCAACCCTCGATGTCGATGTACAAACGTCAAAATATCGAGAAAAACCCAAACACTCTCATTTGCGAATTCACGAACACTAATTATAATATAAAATAGGTTAGAATTCACAAAAACCCCAAATTCACCTTGAAAGCCATTTTTCCGAAAATCTAGCAAGCAAAAATTACCCGTTTTAGTACAAAACTCGACGTTTATACAAATCTAGCGGCCATAATACTTATTAAATATCTTAAATAAGTCATAAAAATAATTCCCATAATTTAATCTCATTAAATTCCATTAACCCCAAAATTCTAGTTTACAAAATACCCAATTTTAACAATTTTATAGCAAAAATACACAAACAACAATTTAGCTTGGATTTTCATGAGCTAAAGGCATTAAACCACTCAATATAATATTTATAATGACATGTAACCTTAATTAGAATTTTATCTCACCAAAATATAATTATTTTAAAAACCTAGTTTACAATTTATATAATTATCACAATTTAAATCAACAAAAATGCAAACTAGCAACTTAATTTGATTTAGCAAAACATTGATATGTCAAATATATTCCACAACCATAGTCTCACAACACAAAACCCTAACTAGATTTTTCACAAACCCTAATCCAAACCTTCTCTTGCAAACCCACAACTTTTAATTAAACCGAAATTAAGCACCTAACAAGCTTCAATAAGGAATTTAAACCAAAAAGAACAATGGGTCAAACCTTATACCTCACAACCATGAATCAAACTACAAATCTAGACCTCCACTTTGGAATCCTTGCACCAAGATCCATGCTAAAGAAGATGAGGGAAAATGGGTAGGAATCGGATTTGGATTTTAGCTTGATTTTTGAGGTATTTTGATGAATTTTTGATGCAAAATGAGAGAGGGAGAAGGAGGGGCTGTTGTTGATGCAGGAAATGGGAGGGCTCGGCTGAAATTGAGGGAAGAGGAGAGAGAGTGAGGTGGGGAAAGATAACATCTAGTCAACCTAGTCAAAGTCCACTCTCATTTCTACATTTCCTTTTTCTTTTCATTTCTTTTCTTTTGCAACACAAGTGGGGAAAAGATTGTGGGAGGGGCTGCTGAATTCAGCCAAGAAAAAAGATAAATGGGTGTGTGTGAGTGTGGGTATGGGTGTGGGGTGATGGAAAATGATAAATACTATACCCCCAAACATCCATTAACACTAAATTCACCAAAAAAGCCTTTTTTTTCTTCGATATTTTCTAAACCGTTTTGGCAAACCATTTCATTTCAAAAACCACATGATAAAATTTTATTTAATGTGTTATGATACAAAAAATTTGTTTCAACTCATTCCAATTTGTAATTTTCCCTAATTAAATGTATTAGTGACGGCTTAAAATAATATTTAAATAATTAATTTCGGAAAAATTTTCAGAAAATTTAAAATTTCACCAGTGGCTCAATAAACACAAAATACTAGCAATTTCATAGATAGAATATGTATATTTAATTTTATAATAAAAATATTTGTATTTTGAGTTTTTACAGAAAACACCCTTATTTTACCGATTTTCCGAAATTTCACCGAAACGATTTTCAAAACGTTACACTTGCGGTCTGTGGTTAAACCCACTGCCAACGTAGTGTCGAGTCTTTAGAGTCCCACACAGAGAGTTTCCTTGCTTCAAGCGAAACGATATAGAGGTCGTATGGTTTTACGACAAGGGTTCGGATGCATACGCGTTTAAACGCACGTACAACGTTCGAACAGTTTTTACTAGCCGGCTTTGGTTTAAGCCAGATTCTAGTATCGGGTTATTGGATTTATAAAGTCTAAAGTTTTTCCGTTTTTTCACGGATAGGAGGGGCGTTCTCGTAATTTGACGGGAAGCCTCTAGAAGAGTGATGACTTGAGGGTTTAGGTGGCATAAGCAATTAATGATCTAGTGACTCGTTTAGATGAAGTTAATGAAGCATTTATTGCTTAATGACTCACTTAATGATTCATTGCATATATTTAATGAAGCATGATGATAATGCATTTGATTTATTCATTTGATAATTTCTTATGCTTCATAATATATTAGAAGTGAGAAGCTTTTTCATTCATAACTTATGCTCACCTTCTCTCTCCTCAAGCTCTCTCTTGAAACCCTAATCCTCCCCTCTCATGTGTTGAGATCAAGGATTAGATAGACTAATTAATCCACAACCTCACTCTATATTACCTAGGTCACTTTGATTAGCAACTAAAGAAACCTAGTTATCTAAAGTTAGAGATCAAGCTTGGAGTAGGAGCTCTCGGGTGGATCGTCTTTGACTCAAGGAGGCCGTTGAGGTGCCGACATTCCAAGGAGCTTACGAGGAGTGGAGGACAGCGATGAAGACCCGAAGGACAAGTAACGTGAGGTATAACTTCGAATCCGAGTAGTTAAACCTCTCGTAGTATGTTAGTAACGGTTTAGATACGATTCATGCTCTCAAGTCCGTGTTACGAAGTTTTGATAATTGTTTTTCATATATTCCGCCTCCCCGCAAGCTAGTGGGGTGCGTGATATAGACTTACAAGTATAACAAGCGGGTTCAGTCAATACATCTATACTATTATCTTGATTAAGACGTAACATGGTCGCTACCAGGAGAGAGAGAGAAGAAAACACTCTGTGTGCGCTCTTGCAAGATTAGATTGGTTATATATTTTATCTAATCAGGATGGCTCCCACTGTTTTTATCAAATCTTCCTTCAAACCTGAAAAGGAAAGACTAGCCGGGATTAATTACACCCTACAAGTTCGCCAATCTTTCAGCCAGGCCAGTGCCGGTACTTTGAGGGAGGTTCCCCATGCTTTCGCACGGACCTAATTAAAATAAACCTCGTTTTCCCAGGGGCGTAACCCCGTTGACACTTTTCTAGACACCTACTTGATCGGCTAATTGTAAAGTGCAAAACTCTCCCAGGAGTAACAATTACTCGCAGTGGGTATCAGGATCCAACTATTTCATCGAAGGTATGCAATCTCATTGCAAATTTCAACACTTGAAACTCCCGATAATGGTTTTTACCCCTAGTACTTATGACCTTAACTATGGTCAACAAATCATAAGCACTAGTCAAGCTCTACCCGTCATTTCGTGATTAATTAGACCCACCCACATGACTCTTAACTAAGGTCAACAAAGTCACATGACTGTCCTAACTAATCTCATCATATGTGGTGTAGGAAGACATCACTTAGCTACCGTACACTGTGCCTTAACTAAGGTCAACAAACACAGCACGAATACTAAGTACTCTACTTCCTAAAATGACGGAGGGTTGCGGATGGTTTTTAAGAAAACCTTTAACTCTTTGAACTTGATCTCGTTGCAGAATCAAATGGTTTTAAATGGAGTGTTTTTTAGGCTTTTGCTAGTTTCGCTAAAGAGGTCACTCCCGGTGAAGGGATCTCGGCTCTTTCCTCGTCGAATGAGGTGCAGGATATTCACAATACCACTATGCAAAGAAATAACTAGAAAAGCAGTCAAAAGGCAAACCGAAGGTTGTAGTATCTGCTAATTATTGCTAAAGAGGTCACTCCCGGTGAAGGGATCTCGGCTCTTTCCTCGTCGAATGAGGTGCAAGGTATTCACAATGAATACCGCTATGCAAAGCAACAACTAGAGCTACCTAATTTTTGAAATTCGATTCCACAACATCTTTTAGGTTTATTTTCTTTCATTAATCTCATTAATGAATGTCCCATCATTTAAGATACCTAAGCATCACAGATAAATACAACGTACGCTTATGCCATCCGCATTCGCCTCGATGTCCCGTTATGCACCATTAGGTTAGGTAACTAACGACATAGCAAGGCAGGGCTAGCGTGGGTGTAAAACATAAGCAACGTCTATAAAATATACCATATATACTATATACAGTATCAATCTGAACATATCACATGATCATATCATAGATAACGCGGCAGAAAACAACATATGAAATATTGGATATACTAGGATATCCGTGTTTTATTTTGAGCCTATGTAAAACACGGATTCCACGGTCGTGATGAATAGCCAAACCCACACCCCTGGACCCCTATGAGAGCGGCAAGCAACCCTACCAATTCTAGAGTTAGGAGACCCGGACTCGACTCCTCGAGATGGTCTCCCACTAGACCCTAAAACCCGGTTACTTGTGCTCTCCTCCTTGGGTCTATCCTAATGCGGAAAAGTAAATAATATACATCAACGGTGACATCTTCCTCAACCCGGAAGTGCCCCATTAAAAGAATATTACATACAAGTTTTTACATGAATGAAACTGAAAAACACTCATCTCACATAAAAACCCCCGGCTATTCAAACACGGCGATCCAATATAACATATCCAGCAACACATAACATCACATGTCATCAACATAAGTAAATATGCGTATCCCAATAGTCGTTGACGTATAGCAATGAAACCGGCGATACCCCACATATTACACTTACGGTCGCAGAAAAGAAAATGAAAACTACAACAGTTGGAATCCGCAACAACCTTAAACATCATAAACCCGTAATATCTCATATTGCGGATTTCATGCCTAACAAATGAATTCCTTAGATATCGCATGCCTAATAATTATAAACCCCGCATTTTAGTCTCGATATTGAAAACACTTTCCAATAATCAGTCGGGCAATTCAACAAGATTCCCGACATTCCGATCGAATGCTCGTCGGAAACTTTAGTAGACGGCCGCACCCCAATACTGACGACGAAGTGCACTTAGGCGGAACACCGCGGCCGCGAGCACCCGGACGGATGCTTTTTGGCTACGGAGTTCTCCTGCAGTAACTTGGTCGGGGTTTTGGGGTGCTGTTTGAATATCGTTCGAACTGTCAAACATAGCCTAGGTTACCAATTACAATGCTAAAATATACGACTACGAAATAATCCGCAAAAAGTCCATAACACAATTATCATCACATGAAAATCTGGACTAGACAAACAATACCAGAAACCCTAGAATATGAGTAAATGATCACAGGTGCAATACGAGGAGCAGAGGAGCAGAAGGGGTCGGCGTCGCCGGAAAAGAAGGCCCCGTCGCCGGTTTTTCTCCGAGCTCCGCACCTCGTATTTCACCTGTGTTCTTAGAATACCATAAATGCCACTCTGCAGTTGCTGAAATAATTTTTAAATCACATTTTAAAAAATTTCCAAAGAGCATTTTCAAAGGTTTCTAAAACCGTATTTTTGCGGAGTTTCTCGGTTTCGTGTTATCTTAGTATCGTCTAAGTTTCTAGTTAGGCTCTGATACCATGTTGGGATTCCTTAGCACTTAGCCTAGGGTTTGCAAGCATCACACATGCCACAACAAAAATTTTAGGGTGTGCTAAGCAATCTAACTAAAGATCATACTAGAAAACTAGGGTAACAAAAGTAGTAATCCAACATTACAAAGAGAAGTGAAAGAAAATACAACCTTTGTAGATCCAGTCCTTCACTTCTAAAGCTCTGTGTTGACGTCCCTTCACTGTGATCATCGAGATCCCGGACTCTAGTGATGGTTTCCTCAGAGAAAAGAATGGGCTAGCTCGTTGACTTCGAGGCCGAAGATGGTCTACGTCGAGAAGACTCAAACTCAAGCTCCATCTTCACTAGATCAAGAACTTTGTGAAGAGAACACCCTAAACTAAATGGCAAGTAGTAGAAGATGATGAAATAGGAAATGGGTTCACTTTGGATTTTGATTTCTCACTTTATTTCCTCACTTAGAAAATTCTAGTAAAGTTTTCTTCTTGATGAAGAAGAAGAAGAAGCAAGAAAGAATAATGAGAATCAATAAACATGTGAAGATAATCATCATAATGCAACCATGGATGAGTTAATCATCCACTAACCTTTGAAGAGACATAACCATGGTTTAATATAATGGTTTGGTTAAAAAATATCTTAAGTAAAACAAAGTGTGTGGACTTTGTCAAAGATGCTTGAAGCTTCATGAAGCTTCAAGCCATGACAAATAAAGCCACCATTTTGAAATACTTAAAATAAATAAAACCCTCACAATTATAAATAAACATGGTGTATTTCACACACCCACCCATGTTTGCATGTATCATCAAACATGATACAAACATGTACACAAACATATATCACATATACAACATGTGCACATAAAGTGAGAAAATCAATCTTAAGTGAACAAATACTAGTTAATGTAAAGTAATATATCAAATATATAATTATACATTAAATCATTAAATAAACACTTGATTTAATGATCCGGTCATATCGCATATAACTGACTAATATCTAGTGTATCAATATATCGAATGAACACTTGATTCGGTAACCCGGCTATATCGCATATGACCGACCGATGATACAAATCGCGAGAATAGAATACAGTATCACATACTTGTATTATTCTCGGTCCCGCACATATCTCATTTGCGCTCCTATTTCGTTTCGCTTGAGCCAGGAAACCTCTGTGTAGGACTCTAAAGACTCGTCAATACGCCGGCAGTAGGTGGTGATCATATCAGTCACCCATAAGCCGCAAGCTGTCTGCTAAACGTAACGGCCACCCGGGTATTGAGCGATCATAAGATCAACGAGCAAGCCTGCTCACACTCCTGCGAATCCAATCAGTAACACTAACCGCACAGTCCGGTCTGTTCATCTGATATGTCGCATATCTCGCCTAGGGGTGGTAAACGTCAGACCCCAGTAGCTAGATAAGTCATGCCGATATAAGGTCCATAACATCCATAAAACTACTGATAACGCTTACCAGTAAATCACAGCAACTCTGGCCAGAGATTTCAAGTTATGGCCAATCGAACATAGCGCAACATCAACTCCTAATACCGGGAGAGACGAATCCCCTCCTATCGCTCATTGCCTCCATGTGAATTGGGACTGTACACAAAAACCACCTGTTTGCATGACTGAGTAGAGCCGTGGTAGGGTGGAAATCAAAGCACAGTGGGAGACACACAAGACTCTAAGCTGTACCAGTGTCACCAGACAAAGCTGTACCAGTGTCACCAGAGAACTACCATCTGACACGAGGTATAATACCATCTGGGAGTTCTCGGCGACTCCATTCTGTCACGACCCGAAAGTACGGAACGTGACTGGCACTTAGATTACGAGACGTCTAAAGGCGTACCGTAATCTAAGTCAGCCAAAGCCCAGAAAAACCTAAACCAAAAATCAAAAGAGAGTGAAGGAAAACCTTACATGAAAACGATTCTTTTTTTTATAAGTCAATTAAGTTACATTGAACCCTTTTTTAAAACATCAAAAATTTCCGAAAATTTCGGCAGAGTCTCCCTTGTAAATTCTATCCCCCAAAATGGGTACAACAAGATATATATAACCTGTAATAAACAAATGGCATCCCCAACCGGGAGCTAGCTCTTCGCCCAAAGCGGATCACAACCACACGCAATATATAAGTAATATTAAGAAAAAGAGCATAAAAGAAATGCAAAATATCAGAAAACACAACGTCGGCTCAAGTGAGGTCGACCCAAAAGAAACCACATATATACAAATCTCTCAGTCTCATCACTAGGTCGCATATACAAATAAAAAGTGGTAGATGGAGGATACTAGATACAATGATAGAGCAAAAAGAAATAAGGTGCGCTCGCAACCCACCTACGAGCGATGTCGCGAGTCTGAGCAAAAGGAGCTGATGATAAGATAGCCCGCCGCTACAAGGATGACGGGTCCGACCTGCAAGACACTATGGCACAACGGGGGTGAGTTGCCAGCTCGTGAGTAGAATATAACATCTAATAAGGCAATCGTAAGAATGCACGCAAATGCGTCACAGCATGTATGTTCAGATGTGATATAATACCTCTAGTATGCATGCACATGTATGCAATGTCGTTACTAAATTTTTAAGTGTTTTAAATGTTAAGAGTTCTGCATTCTTAACTTTAGAAAAAGGAATATCTGTATAATAGCTAAATACCATCAAGAGATCATCTGAAAACCGTGTCAAGCATCGACACCAAATATGAAATCACCTCTGTCTCAAAGTCTCACTGTATCAATGTCTCAAAATATCGGGCTCCGTCAGTCCGGATCGGCCCATGTCATCAAATCTCACGACACATACATCACCGGTAGGTAGTCTTCCCCTGCCAGGCTCATCGTCTATAACTCGATCTTCTTGCCCCGGGGTACCATACCGGGCCCACCATGTACCCGAGACGGTTCATCCACTCCTCGAATCGGGTCTCGAAATCCAACAGAAAACATGAAAAACTCATGGTGGACGACACATACATCACGAGAAAACCGCAACTTGTTTTAAAAATGATAAATATAAGCTTTTGTTAAATTCTTACGGTTTTCCCCAAAATCCAGAAATCGCAGCAATACTGAAATCCTCAAGAAAATCATAATGTCCACATGTTATATATGATAAATGTCTATGATAACAAGGTATGCGATGTGAATTGTGGCTGGAAATCTATGTAAGTATGATGATGATGCGAGGTATATACATGCTATGCAAATTTCATATATCATGTATGATGCAAGTGGCGATACTAAGCTAAATAGGTTTTATAATGCACGTGGCATGGCAATTACCAAAGGCGTGTGTGTCACATGAATAGTGCGCGTGCAACAAAAGCCAATGGTAATGGTGTTCGTGTCCTACAAAGTGATATCGCATATGTGTGTATGAATATCTATGCAATCTAGTATACGGTTAGCTATAAGGGTATGCAATATAAATAAAGGGGTAAGCTAACTAACAATACAAGTCTTGCAAGAAATAAGGTAATCCTAACTAGGGGGCGCCTCGCGCCATCCTGACGATTCCCCCATAGATGAATATATCTACTCACATGAATGCCTCGCTAATCTGATCCGACCACCGCCTTGCCTTTACGCGCCGTGTCCGATGTTTCCCCGACCGATCCTATATTGCACAATACCAAGCATAAGATTACATATCCTAAAATGCACCAAGTCAATATAAAAGATCGACGCTCTTTAATTAAACATAACGTGCACTCGGTGCGCGGAAAACACACGAAAAATCACTAAATCTTAACTAGAATCGTCATTTCGGGGCAATCGACAAAACTAAAACCCGACTAGATAAAACCCCGCATTCGCGCACACTAATAGTCGTATATGATGCTAATTATATCGCTAATATAACGCAATTAAATCACCTCCTAATTTACATAAAAACCTAGTAAGCATTTGCATACCGATTTCGATGCAAATATCGCAAATTATCGATCTAGCGAGCGCAACATCGCACAATTAACCATTCTAACCAATTAGATAACCAAAACCCTAACTTTAATCCATCAACCATGCTACAAACCCTAATTCAAAATCAAATCCCTTTGTTGAATTTCAAAACTAACCATTACAATGAAATTAATCACTTTAAAATACTAAACTAGCTTTATTAAACTACAAATTAACAACTAGTTTAGGATTTATACCTCCCAAGTGAACCCCAACTTGCACTTGCCCTTGAAAGAAGCCTCCTTTCACCTTGTTTTAAAACAATTTAGGGTTGGAAAGAGGTGGACAAGGATTGTGGTTTGAATTTATGAAGAAAATGGTGTATTTTTGTGGATTTTTCTTGATTTTGTCATGATTTTTGAAGCAAGAATTGAGGTGGAAAAGGGGGAGCTGGTGGTTATGGTTTCAGCCAGCGGTGAAGAGGGAGGGAGAGTGAGGAGAAGTGTGGAAAATTCTACACAAAATGTCTCTCACAAGCTCATTTAATGCTCTCACATCAATTTTACACAAAAAACCTCATTTTAATTCATTTTTTGATTAAATTTCTGAACCATAGAACTAAAATCTTGCAAAGACATGATACAATTTTATTAACACTAAATTTTAGTTTATAATATTTCCTAAGTGTGTAATTTACCTAATTAAATTTGTATTTATCACTAATTTAATGTATTTTTAAAAGCTTAAAATAATATTAAAAATAATTAATTACGAATTTTTTTTTATTTAACTAGAATATTTTAAGTGACATTTTAGTGACCAAATTATAGTAATATCTTATCTAAATTTTGTATAATTAGGTTTATAATGAAAAATACATATTTTAACTTTTTACGGAAAAAGCTGAAAAACTAGCCGATTACCGAAAAACTGCCTAAACGATTTTCGAAGTGTTACAATCTTCCCCCCTTAAAGAAATTCAGTCCCCGAGTTTAGAATTTAACTACGCGTACCTTCAAAAAGATAGGGATATCTCTTCCTCATCTCGACCTCGGTCTCCCAGGTGACCTCCTCGCTGTTCGGGCCACACCAAAGGACATTGACGGACGATATAACCTTCGACCTTAATTTCTTCACCTGCCGATCCATAATGACCACCGGCTGCTCGGTGAATGAAAGATCACGCTCTAGATGGATCGTCTGGTGCTGAATCGCATGGGAAGGATCATGAAGGTACTTACGGAGCATCGAGACATGGAACACGGGGTGAACATCGGGGAAGCTGGGCGGAAGAGCTAACCGATAAGCGACTGGACCAACACGCTCTAGGATCTCGAAAGGACCAACATATCTAGGACTCAGCTTCCCTTTCCATCCAAATCTCATCACACCTTTCATCGGAGAGAACTTCAGGAAAACATGATCACCAACAGCGAACTCGAGTCGGTGACGGCGCCTGTCAGCATATGATTTCTGCCTACTCTGTGCTGACCTCATCCTGTCCCGAATCAGCTGTATCTTCTCGGTCGTCTCCTGTACGATCTGTGGCCTCAAAACACTGCTCTCCCTGAGCTCTGTCCAACATACAGGCGATCGACATCTCCTCCTATATAAAGCCTCGAAAGGTGCCATCTGAATCGTCTCCTGGAAGCTATTATTGTAGGAAAACTCGATCAAAGGCAAATGACGATCCCAGCTACCACCGAAATCTAAAACACAAGCTCTGAGCATGTCCTCAAGAGTCTGAATAGTACGCTCCGACTGACCATCAGTATGCGGATGAAAGGCTGTGCTAAAACTCAATCGGGTGCCCAATGCTTCCTGGAGTTTCTGCCACAATCGGCTGGTAAACTGGGTGCCCCGGTCGGACATGATGCAAGTCGGAACACCATGCAGTCGCACTATCTTATCAATATAAACCAGGGCGTAATGAGAAAATCCAAAAGTGGTCTTCACTGGCAGGAAGTGAGCCGCTTTCGTCAGTCGATCCACAATCACCCAAATAGAGTCATACCCTCGACTGGTCCTGGGTAGACCCATAATGAAGGCCATGAAGACCTGCTCCCACTTCCACTCAGGGATGGGCAAAGGCTGTAACTCGTCGGCTGGCCTCTGGTGCTCGGCCTTGACTTGCTGACAAGTCAGGCATCTCGACACAAAGTCTGTAACATCCTTCTTCATCCCGTCCCACCAATAAACCTCCCTCAAATCATGGTACATCTTGGTGGAACCTGGATGAACACTGTATACCGATCTATGTGCCTCCTCAAGAATATCGCGCCTCAGTCCCTCAGAATCTGGTATGCACAGTCGAGTCCCAAATCGAAGTAACCCCTGATCATCAATCACGAACTCAGAAACTCTGCCCTGCCGAATCTGCTCAATAATCTCTAAAATACGGGCATCGCCGGACTGTGCCTCGCGGATACGGTCAAGTAACTGTGGGCGTGCTCTGAAATGGGCCAACTGTCCCCCTGTAGGAGTAAACTCGAACTGCACTCTGCTATCACATAAAACCTGCCAATCCGCCGTCGACTGCATCTGTACTGCGCTCAAACAAGATAAGCTACCTCCGGGCCTCCTACTCAAAGCATCTGCCACCACATTCGCCATGCCCGGATGGTATAGAATCTCGCAGTCATAATCCTTCACCAACTCCATCCAACGGCGCTGTCTCAGGTTCAGATCTCGCTGCTGGAAGATATACTTCAAACTCTTGTGGTCAGTGAATATCTGGCACGACTCACCGTATAGGTAATGTCTCCAGATCTTAAGTGCAAATACCACTGCAGCCATCTCTAAATCATGAGTGGGGTAGTTCTGTTCGTGTTTCCTCAGCTGCCGAGAAGTATATGCGATAACTCTGTCGTGCTGCATCAATACACAGCCCAGCCCCACTCGAGAAGCATCACAATATACCACGAACCCACCTGATCCTGAAGGCAATGCTAACACTGGTGCAGTAGTCAGACAAGTCTTCAACTGCTGGAAACTATCCTCACATGACTGGGTCCAATCAAAAGGAACCCCCTTCCGGGTCAATCCGGTCAACGGTGCAGCAATGTGGGAGAAATCCTGGACAAAACGTCGATAATAGCCTACCAGACCTAGAAAACTGCGAACCTCTGTAACTGATACTGGTCTAGGCCAACGCTGAACTGCCTCGATCTTCTTCGGGTCCACACAAATACCATCTCTCGTCACCACATGACCCAAGAAGTCGACACTGTCTAACCAGAATGTGCACTTGGAAAATTTGGCGAACAGCTGATGCTCCCTCAAAGTCTGCAATGTGATACGTAAGTGCTGCTCATGCTCCTCCCGGCTCCGAGAATAAACCAAGATGTCGTCAATGAACACAATAATGAACTGATCCAGATACGGCCTGAATACACGGTTCATCAAATCCATAAATGCTGCCGGGGCATTGGTGAGCCCGAACGACATCACCAAGAACTCATAATGACCATATCGAGTACGGAAAGCGGTCTTCGGAATATCCTCCTTCCGAACCCGCAACTGGTGAAACCTGACCGTAAATCAACCTTCGAGAAAAACCCTGCACCCTGGAGCTGATCGAATAAGTCATCAATGCAGGGTAGGGGATATCTGTTCCGCACAGTAACCCGGTTCAGCTGACGATAATCAATGCATAAGCGCATACTTCCGTCCTTCTTAACAAACAGGACGGGAGCACCCCAAGGTGACACACTCAGTCGGATAAGCCATTTGTCCAGCAAGTCCTGTAACTGATCCTTCAGCTCTCTCAGCTCCGCCGGGGCCATCCGATAAGGCGGTATAGAGATAGGCCCCGTGCCAGGGATCAGATCGATGCAGAACTCAATCTCGCGCTCTGGTGGCAGACCAGGCAGCTCGTCAGGGAATACATCAGGAAACTTTCTCACAACAGGGACCTGGTCCAACGGAACCTCTGTGGCGCTAATATCACAAACATAGGCTAAGAATCCCTGACACCCTTTCCTTAAGAGCTGACCAGCGCGAAGAGAAGAAATCAAGCTGGGAAGGGTAGCGCTACGATCTCCCTGAGTAACAAGTACCGGCTCACCAGGAAAACTGAATCTGACTGCTTTCTCACGGCAGTCCACGGATGCATAACAGGTGGCTAGCCAGTCCATACCAAGAAGAACGTCAAAGTCTAGCATATCGAGGAGAATCAAATCAACTGAAGAATCTCTCTCCCCGATACGAACGGAGCATGATCAGTACACGAAACGGGCAACAAACGACTCGCCTACCAGTGTAATAACGACAAGCGGCTGATCTAACGGAGAAGACTCTCGGCCCAACCTCGGTGAAAAGTACGTGGATACATAGGAATGTGTGGAGCCTGGATCAAATAATACCCGTGCATCAAAAGAACATACTGGCAGAGTACCTGTCACGACGGCATTGGATGCCTGTGCATCCTGAGGAGTCAACGCGAACACTCGGGCCTGTCCACCACTAATAGCTGGCTGTCCTCTGCCTCTACCTCGGCCTCTGCCTCGGCCTCTGTCACCTCGTCCTCTCTGAACCGGACCGCCACGCCCACGACCTCTAGAAGCATCTGGCTGGCGTGGAGCATCATCAGGAGTAGGAAGTAGAGCTCTCTGAGGAGGTGGTGAGGGTGGTAAGGTCACATGCGGGACTGCCGCCGGGCCCTGGCGTCCCATGGTACAGTCTCTGATACGGTGGTACTGACTCCCACACCGAAAACATCCTGGAGACGACTGCTGGGTCTGTGGATATGAACCAAATAACTGACCTCGTCTCAATCCTCTGTTATTTATATGTATGCCCTAGAGGCCATTACTATACATAGGATGTATATTGTAGTGGATGCTGGGACATATATAGGGAGGACTTTCTTGTTCGACATGATAGTATGCTATCTGGTTGCTCTTTACCTTAACGTGTACACTGATTGTCTCTCTGTTACATGTTGGTAAAGCCCTTAGGATATGTGCTTGACTACCTGGACTATGATGCGGATCATACTAGTGGGGACATGGTAGTCCATAAGTACATCCTTCAAAGTCCCTAGTCGTGGGTGTATCGAGACGGGGCATCGATATACCAGAGTAGACTAGCGTATACCTTCTCGACCTATACAGATGGGCGATGGATGATCCCATATCCATCGGTGTTTGACATCAGAGATGATATACGGGTGCTCAGTAGAGACTGGGTACACTGGACGGACTCGCCGAGAACTCCCAGATGGTATTATACCTCACGTCAGATGGCAGTTCTCTGGTGACACTGGTACAGAGTAGTCTGTTGACCCGAGATCGTCATAGAGTCTTGTGTGGTTCCCACTGTGCTTTGATTTCCATCTTACCACGTCCAAGAGGGCATGCAAAACGGTGGTTTTTGGGTACAGTCCCGAGTCACATGGAGGCAATGAGCGATAGGAGGGGATTCGTCTCTCCCGGTATAGGGGGTTGATGTTGCGCTGTGTTCGATTAGCTATAACAGGAAATCCCTGGCCAGGGTTGCTGAGATTTACTGGTAAGTGTTACCAGTAGTTTCTCGAATAGTTATAGACCTCATATCGACACGACTTATCGAGCTATTGGGGTCTGACGTTTACCACCCCTAGGCGAGATATGCGACATATCAGACATCAGACCGGACTGTACGGTAGTGTTACTGGTTGGATTCACTGGAGTGTGAGCGGGCTTGCTCATCGATCTTCAGATTGCTCAATACCCGGGTGGCCGTTACGTTTAGCAGACCGCTTGCGGCTTGTGGGTGTTTGATAGGATCATCATCTGCTGCCGGCGTATTGACGAGTCTTTAGAGTCCTACACAGAGGTTTCCTGGCTCAAGCAAAACGAAATAGGAGCGCATATGAGATATGTGCAGGACCGAGAATAATGCGTGTATGTGATACCGTATTCTATTCTCGCGATGAATGTGTCGAATGGTTGTATGCGATATAACCTAGTTATCGAATCAAGGATTGATTCGATAAGCCGATACATTGTATACTAGTCGGTTGTGTGCGACATGACCGGATCATTGAATCAAGTGTTGATTTAATGATTTAATGCATAATTATATATTTGATATATTACTTTGCATTAACTAGTATCGGTTCACTTTAAATGGATTTTCTCGCTCGGAAGTGCACATTGTATATTCGATATAGTTTTGTGCACTTGATTGTATCATGTTTGATGATACATGCTAGTTTGGGTTTGTGTAAAGAATTAAACCATGGTTACTTAAGTGGTTAGGGTTTCATTTCCTTTTCTTATTTATTTATCTATTTATTTCATTTAGAAAAGATAAAGAGAAAAGAATGGTTGCTAGTTTTGTTTTATTTGAAGCTTCTTGAAGCTTTGAACAAGTCCACCATTCTTGTCTCTTCTCTAACCCTAACCACTCATCTAACCTTAGTTAATTCTCTACACCTAACCATGGTTTGCTTATGATAAGAATGGATTTTCTTTTCTATTTTAAATTATTCTTATCATAACAATTATCTTCTTCTTCTTCATTCTTCAAGAAGAAAAGCTTGACTACATCACTGGTGATTGATGAATATGAGTGAGAAATCCAAATCTAAAGTCTACCCACTTCCTATTTCTTCATCCTCTACCTCTTGCCAAGTAGTAGAGTGTGTTTTCTTCACAAGTTTCATCACTTGGTGAAGTCGGAGCTTGATTTAGCGATGCCTCGACGTAGATCATCTTCGGCATGGACATCGATGACCTAGCCCGTCCATTCTCCGATGAAGCCGACGCTAGAGCCCGGGACTTGTTATGGACAGCGAGGAGACTTCATTGCGGAGCTATGGAGGTGGAGAACCGGATCTACAAAGGTTGTATTTCCGTATCTCTTAGTTAAGTGTTAACTACTTATCTTTTTGCCTAGATTTCTAGCCAACGATCCGTAGTCGGGTTTCTCGGCACCTAGATTTTTTTGAAATTGGCATGGTTGATGCCTTGTGAGACCTCATTAGGATGCCTAGGAACCCTACAGTGGTATCAGAGCCTAGCTAGAGCCTTAGGCGATGCGTAGACGGAGTTAGAAGTCCGATCGACCCGAAACCCCGACTTGAAAGTGCTCTCTGGACATTTTCTGTTTTCGTGGATTTTTGAGAATTAAAAATATGCAGAAAAATCAGCAGGAAATTCAAAGAATTACGGTGCAAAAAGTAACTAATGATCCCTCAAAAGTGTGGCGGAACCGCGGCATTAGCATGCTAATGCGGCGGTTCCGCGGCCGTTTTGTCTTATTAGGCATTCAATTTTGCACAGTAATTCCTATTTTGCTGTGCTGGTTTTCCTGGGAATTTTTTTTTATCTGAAATCAAGAGTTGAGTTTTTTTTGGGTTGTATTAGGAGTTCGTACATTCGAACGGATTGTCTAATTTTGTCTATGTGTTTTTCGGATATTTTAGAATATGTTAAAAATTTCGACCGGACATAAATACCCACTTTTTCCCCTGCCGGAAAATTTCCAAGTGTTGGATTTTTCCGTAGTTTAACAACGTTCTAAGTAGTGCAAGTAACGCGATGGTCTCTCTAGAAGACAACAAACCTTAACTCGATTATGTGACCGTCTTGAACTGCCCTTTGAACCTTCGGGTTTGGGGCAGTACGGCGTGCCACATGTGAGGCGTTGGCTTGACCCTTCTACGGCTGGACCGTTGGTACTGTGGCACGAACTGAATGTTGTTAGACTTATTTCATGTGTTGATCAGTATTGGGAAAACTTGGGTGTTCGATTGTTCGATCGGAAAGTTTAACATTTTCTATTTATCTGGAATGTGATACAATAATTGGAATTCACAAGAAGTTATGAGATAACTGAATGAATGTTATAAATCTAGCAATTTAGTCTCACTTGATCGGTTGCCACGGAATTTTGATGTGATCAAAAGTCCGTCGCAATCACGTAGCGTACGCGGATACTCGCCGGGTAAACTTAATAGACAGCCTCACTCCATAGCCCCGACCAAGTGACTGCAGGAGAACCCCGTCGCCGAAAGCATCCGTTCGGGTGCTCGCGGTATCGGTGTTCCGCCTTGGTGCACTTCGTCGACGGTATCAGGGGTGCGGCCACCTACTAAAGTTTGCGACGAGCATTCGATCAGTTTTTCGGGAATCTTGTTGAATTGCCCGACTTGATATTGAAAAGTGTTTTCAATGATGAGACTAAAATGCGGGGTTTATAATTGTTAGGCATGCGATGTCTAAGTATTTCATTTGGTCAGGCATGCGATGTCTGAGGAGGTTGCGGATTCCAACTGTTGTAGTTTTACACTTTCTTTTCTGTGACCGTAAGTGTAATATGTGATATCGCCGGTTTCGTTGCTATATGTCAACGACAATTGGGATGCGCATATTTACTTACGTTGATGACATGTGATGTTATGTGTTGCTGGATATGTTATATTGGATCGTCGTGTTTGAATAGCCGGGGGGTTTTTATGTGAGATGAGTGTTTTTCATTTTCATTCATGTAAAAACTTGTATATAATATTCTTTTATTGGGGCACTTCCAGGTTGCCGAAGTTGTCACCGTTGATGTATATTATTTACTTTTCCGCACTAGGATAGACCCAAGGAGGAGGGCACAAGTAACCGGGTTCTGGAGTCCAGTGGGAGACCAACTCGAGGAGTCGAGTCCGGGTCTCCTAACTCTAGAATTGGTAGGGTTGCTTGC
Organism: Agapanthus africanus; assembly: GCA_030015575.1. Classification (NCBI taxonomy): domain Eukaryota; kingdom Viridiplantae; phylum Streptophyta; class Magnoliopsida; order Asparagales; family Amaryllidaceae; genus Agapanthus; species Agapanthus africanus. The sequence goes on along the minus strand of JASDDO010000275.1, from coordinate 129,450 downwards.
CGCTCTCGTAGGGGTCTAGGGGTGTGGGTTTGGCTATTCATCGCGACCGTGGAATCCGTGTTTTATACTGGCTCGTATTGAAAACACGGACGTCCTAGTATATCCAATATTTCATATGATTCTTCTGCTGCGATATCTGTGATGTGATCATGTGATGTTCTGTGATAGATACTGTATATAGTATATATGATATATTATATAGACGTTACTTATGTTTTACACCCGCGCTAGCCCTGCCCCGCTCTGCCGTTAGTTACCTAACCTAACGGTGCACGAGGGGACATCGAGGCGAATGCGGATGGCATAAGTGTACGTCGTATTTATCTGTGATGTTTAGGTATATAAATGATGGGACTTCATTAATGTGATTAATGAAATAAAGAAACCTAAGATGTTGTAGAATCGAATTTCAAAATAAAACAGGTAGCTACAGTTCTTGCTTTGCATAGCGGTATATATGATATACCCTGCACCTTATTCGATGAGGAAAGGACCGAGATCCCTTCACCGGGAGTGACTCCTTTAGCAATAACTGGCAGATGTTACACACTCGGTTTGTCTTTTGATGGCTTTTAAGAGTTTTTGCTTTGCACAGTGATATATATGATATATCCCGCACCTCATTCGACGAGGAAAGGACCGACGATCCCTTCACCGGGAGTGACTCCTTTAGCAAAACTAGAAAAGCCTCAAAAGCACTCCATTTCAAATTCATTTGATTCTACAACGATATAAAGTTCATTACACAAAAGGTTTTCTTAAAAACCTGTCGTAGCCCTCCGTCATTTCAGATAGGTAATAGTTAGTATTCGTGCTGCGTTTGTTAACTCAGTCAAGGCGTAGTGTGCGGTAGCTGATTATTGCTTACCTGCAAAGCATATGATGCGATTGGATTAGGGTAGTCGTGCGGCCTTGTTGACTCAGTCAAGGGTCGTGCGGGTGGGTTTAATTCAATCGAGAAATGACGGGTTGAACTTTACTTGTGGTCTATGATTTGTTGACTCAGTCAAGGTCATAGATCGCTTGGGGCAAAATATTATCGGGAATTTCAAGTGTTGAAATTTGCAATGAGATTGCATACCTTCTATGAGATAGTTGGATCCCGATACCCGCTGCGAGTAAGTGTTACTCCTGGGAGAGTTTTACATATTACAATTACCCGATCAAGTAGGTGTCTAGAAAGGTGTTAACGAGGTTACGCCTCTGGGAAAACGAGGTTTACATTAATTAGGTTCGTGGGAAAGCACGGGGGACCTCCCTCAAAGTACCGACACTAGCATGGCTGAAAGATTGGCGAACTTGTAGTGTGTAATTAATCCCGGCTAGTCTTTCCTTTTAGGGTTTGAAGGAAGATTTGATAAAAAGCAGTGGGAGCCATCCTGATTAGATAAAATAATAACCAATCTATTCTTGCAAGAGCGCACGCTGAGTGTTTTCTTCTCTCTCTCTCCTGGTAGCGACCATATCACGCCTTAATCAAGATAATAATACGGATATTTGACCGAACCCGCTTGTTATACTGAGCTGGGGAACGTTGGTCCCGCTCCAACTTATAATTGTTATAAGACAGAGCAGGAAATTGGGGATTACCAGAATTCCCGTGCCGCCCAAACGAAGAGAGTGCATGCTGATGCATCATCTTCGGGTTTGTTCATTATACAGAACTGTTTCTCAGTATCCTTTACGTCCTGGGTATATGATACCGGATCAGGATCCCAGATATGTAATCTGTTACATAGGGCTACAGAAAGGTAGAGAACTGAGAACGGGTGATAAGTTTCATGAGGCAGAAAACGGGGCAAGTGTTGCAGCCAAGTCTGTTGGTCACTGTCACCCTGTATTACAAATACATTGATTCTGAACGAACGCTATTAGATACCGAACCTGATATACAAAATCGTATCTATCTCTTTATAAGTAAAGAAAGGATATAATTTTGTATTGTTGGATAATGTTTTGAACATTTCCTATATCAAAAGTTGATCGGTTCAGGCACGATATCTAAAAGCATTGATGTTCTAAATCAAACTACAGTTCTTAGTATACAGAACACACACAAGAGGAAGAGTTCAGAACTGAACGAATTCTTCTTGAGGCATTGTAGACTAGGTCAGATCAATGTGACCCGACTAGCTAGAGTTACATATAGATGCATATTTAAATCAGTTTGAATTTACATCTTGTGAAACTCGCCAGTCATGTCACAAAGATAAGATGACCATAGCTCCGTTTACTGGAAACAGAGAAAGAGTTAGTAAACTCTTGGGATGATACATGTTGATGTATGTAAGGTCCCCTGTCTACACATGCCAGGACAGGTTCTTTGTACTTCATTATATTCTCTGATAATCTCTCAAGCTTCAGACATATGTTCCTGTTGAAACATGAGTCCGAGCCTTTTGAGATATTCACAGAATATAAGCGAGAAGTAGAGAACCAAAATACGGGTATAAGTATTATGTCCTTTGATGAGATCAAGGAGGAGAATACTTGAGCACGGAATTCCAGGACTATTCTAAAGGAGAATGAGATTCTCTCTCAGCATTACTCCTCCGAATACACCATAGCATGATGGTATATCGGGGCGGAGCAGATACACCCTATTTGATATGGTGTGCTCTATGATGAGTACTACTGAGTTACCTGTTTCCTTTTGGGAGTCATGCACTTATGAAGTTGCATACCTATTGAATAGGGTTCCAATCAAATAAGTTGCCTACCATTTCATATGTGATATGGAAAGGGAAGAGCCCATGTCTTAAGCTAGTTAAGATTTGGGGTTGTCCGGCCTATGTCTAAAAGGCAAAATCCGGACAAGCTCGAGGCAAGGTCAGTTATGTAGAACTGGAAATGTTCCAGCTATACAAACTACAGCTGATGATTTGATAGAACCAAAGGATTCAATAGTTACCAATGAACCTCAGGCTCTCCGCCGATCTAGTAGGGTTCCTCACCCACCTGAGAGATACTTCGATTTCTCTATGACAGTGGGAGCGAGGATTGCATCATGAGATGATGACCCAACTAGTTTCGAGCTGGCCATCGAGAGTAAGACTCTGTAAGAATGGCTGGATGCTTAGTGATCTGAGATGGAATCCTTATACACCAACAAAGTATGGACTTTAGTTGCTATATCTGAAGGGTTAAATTCCCATCAGGAGCAAGTATATCTTGAGAAGATTACTTGGTGTACATGGAAAAGTTGAGACTTTCAAAGCTAGACTTGTTAAAAGTTTGCATCATTGACCAGGTGTGGATGATGATGAAACCTTTTCAAGTAGCTATGCTTAAGTCCATCCAGATCCTACTTGTCACGGCTACATACCATGACTGCGATATCTGGTGGTTGGGTGTCTTGACTGCTTTTCTAAATGATGATTTAGAAGAGTGCGTCTATGAGTACACAGCCAGAGGGCCTCGTAGACAGTAGGAGCAGCGGAAACGTGTGCAAGATGCTTTATAGGATAAAGCAGGCATTGCGGAGTTGGAACATCTGTTTTGATGGATTAGTCAAAGAAGTTGACATCATCAAAATGGTAGATGAACCTTGTATAAACAAAAAGGTAGTAGCGAGTATGGTGACAATCCTCGTAGAGTACGTGGATGTCATACTCTTGATAAGAAAGGAGTTTCTTATGCTACGCTCGATCAATCTCCGTTTATCACAAAGATTCTCCATATAGGATCAAAGTGATACCTCCTAAGTCCTGGGTTTTTGGATCTATGAGATAGATCTAATTGGATGTTAGGACTCTCACTAGTTGTAGTGAGACGGTATCAACCGATCCTGGGGAGAATCACTGGAAGGGTTCCAGGGTGATAATGACGACTGAGTGTCAGTCACAGGCATTGTCTTTACCCTCAGTAAAGGGACGGTATGTTGGAAGAGTTCCAAGCTAGATACCGTGGCATACTAGACGATAAAGGCTGAATACATCGCTACTTAAGATGCTACCATAGAGGAGTCTGGGTGTATAATAGTTCATGAGATGAACTTCGTTCCTACCATTGTGAGACAATGGAGTTGTGGCTTATACCAAGGAACACCCGTCCCATCAATGACCCAGGCGTATTCTGAGGCCGCATCACCTGATCATGGAGATAGTTGATCTCCAGGGTGATCGAGGTAAGGAGAGTAGATTCTGAGGACAACACAGCGGATCCACTCACAAAGGCCTGTTCCCAAAGAGAGATTTTTTTTTATGGGATGGTTGAGTATGAGATACTGCAACCACTGCTACAGATGGCCCTAGTGCAAGTGGGAGATTGTTAGTTATATGTATGCCCTAGAGGCCATTACTATACATAGGATGTATATTGTAGTGGATGCTGGGACATATATAGGGAGGACTTTCTTGCTCGACATGATAGTATGCTATCTGGTTGCTCTTTACCTTAACGTGTACACTGATTGTCTCTCTGTTACATGTTGGTAAAGCCCTTAGGATATGTGCTTGACTACCTGGACTATGATGCGGATCATACTAGTGGGGACATGGTAGTCCATAAGTACATCCTTCAAAGTCCCTAGTCGTGGGTGTATCGAGACGGGGCATCGATATACCAGAGTAGACTAGCGTATACCTTCTCGACCCATACAGATGGGCGATGGATGATCCCATATCCATAGGTGTTTGACATCAGAGATGATATACGGGTGCTCAGTAGAGACTGGGTACACTGGACGGACTCGCCGAGAACTCCCAGATGGTATTATACCTCACGTCAGATGGCAGTTCTTTGGTGACACTGGTACAGAGTAGTCTGTTGACCCGAGATCGTCATAGAGTCTTGTGTGGTTCCCACTGTGCTTTGATTTCCATCTTACCACGTCCAAGAGGGCGTGCAAAACGGTGGTTTTTGGGTACAGTCCCGAGTCACATGGAGGCAATGAGCGATAGGAGGGGATTCGTCTCTCCCGGTATAGGGGGTTGATGTTGCGCTGTGTTCGATTGGCTATAACAGGAAATCCCTGGCCAGAGTTGCTGAGATTTACTGGTAAGTGTTACCAGTAGTTTCTCGAACAGTCATAGACCTCATATCGACACGACTTATCGAGCTATTGGGGTCTGACGTTTACCACCCCTAGGCGAGATATGCGACATATCAGACGATCAGACCGGACTGTACGGTAGTGTTACTGGTTGGATTCACTGGAGTGTGAGCGGGCTTGCTCGTCGATCTTCAGATCGCTCAATACCCGGGTGGCCGTTACGTTTAGCAGACCGCTTGCGGCTTGTGGGTGTTTGATATGATCATCATCTGCTGCCGGCGTATTGACGAGTCTTTAGAGTCCTACACAGAGGTTTCCTGGCTCAAGCGAAACGAAATAGGAGCGCATATGAGATATGTGCGGGACCGAGAATAATGCGTATATGTGATACCGTATTCTATTCTCGCGATGAATGTGTCGAATGGTTGTATGCGATATAACCTAGTTATCGAATCAAGGATTGATTCGATAAGCCGATACATTGTATACTAGTCGGTTGTGTGCGACATGACCGGATCATTGAATCAAGTGTTGATTTAATGATTTAATGCATAATTATATATTTGATATATTACTTTGCATTAACTAGTATCGGTTCACTTTAAATGGATTTTCTCGCTCGGAAGTGCACATTGTATATTCGATATAGTTTTGTGCACTTGATTGTATCATGTTTGATGATACATGCTAGTTTGGGTTTGTGTAAAGAATTAAACCATGGTTACTTAAGTGGTTAGGGTTTCATTTCCTTTTCTTATTTATTTATCTATTTATTTCATTTAGAAAAGATAAAGAGAAAAGAATGGTTGCTAGTTTTGTTTTATTTGAAGCTTCTTGAAGCTTTGAACAAGTCCACCATTCTTGTCTCTTCTCTAACCCTAACCACTCATCTAACCTTAGTTAATTCTCTACACCTAACCATGGTTTGCTTATGATAAGAATGGATTTTCTTTTCTATTTTAAATTATTCTTATCATAACAATTATCTTCTTCTTCTTCATTCTTCAAGAAGAAAAGCTTGACTACATCAATGGTGATTGATGAATATGAGTGAGAAATCCAAATCTAAAGTCTACCCACTTTCTATTTCTTCATCCTCTACCTCTTGCCAAGTAGTAGAGTGTGTTTTCTTCACAAGTTTCATCACTTGGTGAAGTCGGAGCTTGATTTAGCGATGCCTCGACGTAGATCATCTTCGGCATGGACATCGATGACCTAGCCCGTCCATTCTCCGATGAAGCCGACGCTAGAGCCCGGGACTTGTTATGGACAGCGAGGAGACTTCATTGCGGAGCGATGGAGGTGGAGAACCGGATCTACAAAGGTTGTATTTCCGTATCTCTTAGTTAAGTGTTAACTACTTATCTTTTTGCCTAGATTTCTAGCCAACGATCCGTAGTCGGGTTTCTCGGCACCTAGATTTTTTTGAAATTGGCATGGTTGATGCCTTGTGAGACCTCATTAGGATGCGTAGGAACCCTACATCCTCTGCCTCCACCATCTCCCGGAAATAATCTATCGCGGTGTCTACCCATCTGCCGCTGAGCTGGCGTATCAGTACGGATCCTCTTCGGCCCAGAAACGACCGGAGTCTCAGAAATACGCTCCTCCAAAAGTAAGGCTGCATCCATCGCGGCTGCATATGTATCAAATTGCTGGGTGCCGATGGCAAGGAATAGCTGTGTATCAAGCCCTCGCACAAACCTCTTTATTCTCTTCTCTTCTGTGTCTACTAGGTACGGAGCATATCGAGACAACTGGGTAAACTGTATATCATACTCCGACACCGTCATCCCAGGAGTCTTGCGCAAAGACTCAAAACTATGAGCTCGAGCATCTCGGACACTCTCCGGAAGAAAACGGGCAAGAAATGCAGATGTAAACTCATCCTAGGTCATAGAAGGTAGACCTGCAGCTCGGCCTCTCTCTACTGAATCGTACCATGTCTGGGCAAGACCCTCCAGACGGAAACTCGTAAACTCCACCAATCTATCATCAGAACACCTCAACGAACGGCAAATCCGAGCCATCCTATCAAGAAATGCCTGTGGGTCCTCTGTCGCATCCGTACCGGTAAAAGCTGGAGGTCTCAATCTCATGAACTCCTGTAGTGAAACAGGGATAGTCTCCGTAGTAGTAGGAGCGACCATCTGTGCAGCAGGTACAATCGTAGTCTGTGCGGTGGGAGGAACGTCCTCGGATCTCTGTGCCCGGCTGGACTCAACTAAAGATCCCATCATCTGTCGCAACTCTTGCATGCCGGCCTCAAATCTGGCAATACGTTCTGGATAAGGCGGATCAGTATGACCCTGAGGGGTAGGCATATCATCCCGCTTGATCCTCGCCTCAGACGAGCCCGCTCGAATCTCATTCCTAGCGGCAGCCCGCTGAGCTCTCGTAGTCTTTGGCGGCATCGAAGCTGGAATAAGAAACAGGACCGATAAGAACATTGCAATTGAATCAAGGAATGCAAGGAATCAAGAAAGGAAATACAAGCAATTATGTCCTAAGGTCACTTAGGCAGAGTACCGTATCGTAAGTATGCCGCGGATTATACTCACGATATGCCACTCTGCTTAAGTCACCTACTCCATCTACCAAGGTCGTCCTACACTCAGGAAGGTAAAACCTACGCTCCGATACCAACTTTGTCACGACCCAAAAGTACGGAACGTGACTAGCACTTAGATTACGAGATGTCTAAAGGCGTACCGTAATCTAAGTCAGCCAAAGCCCAGAAAAACCTAAGCCAAAAATCAAAAGAGAGTGAAGGAAAACCTTACATGAAAACGATTCTTTTTTTTAAATCAATTAAGTTACATTGAACCCCTTTTTAAAACATCAAAAATTTCCGAAAATTTCGGCAGAGTCTCCCTTGTAAATTCTATCCCCCAAAATGGGCACAACAAGATATATATAACCTGTAATAAACAAATGGCATCCCCAAGCGAGAGCTAGCTCTTCGCCCAAAGCGGATCACAACCACACACAATATATAAGTAATATCAAGAAAAAGAGCATAAAAGAAATGCAAAATATCAGAAAACACAACGTCGGCTCTAGTGAGCTCGACCCAAAAGAAACTACATATATACAAATCTCTCAGTCTCATCACTAGGTCGCATATACAAATAAAAAGTGGTAGATGGAGGATACTAGATACAATGATAGAGCAAAAAGAAATAAGGTGCGCTCGCAACCCACCTACGAGCGATGTCGCGAGTCTGAGCAAAAGGAGCTGATGATAAGATAGCCCGCCGCTACAAGGATGACGGGTCCGACCTGTAAGACACTGTGGCACAATGGGGGTGAGTTGCCAGCTCATGAGTAGAATATAACATCTAAAAAGGCAATCGTAAGAATGCATGCAAATTCGTCACAGCATGTATGTTCAGATGTGATATAATACCTCTAGTATGCATGCACATGTATGCAATGTCGTTACTAAATTTTTAAGTGTTTTAAATGTTAAGAGTTCTGCATTCTTAACTTTAGAAAAAGGAATATCTGTATAATAGCTAAATACAATCAAGAGATCATCTGAAAACCGTGTCAAGCATCGACACCAAATATGAAATCACCTCTGTCTCAAAGTCTCACTGTATCAATGTCTCAAAATATCGGGCTCCGTCAGTCCGGATCGGCCCATGTCATCAAATCTCACGACAACGGTCGGTATCCTCCGGATATCCGCCGCGCCAGACATCACCGGTAGGTAGTCTTCCCCTGCCAGGCTCATCGTCTACAACTCGGTCTTCTTGCCCCGGGGTACCATACCGGGCCCACCATGTACCCGAGACGGTTCATCCACTCCTCTAATCGGGTCTCGAAATCCAACAGAAAACATGAAAAACTCATGGTGGACGACATATACATCACGAGAAAGCAACTTGTTTTAAAAATGATAAATATAAGCTTTTGTTAAATTCTTGCGGTTTTCCCCAAAATCCAGAAATCGCAGCAATACTGAAATCCTCAAGAAAATCATAATGTCCACATGTTATATATGATAAATGTCTATGATAACAAGGTATGCGATGTGAATTGTGGCTGGAAATCTATGTAAGTATGATGATGATGCGAGGTATATACATGTTATGCAAATTTCATACATCATGTATGATGCAAGTGGCGATACTAAGCTAAACAGGTTTTATAGTGCACGTGTCATGGCAATTACCAAAGGCATGTGTGTCACATGAATAGTGCGCGTGCAACAAAAGCCAATGGTAATGGTGTTCGTGTCCTACGAAGTGATATCGCATATGTGTGTATGAATATCCATGCAATCTAGTATACGGTTAGCTATAAGGGTATGAAATATAAATAAAGGGGTAAGCTAACTAACAATACAAGTCTTGCAAGAAATAAGGTAATCCTAACTAGGGGCGCCTCGCGCCATCCAGACGATTCCCCCATAGATGAATATATCTACTCACCTGAATGCCTCGCTAATCCGATCCGACCACCACCTTGCCTTTACGCGCCGTGTCCGATATTTCCCCGACCGATCCTATATTTGCACAACACCAAGCATAAGATTACATATCCTAAAATGACACCAAGTCAATATAAAAGATCGACGCTCTTTAATTAAACATAACGTGCACTCGGTGCGCGGAAAACACACGAAAAATCACTAAATCTTAACTAGAATCGTCATTTCGGGGCAATCGACAAAACTAAAACCCGACTAGATAAAACCCCGCATTCGCGCACACTAATAATCGTATATGATGCTAATTATATCGCTAATATAACGCAATTAGATCACCTCCTAATTTACATAAAAACCTAGTAAGCATTTGCATACCGATTTCGATGCAAATATCGCAAATTATCGATCTAGCGAGCGCAACATCGCACAATTAACCATTCTAACCAATTAGATAACCAAAACCCTAACTTTAATCCATCAACCATGCTACAAACCCTAATTCAAAATCAAATCCCTTTCTTGAATTTCAAAACTAACCATTACAATGAAATTAATCACATTAAAATACTAAACTACAAATTAACAACTAGTTTAGGATTTATACCTCCCAAGTGAACCCCAACTTGCCCTTGCCCTTGAAAGAAGCCTCCTTTCACCTTTTTTTAAAACAATTTAGGGTTGGAAAGAGGTGGACAAGGATTGTGGTTTGAATTTATGAAGAAAATGGTGTATTTTTGTGGATTTTTCTTGATTTTGTCATGATTTTTGAAGCAAGAATTGAGGTAGAAAAGGGGGAGCTGGTGCTTATGGTTTCGGCCAGAGGTGAAGAGGGAGGGAGAGTGAGGAGAAGTGTGGAAAATTCTACACAAAATGTCACTCACAAGCTCATTTAATGCTCTCACATCAATTTTACACAAAAAACCTCATTTTAATTCATTTCTTGATTAAATTTTTGAACCATAGAACTAAAATCTTGCAAAGACATGATACAATTTTATTAACACTAAATTTTAGTTTATAATATTTCCTAAGTGTGTAATTTACCTAATTAAATTTGTATTTATCACTAATTTAATGTATTTTTAAAAGCTTAAAATAATATTAAAAATAATTAATTTCGAAAAAAAAATTATTTAACTAGAATATTTTAAGTGACATTTTAGTGACCAAATTATAGTAATATCTTATCTAAATTTTGTATAATTAGGTCTATAATGAAAAATACTTATTTGACTTTTTACGGAAAAAGCTGAAAAATTAGCCGATTACCGGAAAACTGCCTAAACGATTTTCGAAGTGTTACACATTCAGTATACCCAGTCTCCACTGAGCACCCGCATACCATCTCTGATGTCAAACACTAATGGATATGGGATCATCCATCGCCCATCACATGGGTTGAGAAGATATATGCTAGTCTACTCTGGAATATCGATGCCCCGTCTCGATATTCCCACGGCTAGGAACATTGAAGGATGTACTCATGGACTACCCAGGCCCCACTAGTATGATCTGCACCATAGTCCTGAAAGTCGAGTACACATCCTAAGGGCTCTATCAACATGTAACAGAGAGACAATAAGTGTACATGTTAAGATAAAGAGCAACCAGATAGCGTACTATCATGTCGAGCAAGAAAGTCCTCCTTATATATGTCCCAGCATCCACTACAATATACATCTCATATACAGTAATGTCCTCTACGGCATACATATAACTAACACCATGTCCACAAATGCCAAGGTTCGTTCTTTGTACTTCATTATATTCACTGATCATCTCTCAGGATTCGGACCTATGTTCCTGTTGAAACACAAGTCTGAAACTTTTGAGAAATTCAAGGAATATAAGCTTGAAGTTGAGAACCAGCTGGGTAGAAGTATTACAGTCCTACGATGTGATCGAGGAGGAAAATACTTGCGCATGGAGTTCCTGGAGTTTCTAAAAGGAGAATGAGATTCTCTCTCAGCTTACTCCTTCGTATACACCACAGCACAACGGTGTATCAGGGCGGAGGTATCGCACCCTATGAGATACGGCGCGCTCTATGATGAGTACTGCTGAGTTACCCATTTCTTTTTGGTGTTATGCACTTGATAAGCTGCATACCTATTGAATAGGGTTCCATCCAAATCAGTGCCTACCACTCCATATGAGATATGGCATGGGAAGAGACCATGTCTTAAACGAGTTAAGATTTGGGGTTGTCCGGCCTATGTTAAAAAGAAAAATACGGACAAGCTCGAGGCAAGGTCAGTTCTGTATAAGTTTGTTAGGATATCCCAAACATTTGCGAGGGAATATCTTTTACCACACTGAGGAGCAAAAGGTGTTTTGTTTCTCAGCATGCCACTTTTTTAGAAAAGGAATTTCTTGTGAAGAAATTTGTGGACATGAGGTAGAACTGGAAGAAGTTCCAGATGGACAAACTAATAACTAATGATTTGGTGAAACCAAAGGATTCAATAGTTTCCAACGAACCTCAGCCTCTCCGCGAATCTGGTAGGGTTCCTCATCCACTTAAGAGATACTGCGGTCTTCTCGGTGACAGTGGGAGCGAGGATTGCATCATGGAAGATGATGGCTCAACAAGGTTCAGGCAGGCCATCACAAGTGGAGACTTTGTGAAATGGCCGGATGCTATACAATCAAAGATGGAATCCATGTACACCAACAAAATATGACTTTGAATATTGCACTTGAAGGGGTAAAACCCATTGGGAGCAAATTGGATCTTGAGAAGATTCTTGGTGTAGATAGAAAAGTTGAGACTTTCAAAGCTATACTTAAGTCCATCAGGATTAATGAGCGCATCACGGAGTTAGAACATCTGTTTTGATAAGGCTGTCAAAGAGTTTAACTTCATCAAAAAAGTAGATGAATCTTGTATATACAAGAAGGTTGTAGAGAGTAAGGTTGTCTTCCACGTATTGTACGTAGATGACATACTCTTGATAGGAAATGGTTTCCTATGCTACACTCGGTCAAGCTCCTCTTATCACGAGGATTCTCAATAGAAGATCTGGATGATACCTACTACATCTTATGGATTATGATCTATGGTGATAGATCTAAGTGGATGTTAGGATTTTCCTAAATCCAAGTACATAAACACCATACTAAAAGGGTTTAGTATGGAAGATTCTAAGCTTAGTGGTTCATCCACTTACTCATGAATCACTCTCTCCAAAAAGATGTCTTCCGAGACTGATTTGGAGAGAGCTCGTATGCAAGGGATACCCTATGCTTCAGCAGTAGGCTCTATCATGTATGCGATGTTATGTACCAGACCAGATGTAGCTAAATCACTAAGTGTATTGATCAGGAATCAATCGGATCTTGGGAGAATCACTGGACAGCTGTGGAGGACATTCTTAAGTACTTGAGAAGCACTAAAAGAAAGCTCTTGGTTCGAACTTCAAGAGTGATAAGTGTTGAATATGTATGCCCTAGAGGCCATTATTGTATAGTACTAGTTTGTATAATACATTTTGGAGGCTTGGGATATATATACGGATTTACGACAGTCTTGCCCGATATAGTAGTATGCTACTTGGTTTGTTTCTATCTTAATATGTGTATATGTTTCTTTTAACATATCGCTAAAAACATGTTGATGGAGCCCTTAGGATCTTTGCTTGACTAACGGCGTTGTGATGGCGATAACACTAGTGGGGGCTGGGTAGTATATAAACACATCCTTATTTTGGTCCCTAGTCGTAGGATTATCGAGACAGGGCATCGATACTCCAGAGTAGACTGGTGCATACGCTTCTCATCCCAGCAGGGGAGATGGTCTGTCCTACAGCCATCAGTATGTCGTACCGGAGATAGTATGCAGGTGCTCGTTAGGTTACGAGTACACTGGACAGGACTCGTCAGGAACTGTTGGTTGCTATTATACCTATCGTCAGTTAACAGTTCCCAGGTGACATGAGTACAGCTTAGTCCGCTGACTTGACACTGTCACTTTGCCTCGAGTATGTTCCCACTGTTCTTAGATTACTACCCTACCACGGCTCTACTGAGTCGGGCAAACAGGTAGTAGTTGGGTGCAGTCTCGAAGCACTTAGAGGAAGTGACGATTAGACAGGATTCGTCTCTCCCGATATTGGGAGTTGATATCACGCTGTGTCTAGGAGAGCCATTACACATAGTCGTCCGTGGCCAGGGCAAGCGAGATTTGCTGTTATTGTTACCAGTAGATTCTCAGGGTGTTTTGGGCTACACTCCGACACGACTTGTACCGCTATTAAGGGACTGACGTTTACCACCCCCTAGGCCTGACATGCGATACTCTCAGACGAACAGACCGGACTGTATGAAGATTGTCACATTCAGGCTCAGTAGGAGTTCGGATGGGTTCACCTCATCAGTCTTCTTATCGGCATCTACCTGGGGACCGTTATGTACAGCTAGTACCGCTTGCGGCCTGTGGTTAAACCCATTGCCAGCGTAGTGTCGAGCCTTTAGAGTCCCACACAGAGGGTTACTCGCCTTTAGGCAAAACAGAGTAGAGGTTGCATGGTTTTGCGACGGGGTTCGTTCACATCCGCGCACTTGTGCACGTTTGGTGTCCGAACAGTTATTACTAGCGGGCTTTGGTTTAAGCCAGATCATAGTATTTGTTTTGGGATTGGTTTTGTCTCAGTGTATTCGTGTTCCTTGGAACACGGATACGGGTGTGTATGCACAATTGATAGAGGCAGAGGCAGAGGATTCTCATTAGGGTTGTTGACCTTTTGGCTTTGGTTAACTTGTTGACCGTTGACTTTTTCTAAACCCTAATGAGAATAAGAATGCAACACCTTAGGTCGTGTTTAGGGGTTAATTATATTTTTTAATAGATAGTTTTGGTAAAAAGTTTACCAAATTAAGTTTCAGATAATTTATTCTAATTAATGAATATTTTATTAGGATTTTTCTAGGTACACACACACTTGTGCATGTAAACTAGGGTTTAGATTTGGGGTTAAAACCACGATTAGCAACCATGGTGGGTTAACCTATTTGTATTAAGTTGTTTTGGGTTTTAAATTGGTATGGTTGTTGTTCTCTTGTTTTTTTTATTATGGGTGTTATTCTTTTTTTATTGAAATTCTTTTCTTTTGTTGACTTAGTGGGAGAGAGAGGGTATGGGCAATATGGCTTGAGCCATGCTCATTTAATGAGAGAGAGAGAGAGAGATGTTGACTAGGGTGCCTCATTTCTTTCCTCATTATTCTCCCAACTCTCACACACACACACACACTCAGCTGAGAGAGAGAGAGAGAGGCAGCAGCTGCAGAAGAAGCACAGCAGCAGCAGCTGTAGAAGAAGCACAGCAGCAGCAACTACAGCAGCATCATCAGCAGCATCAGCAGCAGCAGGCAGTGGCAGCAGCAGCCCCAGCAGCTGCAGCAGCACTCCCATCTTCTCCACCTCCTTTCTCCTTGCACCTAGGGTTTTGTAAGGTATAGAATCCGAGCCCAACTTCTTGTTTGTTTAACGTATGTGTAGTTTAGCTTCGGTTTGTGTAAAAAGTGAGATTTTGTGCTTTAAATGGTGATTTGTGTGGACTTATGGTTTAGTGCTGTTAATATTGGTTAACCTAGCCTAATTAGGTGTTATTAAGGCCATGTAAACCTAGTTAGACCCCAGATTACACCAAAATACCATAGGGTTTCAAATTGTGCAAATTTAGTGTTTTTAAGTGAACTTTTTGGATTTCTGTGATCTGCTAAAGGCCCGTGTAGTTCAGGTTGAAATTGAGTTAAATGGAGCTTGTATACAAGGTATGGACCACACCACCAGAGCCCGAGACCCCCACCCTATAGCGAGGCCGCCGATTTATTCTTTCTGGCCGCAATTTGCGGCCAGATAGGGGAATTTTTTGGTGATGTTTGGGTGGGTAGGAGTCTGTTGTTATTTCTAGGCCAGTGGTATGTATAGTTTTGTAAGTTGTTAGCCTGGGTAGAATCTGGGACGTTATATCGTATTTCTAGTACATTTGGTTCGCGCGATACGCGAGAGGGTTCCATGATTCAGCATATCGCGGTGTATCGGGGTTAGTTTTAGACGCGTGCACACGTTTAGCGTATCGTATACACGCGCGTTTAGTTCGCGACGCGAGCGTATCGTTTGACGTCGATATCACGTTTTGCGAGATATTTGCTTATATATGGATTCTTGTGAAATTCCAGGTTCGCAGGCGGGTATGTCGGACGAAGCTAAGAAAGGGAAGCAGGTGGTCAGCTACGAGTAGTGCACGACCAGGTGAGTAGATTTAACATCTACGGAGAAATCGCCCGTATGGCGTTAAGCGTCAGGGCGAGTCAGGATATTAGATTGTATATGTTCATATGGACTGTAGTAGCATACATTATTGTTGCATATAGAAATGATAGCACAGAACACTGCACTGTCACTAACGGTTCAAGTCGCACGAGCACGATTGATATGCTACACTCACACCGTTAGTGATTGCCATGACACTCACATTATAGGATTGCTATAAATCATATATCATACTGATTCTACCTTATTGATGTTGTCATGATTTGCCGCATCACATCATATGTTATATCCATATTTGGGCACATATGCATCACATACCCCTACTGGTACTACGTGCACACATATTGAGATGTTCATACCTGCGCACATGCACACTGTATATTCATATCAGTGCACACATATTGAGATGTTCATACCTGCGCACATGCACACTGTATATTCATACCAGTGCACACATATTGAGATGTTCATACCTGCGCACATGCACACTGTATATTCATACCAGTGCACACATATTGAGATGTTCATACCTGCGCACATGCACACTGTATATTCATACCAGTGCACACATATTGAGATGTTCATACCTGCGCACATGCACACTGTATATTCATACCAGTGCACACATATTGAGATGTTCATATCTACGCACATGCACACTGTATATTCATACCAGTGCACACATATTGAGATGTTCATACCTGCGCACATGCACACTGTATATTCATACCAGTGCACACATATTGAGATGTTCATACCTGCGCACATGCACACTGTATATTCATACCAGTGCACACATATTGAGATGTTCATACCTGCACACATGCACACTGTATATTCATACCAGTGCACACATATATTGATATCTTCATACTTGCTTAGATTACTTATTGAGATATGTTGCTTCCATGTAAATTCTGGATTTGGGGAACCGGGGATATTTCAAAGAGAATAGTTAATTATTTAAAAACCCGGTTTCCCTTGATATGATATTTCGGTGCGTCCACCATGTGTTTTCTCGGTACTAGAGTGATATATGTGAACCCGAATCGAGGAGTTGGATGAGGCCGATTACGGGTACATGGTGGACCCGGTATAGTACCCCGGGGCGAGAACGGTTTCGCTGTGTAATAGACGATGAGCCTGGCAGAGGGACTACTACCTACCGGTGATTGGTTGGACCTGGCGGTTATCCGGAGGATACCGGCCAGGGTTGATGGATGGATACGGGACGACTCGTACTGCCGGGACCGAGGGCCGATACCGCAGACAGAGCCCGTGGGCTGATCCGGACTGACGGATGCCCTATACAGGAGGATTTGCGTGTCGATGCTTGGCACGAGTATTTCTTGATATTTTGGGTGCCGATGTTGGGCACTCACGGTTATATGAGGTTTACAGGATTGGAGGACCGAGGAGGATGACGACGCCTGAGTAGTATTGGGATTTGGGTACATTGATGGGTACCGATTTTACTTCCACGATGACATTCCGTGTAGATGTTATATTTCCCATGCTCAGTATGTAGTAATTGATATCTCATCCTGTATCTATTATACCCGATATAGTGCACCATTGCTATACCTGATCATTGCATACCCTGTTCATTCTATATAGGGTTGTTAGATTGCATTGCTATACCTGATCATTGCATACCCTGTTCATTCTATATAGGGTGGTTAGATTGCATTGCTATACCTGATCATCACATTTCTTGCTCATTACATGGAGATGTTATTAGATCGCACTTGTTGCATGTTTGAGCATCCAGTTCATCATATAGATGTTATCTGTTGATATAGGTTAGAGTATAGTAGCACGTGCATACTCGCGATTACCTTTATATGTTATCTTCTATTCACGAGTTGGCAACTTACCCCCGTTGTGCCACAGTGTTTGCAGGTTGCCCTTCGGAGTAGTCGCGGCAGGCTGCATTCTTGCATCTTTTGACGCAGATACCCCTACAGTTGGTGTACTAGCTCTTTTGCTGATAGGTGGGTTTTGTACGGTATCTGGTTATCTTTCAGTTATGTACATTGTTGTATCTGGTACTCTCCATCTACCACTTATGTATTGACTTAGAGACCAGTTGTGAGGACGGTGTATATTATTTTGTATTCTGGCGTCGAGCTCGTTGTGAGCCGACTTTACTTATGCAGTTTATTCTATCTGTGATCTTTCCCACTTGTTGCTCATTTTCTTCGCTACGGCGTCGTATATTGTTATCTTAGTAATTGGTTCTATTAATTGATTAAATCACTCTATACTATTACTGGTTTGATTTCTGGGTTTTCGGCTTACTTAGTCGCGTTACGCCTGTAGACGTTACGTGGTTAAGTGTCGGTCACGGGCCAAACTTTGGGTCGTGACAAAGAAATATGATTAATAATATTAATTAAGGATTATTGTGCCATGGTTAAGTTGAACAGTTGACTTTTGTTGACTTGTTGACTTTGTTGACCGGTTGACCATTGTGGACTTGTTGACCATCATCATTTCATTTCAATGATGCTTCTTGTTCTTTGCAAAATGCATTAAATACATGAAATGATATTGGTCATTGAAACTAACCATCACAATTCTTAATTATTATTATTATTATCATTATTCTCACTTTTGTGAGCATGGTTGCAAGATGAGAGCTAATTCTATCATATTCTTTCTCTCTCTTAGAAAGAAAGCTCTCCCACTTCCTCTCTCAAAGTTCAAGTGTTCCATGAGTTGGAAATCATGAACCTTTGAGAAAAAACTACCATAACTCTTCTCTATTCATTCTAAGGTTCTAGATAGCAAACCAAGCACCTTAGTTATCTCTAGGTTGAGATAGGAGCTCAAGTTCGAGGCCCTCGGGTGGATCCATCTACGGCGAAGAGGAGACGACGACGAGGAGCCGCTCAAGCCACTACAAGGAGCAAGCAAGGAGGAGAACCACAAAAAGAAGAGAAGGAGTTCAAGACCTAGGTATAACCATTCTACATAGTAGCTAAAACTTGTAGTTTATTTGTTAGTTTTTGTTTAGCAAAGATCCTTCATGAATGGTCCATGTTACCTAGTGAGGAAAATTTTGATTTTTGCCTATTCCGCCTCCCCGAAAGTACAGGGGTGGGTAACGTGGACCTAACAGTGGTATCAGAGCCTAGCTAAGTAACAACTAACTGTTAGCAAAGTGTTTAGAACTTCGATCCGGAAAAAATCCCGAAAACACACCGAAAAATTGTATTTTCTGTCGATTTTCAAAACAGGCCTAAAAATATTTTGTATGACATGAAAAATACAAGCAGGGTTTTCTAGGAAAAGCCAAGAAATTTGATCCCATGACTCAGCCAACTCGCCGCGGAAGCACAACGAAACCATGCGTTTCGCCGTGGATCCGCGGCCGAGTTGACTCGGCCGCGACTCCGATTTCTCGCAGTTTTCTCTTTATGGTATTTTGGGATTTTTAAGATGTTTTGTTTCTATCCAGATTTTCCAGAGAACAATGTTATGTTTGGGGTAGTTACAAATTGGTATTTTGATCGATGTTCTATAAACTTAGATATTTGGTTATATCTGTAATGCTATATGCACTGAACGTCGGCTAATCGCTATACGTAGATTAGTGGGGGTTGTGCATATCTGTGATCTGTAATGTTGTTGGATTGTGTATATGAACTTGTTGGATTGTCGCGGATGAATAGCCGGGGTTTTGTGAGATGTGGGTTTCTTTATCTTTCATTTGATGTAAAATGTAAATTGATGTAATATTATTTTTATGGCCGCACATCCAGGATGAGGTTGTAGCCGCCATTGTATATTATTTCTTTTACTGTTTTTGCTCCTAGGATAGACCCAAGGTGGGGTGCACAAACTACCGGGTACGTTGAAGTACTGAGTGGCCTACTCACGGTGTTGAGGGAGGATGCTTCACTTCGGGTATTTGGCGGGTAGTTTGTCGCACCCGTAGGGGTCTAGGGTGGGGTTTGGCTATTCATCGCGACCGTGTAATCCGTCTTTCGTTGCAGGCTCGAACGAAACACGGATTCCTAGCATATCCAATGTGTTCATCTGTGATCTGGAATAGCTATCATTGCATCTGACGAATATATATATCTATATATGATATCTAGTAGGCGTTGCTTATGTTTTGCATCCGCGCTAGTCCAGCTCCCGCTCTGTCGTTAGTTAAGTAACCTAACGGGTAAAGACGGGGCCCCGTGGCGAATGCGGATGGCATAAGCGTACGTCATATTTTCGTTGTTTTCTGCAATGGTAGGATTAATTGATGGGACGCATTATATTAATGCAAAGAAAAAGCAAACCTAAAAGACGTTGTTGGAACAATTTTCAAAAAGCTGTTATTGCAAAGACGTTCTCTTTTGTTTTGCATAGAGATATTCGGTTATGAATGCCCAGCACCTCATTCGACGAGGCAAGGGCCGAGATCCTTTCATCGAGAGTGACCCATTGGACAAAAAGTTTGCGTCAGGGTAATAACTTCATTATAGTCGATTATTCTTACTTTGCATCATGGTATTCAGTTTGGAATATCCTGCACCTCATTCGACGAGAAAAGAACCGAGATCCCTTCACAGGGAGTGACCTCTTTAGCAAAAGTATTCGCCACTATATTTTTGAAAAGGCAATCATGTTCCTTCAACGATATCAAGTTCATTACATTAACGAGTTTTTTCGCCAAAAACCCAGCCGTAGCCCTCCGTCATTTCGGATTGGTATTATTTAGTATTTGTGCTGCGTTTGTTGACCTAGTCAAGGTGTAGTGAACGGTAGCTAAGTGATATTTTTCTGTGCATTGCAAATGTGATTGGTTAGGACAGTCGTGCGGCCTTTTTGATCTAGTCAAGGGCACGTATGGGTGGGTTTAATGCAATCAAGATAATGACGGGTAGAACTTGACTGACGGTTTATGGTTTGTTGACCTAGTCAATGTCATAAACCGTTAGGGGCAAAAATCCACATCGGGAGTTTCTAAAGAAACTGAAACTTGCAGATTTAGCATACCTTCTAGAGTGTGGTGACTAGAGTGGATTCCATCTAGGTCATCGCACAATGAGAGTTGGATCCCGATCCCACTGATGAGTTGGATTACTCTCGGGAGAATATTTCACTTAACAATCAATGCTATAAACCAAGTATGTGTCTAGAACGGTGTTAGCAGGGCTACGCCTCCAGGAAAAAGAGGTTATTTAATTAAGGAACTTCGCAAAAGCGTTGGAAAACCTCCCTCGAAGTACCAACACCAGCCTGGCTGAAAGGTTAAGCAAGTATTGTGACGTGCGATTAATCCTGACTAGTTCTTCTTTTAGGGTTTGAAGAAGAATTTGAGGAAACAGTGGGAGCCATCCTGATTGGATAAATTAATAAACCAATCTAATCTTGGAAGAGCGCACGCTGAGTGTTTCTTTTCTCTCTCTCCAGGTAGCAACCATTTCATGCCCTAATCAAGATAATAAAATGTATCGCTTGACCGATCCGAATTCTTATTCGGGGCTGGGGAACGTCGGTTCGGCTCTAACTTGTGACAACAGTCACAAGTATGAGCAAGGGAAAGAGGATTGTATGGATTCCAAGGATACCCAGTTCAAGAAGAAGTATAGTTTTGCATCTACTTCAGGTGTTCTTGTAATTGAGAACTGCTTTACGGTCAGCCCTACCTCCTGGGTACTTGATACCGGATCAGGATCTCATATCTGTAATTTATTGCAGGGACTGAGAAAAAGTAGGAAAGTTGTACCTGGTGATATGTCGCTCAGGGTAGCGAACGAAGCACAAGTTAATGCTGCAGCCGTCGATGAATATCACCTAGTGTTGCCAAATGGCAATACGATTATTTTGAACGAATGCTACTATGTACCTTCCATGGTTTGCAACATCATATCAGTTTCTTTACTCAATAAAGATGGATATAATTTTGTTCTTGATAGAAATATCATGAACATCTACCTTCATAAGGTACTGGTTGCAGAAGGTACACTGTGTAATGGTATCTACGTTCTAAATCAGAATACTGTTCTCAATATACAAAACACACGCAAGAGGAAAAATTCAGATACGAATGAATCCTACTTGTGGCATTGTAGACTTGGTCATATCGGAGAGAAAAGACTAAGTAAGTTGCATAAAGATGGACTCTTGAATACGTTCGATTTTTCATCTTACGAAACTTGTCAGTCTTGTCTCAAAGGAAAGATGACCAAATCTCCGTTCACCGGACATGGAGAAAGAGCAACAGAGCTCTTGGGACTAATACACAGTGATGTATGTGGTCCGATGTCTATACATGCAAGGGGTGGGTTCTCATACTTCATCACATTCACTGACGATCTCTCTAGGTTCGGATATGTGGATCTGATGAAACACAAATCTGAAGCTTTTGAGAAATTCAAGGAATTCAGAAACGAAGTAGAGAACCAGACTGGCAAAAGTATCAAGATCCTCCGATCGGATAGGGGATGGGAGTACTTAAGCACGGAATTCCTAGATTACTTAAAAGAGAATGGTATTCTCTCTCAGATTACTCCTCCTTATACACCACAGCACAACGGTGTATCGTAACGGAGGAATCGTACCCTATTGGATATGGTTCACTCCATGATGAGTAGTGCCGGGTTGCCTCTTTCATTTTGGGGACATGCGCTTTTAACAGCAGCATATCTATTGAATGATGTTCCATCTAAATCAGTGCCTAATGTTAGTGTATATGCCCTAGAGGCCATTACTGTATCATACTAGTTTGTATATTACTTAATGGATGCTTGGGATATTCACCTTGTATATACAATCTTGCTCAAAATAGTAGTATGCTACTTGGTTTGTTTCTACTTCAATGTGTACATGTGTTTATTTTGTATATCGCCTATACACATTAGTAGAGCCCTTAGGATCTTTGCTTGATTACCAGCGATGTGATGGCCGTCACACTAGTGGGGCTGGGTAATCTATAAGCACATCCTTATGCAGGTCCCTGGTCGCAGGACTATCGAGACAGGGCATCGATACTCCGGAGTAGACCAGCGCATGCGCTTCTCATCCCAGTGTAGGAGACGGTCTGTCCCACAGCCGTCAGTACGTCGTACTTGAGATAGTATGCGGGTGCTCGTTAGGTTACGGGTACACTGGACAGGACTCGTCGGGAACTGACTAGTTGGTATTATACCTATCGTCAGTTATTAGTTCCCAGGTGACATGAGTACAGCTTAGTCCGCTGACTTGACACTGTCACTTCGCCTCGAGTATGTTCCCACTGTACTTTGATCACTACCCTACCACGGCTCAAAGGAGTCGTGCAAACAGGTAGTGGTTGGGTGCAGTCCCGAAGCACTTGGAGGCAGTGACGGTTAGACAGGATTCGTCTCTCCCGGTATTGGGGGTTGACATCGCGCTGTGTCTAGGAGAGCCATTACACGAGTAGTCCCTGGCCAGGGCAAACGAGATATACTGGTAGGTTTCCAGTGTTATCTCAGGGTGTTTTGGGCTTCGCTCCGGCACGACTTGTACCGCTATTGGTGGACTGACGTTTACCGCCCCCTAGGCCCGCCATGCGATGTATCAGACGAACAGACCGGACTGTACGGAGAATGTCACACTCAGGCTCAGTAGGAGTTCAGATGGGTTTCGCCTCGTCGGTCTTCTTGTCGGCATTACCTGGGGACCGTTACGCACAGCTAGTGCCGCTTGCGGTCTGTGGTTAAACCCACTGCCAGCGTAGTGTCGAGTCTTTAGAGTCCCACACAGAAAGCTTTTCGCCTTTAGGCAAAAGAGTAGAGGTCGCATGGTATTGCGACAGGTCGCGTGGTTATGCGACAGGGTTCGGTCACATCCGTGCACTTGTGCACGTACAGTGTCCGGACAGTTTACACTAGCGGGCTTTGGTTTAAGCCAGATCCTAGTGTACCTTATGGGATTGGATTTATCCAGTTTGCATTCGTGTTCCTCGGAACCCGGATGCGGGTGTGTATGCACAGTTGACAGGGAGGCACAGACAGCGGATTCTCATTAGGGTTGTTGACAGTTGACCGTTGACTTTTTGACTTTTTGCTCAACCCTAATGAGAATATGATATGTGATTAACTATTATATTAATTAAGTATTATGGTGATATGGTTGTTGACTTGTTGACTTTTGTTGACTTGTTGACTTTGTTGACTTGTTGACTTTTGTTGACTTGTTGACCGGTTGACTAGGCTTGACTAGTTGACCATCATGATAACCATGGTTATCATTTCATGCCAAAGACTTTTTCTTGCTTGCTCATTTGAGTAAAATGAGTGCATGACATGATAAGGTTATGGTTGCTTCTAACCATCACATAAGACTTTTTTGATATGATGAGTTATGATCACTTTGGATTATGAGAGGGTGAAAGACAAAAGAGTTGCTCATTCTTTCTTGCTCATTCTTTCTCTTGTTCTTGAGCTCTCCTCTTGCTCTCACCCTCAACCTCTTGCTCCCTCTCTTGATCTATGGTTCTCTTGTCTCATGAGTTGAGAATCAAGAACCATAGATAAAATCCCATTCTAAATCATCTCTACTCATTCTAGTTCACTAGGTTTAGCAAACCAAGTGAACTAGTTTCTTCAAAGAACGAAGAAGGAGCTAAAGGTTGGAGCTTTCAAGTGGATCTATCTTCGGCGTACGGAGACAACGAGAAGGAGCCATCGAACCACCATCGGAGCTTGAAGAGAAGGAGTTCAAGTTTAGGTATAACCATCTTCATCCGAGTAGCTAAATATCTTTAGCTTAGTATGCTAGTTTTAGTTTAGGTAAAGATCCCGACCTAGCTTAGTCCATGTTGCCTCTTGCGTTAAAATTCTGATTTTATACCGTTTCCGCCTCCCCGTAAGAACCGGAGGTCGCAACGTGGACTTACAGTGGTATCAGAGCCTAACTAAACTTAAACTAGCTTGGTAGTGAAGTGTAACGAAGTTCGGAACCGGAAAAATCCAAAAACCAAACTTTTACAAAAACTGAGTTTCTGTTGAATTTTTTTTGGCTCAAAATGAAAAACTTTACACTTGTAAATTCGGCTCAGGGTTTTGTGTGAACACCCAAGAAAAACGATACAGTAATTCGTCCAAACCGCCGCCCTTCCGCCGCGCGAGCTAGGCATCCGCCGCGGAACCGCCGCGCTTTGTCGTCTTCTGTGCATCGTTTTTCGTGCAGTGTGTGTCTGTGTTGGTTTTGGGATTTTTGGAATATATTATATGTGCCCAGATTTTCCAGAAAAGAAATTTCCTTTTGGGGTCCTATAATTCCGTATTTTTTCCGAACTTCACTGCACTTTGACTTTGATGGTTATATCTGTGATGTTTGCATGTATTGAACGTCGGCTAATCGCTATAAGTCGATTAGTCGGGGTTATACATGATCTGTAATGTGCTGGAATGTGTATATAAATATGTTGGATTGTCGCGGGCGAATAGCCGGGGGTTGTGAGACGAGAGTTTTCTTTTCTTGCAATTCATGTAAATCTGTAAATTGATGTAATAATTATTTGTATGGCCGCACAACCGGGAAGGGGTTGTAGCCGTCATTGTATAATTTCTTTTTACTGTTTTTGCTCCTAGGATAGACCCATGGAGGGGTGCACAAACTACCGGGTATGCCGAAGTGTCGAGTGGCCTACTCATGGAGATGAGGGAGGTTGCTACGCTTCGGGTACTTGGCGGGTAGTTTGCCACACCCGTAGGGGTCTTGGGTGGGGTTTTGGCTATTCACCGCGACCGTGTTATCTGTTTTTGTTACAGGCTAGTACAAATTACAGATTGCTAGTATATCCAATGTATTTATCTGTGATCTGAAATGTTTATCATTGCAGTATATCTATATATGATATTATTTAGGCGTTGCTTATGTTTTACAGACGCGCTAGCCCAGCCCCCGCTCTGTCGTTAGTTAAGTAACCTAACGGGTAATGACGGGGCCCCGTGGCGAATGCGAATGGCATAAGCGTACGTCATATTTTGGTTGTTTTCTGCAATGGTAGGATTAAATGATGGGACGCATTAAAAGAACTAATGCAAGAATATCACGCATTAAAAGAACTAATGCAAGATAATAAACCAAGTTAAAGTCGTTGGAACACTTTCGAAAAACCACTCGGTTCTTTTCAAAACAAACTTTTAAAATACGGAGTTTGAGCCACTCCATTTAAAAGCTATCTTGTTCCATCGACCAAATCAAGTTCACTACGTTCACGGTTTTGCCAAAACCATCCGTAGCCCTCCATCATTTCAGTTAAATATTCGGTAGTATTCAAGCTATGTATTTTGACCTCACGCCAAGACATAGTGATTGGTAGCTGCCGGATATTTATCTGTTGCATAGATAGAATGCGTTGGTTTGAGACAGTCGTACTGCCATTTTGGCCTACGTCAAGGGTATGTACGGGTGGGTTCAAATTAACCTGGATAATGATGGGACGAACTTGACATGTGACTTATGACATTTTGACCTCACGCCAAGGTCATAAGAGCATGGGGCAAAAATCCACATCGGGAGTTTCATAAGTACTGAAACTTGCTAGATTTGCATACCATTTGGAGTGTGATGATTCTGGTAGGATTCCTTCAGTTTCGTCACGCGATGATATTTGGATCCCGATCCTACTGTGAGTATATGCTACTCCTCGGGAAATTTCTCACTTAACGATCAATGCTATAAACCTAGTAGGTGCCTAGAAAGGTGTTAGCGGGGCTACGCCCCCAGGGAAAAGAGGTTCTTTAATTAAGGAACTTCGCGAAAGCGTTGGAAAACCTCCCTCGAAGTACCGACACCAGCCTGGCTGAACGGTTAAGCAAGTATTGTACGGTGGGATTAATCCTGACTAATTCTTCCTTTATGGTTTGAGGAGGGATTCGAGAAACAGTGGGAGCCATCCTGTTTAGACAAATTAAAAACCACTCTAAACTTGCAAGAGCATCATGCTGAGTGTTTCTTCTTCTCTCTCCTAATTGCAGCGACCAATCAACATGACTGGACTTAAGTTACTCCTAGATAAAAACAAACTGACAGGGCCAAACTACAAAGATTGGCTCAGGAATGTCAAGATAGCAATCACTTATGACAAGCTGGGGTATCTTCTTACCACCAAAGCTCCCCCTGTCCCTGGTCCAACTTCCAGTGTCGCGGATAAGGAAATACGCAAGACTTGGGAGATTGATAGAGCGAAGGCCAAGTGCCTCCTGCTTGCCTCGATGGACAACGAACATCAGAGGAGGCATGAGAATATGGACATGGAGTCCATATTGCTCCATACAAAAGAACTGTATGGAGAGCAATCACGTATCGCAAGATACGAAGCGTCGAAAAAGTTATTTTCGACAAGAATGGCCGTCGGATCATCAGTAGCCGAGCACGTGCTAAAGATGATCGGCTTCATTGAGGAGCTCGCTGACCTAGGGATCACATTGGAGAGTGAGCTATATACGGATATAGTTCTCCAGTCCCTTCCTTCCACTTACGCCCAGTTTATACTGAACTTCAACTTACAAGAAAAAGAGGTTGAACTTTCAGAGCTCCTCAACATGCTGAGGAGCGCAGAGGGCACCCTACAGAAAAGTAGGGATACATCCACTTTGTTTGTAGGAGGATCATCTTCTTCTAGGTCCAAGGCGAAAGCCAAGGGAAAGAAGAAGAAGGCCCCCGCCAAACCAAGGGGCGGTGTTAGTAAAGTGGATACGAAGGGAAAAGGAAAAGCAACAAAGATAGCGGGGAAGCTTGTGGATAAGGAAGAATGCTTCTATTGTCATAAGAAAGGACACTGGAAGAATGATTGCAGGGCCTGGAAGGCCAGAACACAGGAATTGAAGCAGGTTGCAGCTTCAGCTTCAGGTGTGTATGTTATTGAAAACTGTCTTTCAATAAACTCTACTTCCTGGGTATTGGATACCGGATCAGGATCTCATATCTGTAATTCTTTGCAGGCGTTGAGAAACCGTAGGGTTTTGAAGGCAGGTGACATAACCCTCAGAGTTGCGAACGGAGCTAGCATGGATGCTAAAGCCGTGGGGGACTATCACCTGGGAATGTCAGATGGACATGTTTTGGTTTTGCGTAATTGCTTTTTTGTACCCAACGCAACTTGTAATATCATTTCTGTATCTTTAGTTTCTAAAGAAGGTTATGAATTTGCGTTTGTAAGTAATGTTGTAAACATTCACCTTAATCAAGTTCTGATTGGGTCAGGTACATTGAGTAATGGTATATACGTGTTAAACCAACCACAGATTTTCAACGTCCAGAATACACACAAAAGAAAGTCTCCAGAACTAAATCAGACTTTCTTATGGCATTGTAGATTGGGTCACATCAATGAGAGAAGGTTGACTAAGTTACATACAGAAGGATATTTGAATACGTTCGAATATCAATCGTATGCCACTTGTCAATCTTGTCTCAAAGGAAAGATGACAAAGACTCCGTTTACTGGACAAGGAGTAAGAGCGAGCGAGCTCTTGGGACTCGTACACAGTGACGTGTGCGGTCCAATGTCTACACATGCCCGAAGCGGACATTCTTACTTCATTACTTTTACGGATGACTTCTCAAGGTACGGTTATGTCTTCTTAATGAAACATAAGTCCGAGGCCTTTGGAAAATTCCAGGTGTATAAGAATGAAGTAGAGAAACAGACCGGCAAAAGTATTAAGATTCTAAGATCGGATCGAGGTGGAGAATACTTAAGTGCCGAGTTCCTGGACTATTTAAAAGAGAACGGAATTCTCTCTCAGCTTACTCCTCCATACACCCCGCAACATAATGGTGTATCGGAGAGACGGAACCGCACCCTATTGGATATGGTGCGGTCCATGATGAGTAACGCTGAGTTACCGCGATCGTTCTGGGGGTATGCACTAGAATCAGCTGCATACCTTTTGAACCGAGTTCCGACTAAGACTGTGCCTACCACCCCATATGAAATGTGGAGTGGGAAGAAACCCTATCTTCAATATCTGAAGATCTGGGGATGTCCAGCTTTTGTCAAAAAGCAGCATGCGGACAAACTCGAGGCACGCTCAGTACTGTGCAAGTTTGTGGGATACCCAAAGAACGCCAGGGGGTATCTTTTCTACTACGCAGAGGAACAAAAAGTCCTTGTTTCTCGTAATGCCCACTTTCTAGAACACCAGTTCTTGGAAAAGGAAATTAGTGGGAGCGCAGTAGAACTGGAAGAAATTCCAGAACCACAGACTATTACTGAAAGGTTAGTGGAACCAGAGGGTTCAACAGAACAGGACATTCCTACGCCGCTCCGCAGGAGTAGTAGGCAGTCTCATCCGCCCGAGAGATACTGCGGTTTTCTCATAGACGGGGATAGAGAGGATTGCATCATAGATTATGATGAGCCTACTAGCTTCCAGCAGGCCGTTCAGAGCGTTGACTCAGTGAAATGGCTGGATGCAATGCGGACCGAAATGGATTCCATGTACACCAACAAGGTATGGACGTTGGACATTGCTCCAGACGGGGTAAAACCCGTAGGATGCAAGTGGATCTTCAAAAGGAAGATTGGTGTAGATGGACAGGTTGAGACCTATAAAGCTAGGCTGGTAGCAAAGGGTTTTCGTCAAAGACCTGGCTTGGACTACGACGAAACCTTTTCTCCAGTAGCCATGCTGAAATCCATTTGGATCCTTCTTGCCATTGCTGCCTTCCACGATTATGAGATCTGGCAAATGGACGTAAAGACAGCTTTTCTAAATGGAAATTTAGAGGAGTGTGTCTATATGGACCAGCCGGAGGGTTTCATTCAGAGTGGGAGCAGCGGAAAGGTGTGCAAGTTGCTTAAGTCCATCTATGGACTAAAGCAGGCGTCGCGGAGTTGGAACATCTGCTTTGATGAGACGGTCAAGGAATTTGGCTTTATCAAAAATCCAGATGAACCATGCATCTATAGTAGATTTGTAGCGAGAACTGTAGTATTCCTCGTTTTATACGTGGATGACATTCTCTTAATAGGAAATGACATTCCTATGCTACAATCTGTCAAGGGGTTCTTGTCACACAGGTTCTCCATGAAAGACCTGGGTGATGCCTCATACATTCTGGGTATCCGGATCTACCGTGACAGATCCAACAGGATATTAGGACTTTCTCAGTCCAGGTACATCGACACCATACTGAAGAGATTCAGTATGGAAGATTCCAAGCGCGGTAACCTACCGGCTTGTCACGGGATCACCCTCTCTAAAGAGATGTCTCCCAAGACTGATTTGGAGAGGGATCGCATGTCTATTATACCCTACGCTTCTGCGGTAGGCTCTATAATGTATGCGATGTTGTGTACCAGACCGGATGTAGCTTATGCACTGAGTGTGGTAAGCCGGTATCAGTCAAACCCTGGGGAGAAACACTGGATAGCGGTAAAGAACATTCTCAAGTACCTGAGAAGGACTAAGGAGATGTTCTTGGTGTATGGCGGAAAAGACCTCCAGATCGATGCCTTTGCTGACTCCAGCTTCCAGAGTGACAAGGATGATTCCAAGTCCATGTCGGGTTTTGTCTTTACCCTCAATGGAGGGGCGGTGTGTTGGAAGAGTTCCAAACAGAAAACCGTTGCAGACTCGACGATGGAAGCGGAATACATCGCTGCATCTGATGCCGCAAAAGAAGCTGTCTGGATGAGGAAGTTCTTGAAAGAACTTCAGGTGGTTCCGTCCATTGTTGATCCAATACCTCTGTATTGCGACAACAACGGGGCTATAGCTTTAGCGAAGGAACCCAGGTCCCATCAGAGATCCAGGCACATCTTGAGGCGGTATCACCTGATCAGGGAGATCGTGGATCGCCAGGAGATCGAGGTTCGGAGAGTCGCTTCAGAAGACAACACTGCAGATCCATTCACCAAGGCCTTGCCCCAGACTCAGTTCGAGCGGCTGATCGAGATGATAGGTCTTCGATACGCCAGTACATGGCCTTAGTGCAAGTGGGAGATTGTTAGTGTATATGCCCTAGAAGCCATTACTGTATCATACTAGTTTGTATATTACTTAATGGATGCTTGGGATATTCACCTTGTATATACAATCTTGCTCAAAATAGTAGTATGCTACTTGGTTTGTTTCTACTTCAATGTGTACATGTGTTTATTTTGTATATCGCCTATACACATTAGTAGAGCCCTTAGGATCTTTGCTTGATTACCAGCGATGTGATGGCCGTCACACTAGTGGGGCTGGGTAATCTATAAGCACATCCTTATGCAGGTCCCTGGTCGCAGGACTATCGAGACAGGGCATCGATACTCCGGAGTAGACCAGCGCATGCGCTTCTCATCCCAGTGTGGGAGACAGTCTGTCCCACAGCCGTCAGTACGTCGTACTTGAGATAGTATGCGGGTGCTCGTTAGGTTACGGGTACACTGGACAGGACTCGTCGGGAACTGACTAGTTGGTATTATACCTATCGTCAGTTATCAGTTCCCAGGTGACATGAGTAGAGTTTAGTCCGCTGACTTGACACTGTCACTTCGCCTCGAGTGTGTTCCCACTGTACTTTGATCACTACCCTACCACGGCTCAAAGGAGTCGTGCAAACAGGTAGTGGTTGGGTGCAGTCCTGAAGCACTTGGAGGCAGTGACGGTTAGACAGGATTCGTCTCTCCCGGTATTGGGGGTTGACATCGCGCTGTGTCTAGGAGAGCCATTACACGAGTAGTCCCTGGCCAGGGCAAACGAGATATACTGGTAGGTTTCCAGTGTTATCTCAGGGTGTTTTGGGCTTCGCTCCGGCACGACTTGTACCGCTATTGGTGGACTGACGTTTACCGCCCCCTAGGCCCGCCATGCGATGTATCAGACGAACAGACCGGACTGTACGGAGAATGTCACACTCAGGCTCAGTAGGAGTTCAGATGGGTTTCGCCTCGTCGGTCTTCTTGTCGGCATTACCTGGGGACCGTTACGCACAGCTAGTGCCGCTTGCGGTCTGTGGTTAAACCCACTGCCAGCGTAGTGTCGAGTCTTTAGAGTCCCACACAGAAAGCTTTTCGCCTTTAGGCAAAAGAGTAGAGGTCGCATGGTATTGCGACAGGTCGCGTGGTTATGCGACAGAGTTCGGTCACATCCGTGCACTTGTGCACGTACAGTGTCCGGACAGTTTACACTAGCGGGCTTTGGTTTAAGCCAGATCCTAGTGTACCTTATGGGATTGGATTTATCCAGTTTGCATTCGTGTTCCTCGAAACGCGGATGCGGGTGTGTATGCACAGTTGACAGGGAGGCACAGACAGCGGATTCTCATTAGGGTTGTTGACAGTTGACCGTTGACTTTTTGACTTTTTGCTCAACCCTAATGAGAATATGATATGTGATTAACTATTATATTAATTAAGTATTATGGTGATATGGTTGTTGACTTGTTGACTTGTTGACTTTGTTGACTTGTTGACTTTTGTTGACTTGTTGACCGGTTGACTAGGCTTGACTAGTTGACCATCATGATAACCATGGTTATCATTTCATGCCAAAGACTTTTTCTTGCTTGCTCATTTGAGTAAAATGAGTGCATGACATGATAAGGTTATGGTTGCTTCTAACCATCACATAAGACTTTTTTGATATGATGAGTTATGATCACTTTGGATTATGAGAGGGTGAAAGACAAAAGAGTTGCTCATTCTTTCTTGCTCATTCTCTCTCTTGTTCTTGAGCTCTCCTCTTGCTCTCACCCTCAACCTCTTGCTCCCTCTCTTGATCTATGGTTCTCTTGTCTCATGAGTTGAGAACCAAGAACCATAGATAAAATCCCATTCTAAATCATCTCTACTCATTCTAGTTCACTAGGTTTAGCAAACCAAGTGAACTAGTTTCTTCAAAGAACGAAGAAGGAGCTAAAGGTTGGAGCTTTCAAGTGGATCTATCTTCGGCGTACGGAGACAACGAGAAGGAGCCATCGAACCACCATCGGAGCTTGAAGAGAAGGAGTTCAAGTTTAGGTATAACCATCTTCATCCGAGTAGCTAAATATCTTTAGCTTAGTATGCTAGTTTTAGTTTAGGTAAAGATCCCGACCTAGCTTAGTCCATGTTGCCTCTTGCGTTAAAATTCTGATTTTATACCGTTTCCGCCTCCCCGTAAGAACCGGGGGTCGCAACGTGGACTTACACCTAAGACTCCATTCGAGATATGGAATGGAAAAAGGCCATATCTTAAAAGATTTAAGATATGGGGTTGTCCGGCTTATGTTAAAAAGCATAAACCAGATAAGCTGGAGGCACGGTCAGTTTTATGTAAGTTTATGGGATATCCAAAGAATGGTTATGGATATCTGTTCTACCGCACCGAGGAACAGAAGGTGTTTGTTGCTCAGCATGCCGTTTTCCTAGAAACGGAGTTTCTTACAAAAGAAATTAGTGGGAGTACGGTAGAATTGGAAGAAATTCAGCGACCACAAACTGAGACTAAAGATTTGACAGAACCTCAGGATTCAATAACCCCAGACGAACCTCAGCCACTCCGCAGCTCTAGTAGGATTTCTCGTCCGCCCGAGAGATACTACGGTTTTCTCATAGACGGGGATCGAGAGGATTGCATCTTGGAAGAAGATGACCCTTCCAGTTTCAGGCAGGCCATTATCAGTAGGGACTCTGATAAGTGGCTGGAAGCAATGCAATCCGAAATGGAGTCCATGTACACCAATAAAGTGTGGACCTTGGATATTGCTCCACCTGGGGTAAAACCCGTTGGATGCAAATGGATCTACAAAAGGAAACTTGGTGTAGATGGGCAGGTGGAAACCTATAAGGCTAGACTCGTTGCAAAAGGTTTTCGTCAAAGACCTGGTGTGGACTATGACGAAACTTTTTCTCCAGTGGATATGCTCAAATCCATTCAGATCCTACTTGCCATTGCTGCCTTCCATGACTATGAAATCTGGCAGATAGACGTTAAAACGTCTTTTCTAAACGGCTGTTTGGAAGAGTGCGTTTACATGGATCAGCCAGAAGGTTTCGTAGACAGTGGGAGCAGCGGGAAGGTGTGCAAGTTGCTTAAATCCATTTATGGATTAAAGCAGGCATCGCGGAGCTGGAACATCTATTTTAATGAGGCAATCAAGGAATTTGATTTCATCAAGAACGAAGATGAACCTTGTGTCTATAAGAAGATTGTAGGACGAACTGTCGTGTTCCTAGTCTTGTACGTGGACGACATTCTTTTGATAGGAAATGACATTCCTATGCTACAATCGGTCAAGCTATTCTTGTCACAACGGTTCTCCATGAAGGACCTGGGTGATGCCTCGTACATTCTGGGGATTAAGATCTACAGAGATAGATCCAAGAGACTACTGGGACTTTCGCAGTCCAAGTACATAGAGACCGTACTAAAGAGATTTAGTATGGAAGATTCCAAGCACGGTAATGTACCAACATTGCACGGAATCACCCTCTCCAAAAAGATGTCTCCTAAGACTGAAGAGGAGAGGATTCGCATGAGCACTATACCCTAGGCTTCGGCGGTAGGATCTATAATGTATGCGATGCTATGTACAAGACCAAATGTAGCTTACGCGCTGAGCGTGGTGAGCCGGTATCAGTCAGACCCAGGTGAGGACCACTGGACGGCAGTGAAGAACATTCTCAAATACCTGAGAAGGACTAAGGAGATGTTCCTGGTTTACGGTAATGGAGACCTCAGGGTCGAGTCCTTTACCGATTCAAGCTTCCAGAGTGACAAAGATGACAGCAAGTCTGTCTCGGGTTTTGTGTTTACCCTCAATGGAAGGGCGGTGTGTTAGAGGAGTTCCAAACAGGATACCGTCGCAGACTCGACGATGGAGGCTGAATACATTGCTGCAAGCGATGCCGCAAAAGAGGCGGTCTGGATGAAGAAGTTCATTAGTGAACTTCATGTGGTTCCGTCCATTGTTGACCCAATACCTTTATATTGCGATAACAATGGGGCTATAGATTTAGCGAAGGAACCAAGGTCCCATCAGAAATCCAGACACATCTTAAGGCGGTATCACCTGATCAGGGAGATCATTGATCGCCAGGAGATCGAGGTACGGAGAGTGGACACAAAAGACAACACGGCGGATCCATTCATAAAGGCCCTCCCTCAAACACAGTTCGAGCGACTTTTTGAGCTATTGGGTATGCGGTACGCCAGCAGCTGGCCTTAGTGCAGACGTTGGGTATGCGGTACACCAATTACTGGCCTTCAGTGCAAGTGGGAGATTGTTGAATATGTATGCCCTAGAGGCCATTATTGTATAGTACTAGTTTGTATAATACATTTTGGAGGCATGGGATATATATACGGGTTTACGATAGTCTTGCTCAATATAGTTGTATGCTACTTGGTTTATTTCTATCTTAATATTTGTATATGTTTCTTTTAACATATCGCTAAAAACATGTTGATGGAGCCCTTAGGATCTTTGCTTGACTACCGGCGTTGTGATGGCGATAACACTAGTGGGGGCTGGGTAGTCTATAAGCACATCCTTATTTTGGTCCTTAGTCATAGGATTATTGAGACAGGGCATTGATACTCCAGAGTAGACTGGTGCATACGCTTCTCATCCCAGTAGGGGAGATGGTCTGTCCCACAGCCATCAGTATGTCGTACTGGAGATAGTATGCAGGTGCTCGTTAGGTTACGAGTACACTGGACATGACTCGTCGGGAACTGTTGGTTGGTATTATACTTATCGTCAGTTAACAGTTCCCAGGTGACATGAGTACAGCTTAGTCCGCTGACTTGAAACTGTCACTTCGCCTCGAGTGTGTTCCCACTGTTCTTAGATTACTACCCTACCACGGCTCTACTGAGTCGGGCAAACAGGTAGTAGTTGGGTGCAGTCTCGAAGCACTTGGAGGCAGTGGCAATT
The DNA here is from genome assembly GCA_030015575.1 of Agapanthus africanus. Lineage (NCBI taxonomy): Eukaryota > Viridiplantae > Streptophyta > Magnoliopsida > Asparagales > Amaryllidaceae > Agapanthus > Agapanthus africanus. The sequence goes on along the minus strand of JASDDO010000275.1, from coordinate 93,910 downwards.
AGACAGGATTCGTCTCTCCCGGTATTGGGAGTTGATATCGCGCTATGTCTAGGAGAGCCATTACACATAGTCGTCCGTGGCCAGGGCAAGCGAGATTTGCTGGTAGTGTTACCAGTAGATTCTCAGGGTGTTTTGGGCTACACTCCGACACGACTTGTACCGCTATTAGGGGACTGACGTTTACCGCCCCACTAGGCCCGACATGCGATACTCTCAGACGAACAGACCGGACTGTACGGAGATTGTCACATTCAGGCTCAGTAGGAGTTCGGATGGGTCCACCTCATCAGTCTTCTTATCGGCATCTGTAGGGTTCCTAGGCATCCTAATGAGGTCTCACAAGGCATCAACCATGCCAATTTCAAAAATTATGGTGCCGAGAAACCCTAGTGTACGGATCGTTGGCTAGAAATCTAGGCGAAAAGTAAACTAGTTAACACTTAACTAAGAGATACGGAAATACAACCTTTGTAGATCCGGTTCTCCACCTCCATAGCTCCGCAATGAAGTCTCCTCGCTGTCCATAACAAGTCCCGGGCTCTAGCGTCGGCTTCATCGGAGAATGGACGGGCTAGGTCATCGATGTCCATGCCGAAGATGATCTACGTCGAGGCATCGCTAAATCAAGCTCCGACTTCACCAAGTCTCGAAACTTATGAAGAAAACACACTCTACTACTTGGCAAGAGGTAGAGGATGAAGAAATAGGAAGTGGGTAGACTTTAGATTTGGATTTCACACTCTTTTTCATCACTTGCCATTGATGGAGGCAAGCTTTCTTCACTTGAAGAAATGAAGAAGAAGAAGGTAAAAGTTATGATAAGTTAATTTCAAATAAAAATGAAAATCAAAACTTATCATAATCCAACCATGGTTATGTGTAGAGACTAAACTAGGGTTAGTGGGAATGGTTAAGGTTAAGGATAAGATAAGAATGGTTACAAAGTCAAAGCTTCATGAAGCTCCAACTAAACTCCAAAACTAGAAACCATTCTTTTCTCATCTCTTCAAAATAAATAAATAAATAAGTAAGAAAAGAAAACCCTAACCACTCTCACAACCATGGTTTAATCTTCACACAAATCCAAGTTAACATATATCATCAAACATGATACAATCAAGTGCACAAAAATATATCGCATATATAATGCGCACATCCGAGTGAGAAAATCCATATAAAGTGAACCAATACTAGTTAATGCAAAGTAATATATCAAATATATAATTATACATTAAATCATTAAATCAACACTTGATTTAACGATCCGGTCATATCGCATATAACCGACTAGTATCCTATGTATCGGTTTATCAAATCAATGCTTGAATCGATAACTAGGTTATATCGCATACAACCAATCGATACATTTATCGCGAGAATGGAATACGGTATCACATACACGCATTATTCTCGGTCCTGCACATATCTCATATGCGCTCCTATTTCGTTTCGCTTGAGCCAGGAAACCTCTGTGTAGGACTCTAAAGACTCGTCAATACGCCGGCAGAAGGTAATGATCATATCAAACACCCACAAGCCGCAAGCGGTCTGCTAAACGTAACGGCCACCCGGGTATTGAGCGATCTGAAGATCGACGAGCAAGCCCGCTCACACTCCAGTGAATCCAACCAGTAACACTACCGTACAGTCCGGTCTGATCGTCTGATATGTCGCATATCTCGCCTAGGGGTGGTAAACGTCAGACCCCAATAGCTTGATAAGTCGTGTCGATATGAGGTCTATAACTATTCGAGAAACTACTGGTAACACTTACCAGTAAATCTCAGCAACCCTGGCCAGGGATTTCCTGTTATAGCCAATCGAACACAGCGCAACATCAACTCCATATACCGGGAGAGACGAATCCCCTCCTATCGCTCATTGCCTCCATGTGACTCGGGACTGTACCCAAAAACCACCGTTTTGCACGCCCTCTTGGACGTGGTAAGATGGAAATCAAAGCACAGTGGGAACCACACAAGACTCTATGACGATCTCGGGTCAACAGACTACTCTGTACCAGTGTCACCAGAGAACTGCCATCTGACGTGAGGTATAATACCATCTGGGAGTTCTCGGCGAGTCCGTCCAGTGTACCCAGTCTCCACTGAGCACCCGTATATCATCTCTGATGTCAAACACCGATGGATATGGGATCATCCATCGCCCATCTGTATGGGTCGAGAAGGTATACGCTAGTCTACTCTGGTATATCGATGCCCCGTCTCGATACACCCACGACTAGGGACTTTGAAGGATGTACTTATGGACTACCATGTCCCCACTAGTATGATCCGCATCATAGTCCAGGTAGTCAAGTACAGATCCTAAGGGCTTTACCAACATGTAACAGGGAGACAATCAGTGTACACGTTAAGGTAAAGATCAACCAGATAGCATACTATCATGTCGAGCAAGAAAGTCCTCCCTATATATGTCCCAGCATCCACTACAATATACATCCTATGTATAGTAATGGCCTCTAGGGCATACATATAACTAACAATCTCCCACTTGCACTAGGGCCATCTGATAGCAGTGGTTGTAGTATCTCATACTCAACCATCCCATAAAAGTCTCTCTGTGGGAACAGGCCTTTGTGAGTGGATCCGCTGTGTTGTCCTCTGAGTCTACTCTCCTAACCTCGATCCCCTGGAGATCAACCATCTCCATGATCAGGTGATACTGCCTTAGAATATGTCTGGATCATTGATGGGACGGACGTTCCTTGGCATAAGCCATAACTCCATTGTCACACAATGGGAGGAACTAAGTTCATCTCATGAACCACCATACACCCAGACAGCCACTTTGGTAGCATCTTAAGTAGCGATGTATCCAGCCTTTATCGTCTAGTATGCCACGGTATCTAGCTTGGAACTCTTCCAACATACCGTCCCTTTACTGAGGGTAAAGACAATGCCTGCGACTGACATTCAGTCGTCATTATCACCCTGGAACCCTTCCAGTGATTCTCCCCAGGATCGATTGATACTATCTCACTACAACTAGTGAGAATCCTAACATCCAATTAGATCTATCTCATAGATCCAAAAACCCAGGATTTAGGAGGTATCATTTTGATCCTATGTGGAGAATCATTGTGATAAGCGGAGATTGATCGAGCGTAGCATAGGAAACTCCTTCCCTATCAAGAGTATGTCATCCACGTACTCTACGAGGATCATCACCATACTCCCTACTACCTTCTTGTTTATACAAGGTTCATATACCATTTTGATGATGTCAACTTCTTTGACTAATACATCAAAACAGATGTTCCAACTCCGCGATGCCTGCTCTATCCTATAAAGCATCTTGCATACGTTCCGCTGCTCCCACTGTCTACGAAGCCCTCTGGCTGTGTACTTATAGACGCTCTCTTCTAAATCATCATTTAGAAAAGCTGTCATGACACCCAACCACCAGATATCGTAGTCATGGTATGTAGCCGTGGCAAGTAGGATCTGAATGGACTTAAGCATAGATCCTTAGAAAAAGTTTCATCATGATCCACACCTGGTCAATGATGCAAACCTTTAACAAGTCTAGCTTTGAAAGTCTCAACCTTTCCATGTACACCAAGTAATCTTCTCAAGATATACTTGCTCCTGATGGGGATTTAACCCTTCAGATATAGCAACCAAAGTCCATACTTTGTTGGTGTATAAGGATTCCATCTCAGATCAATAAACATCCAGCCATTCTCACAGAGTCCTACTCCTGATGGCCAGGTCGAAACTAGTTGGGTCATCATCTCATGATGCAATCCTCGCTCCCACTGTCATAGAGAAACAGAAGTATCTCTCAGGTGGGTGAGGAACCCTACTAGATCGGCGGAGAGGCTGAGGTTCGTTGGTATCTACTGAATCCTATGGTTCTATCAAATCATCAGCTGCAGTCTGTATAGCTGGAACATTTCCAGTTCTACATAACTGACCTTGCCTCGAGTTTGTCCGGATTTTGCTTTTCAGACATAGGCCGGACAACCCCAAATCTTAACTGGCTTAAGACATGGGCTCTTCCCATACCATATCACATATGAAGCGGTAGGCAACTGATTTGATTGGAACCCTATTCAATAGGTTTGCAACTTCTCAAGCGCATAACTCCCAAAAGGAAATAGGTAACTCAGTAGTACTCATCATAGAGCACACCTTATCACATAGGGTGTTATTGCTCCTCCCCGATATACCATCGTGCTATGGTGTATACGGAGGAGTAATGCCGAGAGAGAATCTCATTCTCCTTTAGAAAAGTCCAAGATTTTCGTGCCCAAGTATTCTCCTCCTTGATCTCATCAAAGGACATAATACTTATACCTGTGTTTTGGTTCTCTACTTCTAGCTTATATTCTGTGAATATCTCAAAAGGTTCGGACTCATGTTTCAACAGGAACATATGACTGAATCTTGAGAGATTATCAGAGAATATAATGAAGTATAAAGAACCGGTCTTGGCATGTGTAGACAGGAGACCTTACATACATCATCATGTATCAGTCCCAAGAGTTCATTAACTCTTTCTCTGTTTCCAGTAAACGGAGCTATGGTCATCTTATCTTTGTGACATGACTGGCGCGTTTCACAAGATGTAAATTCAAACTGATTTAAATATGCATCTATATGTAACTCTAGCTAGTCGGGTCACATTGATCTGACCTAGTCTACAATACCTCAAGAAGGATTCGTTCATTTCTGAACTCTTCCTCTTGTGTGTGTTCTGTATACTAAAGAACTGTAGTTTGATTTAGAACATCAATGCTTTTAGATAACGTGCCTGAATCGATCAACTTTTGATATAGGAAATGTTCAAAACATTATCCAACAATACAAAATTTTATCATTTCTTTACTTATAAAGAGACTGATATGATTTTGTATATCAGGTTCGGTATCTAACAACATTCGTTCAGAATCAATGTATTGGTAATACAGGGTGACAGTGACCAACAGACTTGGCTGCAACACTTGCCCCGTTTTCTGCCTCATGAAACTTATCACCTGTTCTCAGTTCTCTACCTTTCTGTAGCCCTATGTAACATATTACATATCTGGGATCCTGATCTGGTATCACATACCCAGGACGTAAAGGATACTGAGAAACAGTTCTCTGTAATGAACACACCCGAAGATGATGCATCAGCATGCACTCTCTTCGTTTGGGCGGCATGGGAATTCTGGTAATCCCCAATTTCCTGCTCTGTCTTATAACAATTATAAGTTGGAGCGGGACCAACGTTCCCCAGCTCAGTATAAAAAGCGGGTTCGGTCAATACATCCATATTATTATCTTGATTAAGGCGTGATATGGTCGCTACCAGGAGAGAGAGAGAAGAAAACACTCAGCGTGCGCTCTAGCAAGAATAGATTGGTTATTATTTTATCTAATCAGGATGGCTCCCACTGCTTTTTATCAAATCTTCCTTCAAACCCTAAAAGGAAAGACTAGCCGGGATTAATTACACACTACAAGTTCTCCAATCTTTCAGCCAGGCCAGTGTCGGTACTTTGAGGGAGGTCCCCCGTGCTTTCGCACGAACCTAATTAATGTAAACCTCGTTTTCCCAGAGGCGTAACCTCGTTAACACCTTTCTAGACACCTACTTGATCGGCTAATTGTAATGTATAAAACTCTCCCAGGAGTAACTCTTACTCGCAGCGGGTATCGGGATCCAACTATCTCATAGAAGGTATGCAATCTCATTGCAAATTTCAACACTTGAAATTCCCGATAATATTTTGCCCCTAGCAGCTTATGACCTTGGCTAAGGTCAACAAATCATAAGTGCTAGCCAAGTTCAACCCGTCATTTCCCGATTGAATTAAACCCACCCGCACGACCCTTGGCTAAGGTCAACAAAGTCGCACGACTACCCTAACTCAATCGCATCATATGCTTATACAGATAAGCACTAATCAGCTACCGCACACTACGCCTTGGCTAAGGTCAACAAACGTAGCACGAATACTAACCAGTACTTATCTGAAATGACGGAGGGCTACGACGGGTTTTTCAGAAAACCCTTTGCGTAATGAACTTGATATCGTTGTAGAATCAAATGATTTTGAAATGGAGTGCTTTTGAGGCTTTTCTAGTTTTGCTAAAGGAGTCACTCCCGGTGAAGGGATCGTTGGTCCTTTCCTCGTCGAATGAGGTGCGGGATATATCATATATATCACTGTGCAAAGCAAAAACACTTAAAAGCGATCAAAAGACAAACCGAGTGTGTAGCATCTGCCAGTTACTGCTAAAGGGGTCACTCCCGGTGAAGGGATCTCGGTCCTTTCCTCATCGAATAAGGTGCAGGATATATCACATATACCTCTGTGCAAAGCAAGAACTGTAGCTACCTGTTTTATTTTGAATTTCGATTCTACAACATCTTAGGTTTCTTTTATTTCATTAATCATATTAAAGAAGTCCCATCATTTAAATACCTAAACATCACAGATAAATACGACGTACACTTATGCCATCCGCATTCGCCTTGATGTCCCCTCGTGCACCGTTAGGTTAGGTAACTAACGACAGAGCGGGGCAGGGCTAGCGCGGGTGTAAAACATAAGTAACGTCTATATAATATATCATATATACTATATACTGTATCTATCACAGAACATCACATGATCACATCACAGATATCGCAGCAGAAGAATCATATGAAATATTGGATATACTAGGACGTCCGTGTTTTCAATACGAGCCAGTATAAAACACGGATTCCACGGTCGTGATGAATAGCCAAACCCACACCCCTAGACCCCTACGAGAGCGGCAAGCAACCCTACCAATTCTGGAGTTAGGAGACCCGGACTCGACTCCTCGAGTTGGTCTCCTACTGGACTCCAGAACCCGGTTACTTGTGCCCTCCTCCTTGGGTCTATCCTAGTGCGGAAAAGTAAATAATATACAACGGGTGACAGCTTCCGCAACCTGGAAGCGCCCCAATAAAAAGAATATTACATACAAGTTTTTACATGAATGAAAATTAAAAACACTCATCTCACATAAAAAACCCCGGCTATTCAAACACGACGATCCAATATAACATATCCAGCAACACATAACATCACATGTCATCAACGTAAGTAATTATGCGCATCCCAATTGTCGTTGACATATAGCAACGAAACCGGCGATATCACATATTACACTTACGGTCAAAGAAAAGAAAGTGTAAAACTACAACAGTTGGAATCCGCAACCACCTCAGACATCGCAAGCCTGAACAAATGAATTCCTTAGACATCGCATGCCTAACAATTATAAACCCCGCATTTTAGTCTCAAAATCGAAAACTCTTTTCAATATCAAGTCGGGTAATTCAACAAGATTCCCGACATCATGATCGAATGCTCGTCGCAAACTTTAGTAGGCGGCCGCACCCCCGACGCCGTCGACGAAGTGCACCAAGGCGGAACACCGCTGCCGCGAGCACCCGAACGGATGCTTTCGGCGATGGGGTTCTCCTACAGTCACTTGGTCGGGGCTACGGAGTGAGGCTGTCTATTAAGTTTTACCCGGCGAGTATCCGCGTACGCTACGTGATTGCGACGGACTTTTGATCACATCAAAATTCCGTGGCAACCGATCAAGTGAGACTAAACTGCTATGTTTATAACATTCATTCAGTTATCTCATAACTTCTTGTGAATTCCAATTATTGTATCCCATTCCAGATAAACAGAAAATGTTAAACTTTCCGATCGAACAGTCAAACACCCAAGTTTTCCCAAAATAGACCAACACATGAAATAAGTCTAACAACATTCAGTTCGTGCCTCAGTACCAACGGTCCAGCCATAGAAGGGTCAAGCCAACGCCTCACATGTGGCACGCCGTACTGCCCCAAACCCGAAGGTTCAAAGGGCAGTTCAAGACGGTCACATAATCGAGTTAAGGTTTGTTGTCTTCTAGAGGGACCATCGCGTTACTTGCACTACTTAGAATGTCGTTAAACTACGGAAAATCCAACACTTGGAAATTTCCCGACAGGGGAAAAATTGGGTATTTATATCCGGTCGAACTTTTTAACATATTCTAAAATTTATCCAGAAAGCCACACAGACAAAATTTGATAATCCGATCGAACATTCGAATCCTCAAAACAACCCCAGAAAACTCAACTGCATAGGATATATTAAAATTACCCAGGAAAACCAGCACTGCATGTTATGAATTACTGTGCAAATTTGGATGCCACAAAAGACAAAACGGCCGCGGATCCGCCGCACGAGCCATGCTCGTGCCGCCGAACCGCGGTTCATTGATGGAATTAGGCACACGAATTTTACAGTATCCCTTAGAATTTCCTGCTGATTTTTCTGCATATTTTTAATGTTGAAAAATCCCAGATTTTAGAAAAAGGACAGAGAGCAATTTGGAATTGGGTTTTCGGGTTCGTTCGGACTTCAAACTCCGTCTAGACTTCGCCTAAGGCTCTAGCTAGGCTCTGATACCACTGTAGGGTTCCTAGGCATCCTAATGAGGTCTCACAAGGCATCAACCATGCCAATTTCAAAAATTATGGTGCCGAGAAACCCTAGTGTACGGATCGTTGGCTAGAAATCTAGGCGAAAAGTAAACTAATTAACACTTAACTAAGAGATACGGAAATACAACCTTTGTAGATCCGGTTCTCCACCTCCATAGCTCCGCAATGAAGTCTCCTCGCTGTCCATAACAAGTCCCGGGCTCTAGCGTCGGCTTCATCGGAGAATGGACGGGCTAGGTCATCGATGTCCATGCCGAAGATGATCTACGTCGAGGCATCGCTAAATCAAGCTCCGACTTCACCAAGTCTCGAAACTTATGAAGAAAACACACTCTACTACTTGGCAAGAGGTAGAGGATGAAGAAATAGGAAGTGGGTAGACTTTAGATTTGGATTTCACACTCTTTTTCATCACTTGCCATTGATGGAGGCAAGCTTTCTTCACTTGAAGAAATGAAGAAGAAGAAGGTAAAAGTTATGATAAGTTAATTTCAAATAAAAATGAAAATCAAAACTTATCATAATCCAACCATGGTTATGTGTAGAGACTAAACTAGGGTTAGTGGGAATGGTTAAGGTTAAGGATAAGATAAGAATGGTTACAAAGTCAAAGCTTCATGAAGCTCCAACTAAACTCCAAAACTAGCAACCATTCTTTTCTCATCTCTTCAAAATAAATAAATAAATAAATAAGTAAGAAAAGAAAACCCTAACCACTCTCACAACCATGGTTTAATCTTCACACAAATCCAAGTTAACATATATCATCAAACATGATACAATCAAGTGCACAAAAATATATCGCATATATAATGCGCACATCCGAGTGAGAAAATCCATATAAAGTGAACCAATACTAGTTAATGCAAAGTAATATATCAAATATATAATTATACATTAAATCATTAAATCAACACTTGATTTAACGATCCGGTCATATCGCATATAACCGACTAGTATCCTATGTATCGGTTTATCGAATCAATGCTTGAATCGATAACTAGGTTATATCGCATACAACCAATCGATACATTTATCGCGAGAATGGAATACGGTATCACATACACGCATTATTCTCGGTCCTGCACATATCTCATATGCGCTCCTATTTCGTTTCGCTTGAGCCAGGAAACCTCTGTGTAGGACTCTAAAGACTCGTCAATACGCCGGCAGAAGGTGATGATCATATCAAACACCCACAAGCCGCAAGCGGTCTGCTAAACGTAACGGCCACCCGGGTATTGAGCGATCTGAAGATCGACGAGCAAGCCCGCTCACACTCCAGTGAATCCAACCAGTAACACTACCGTACAGTCCGGTCTGATCGTCTGATATGTCGCATATCTCGCCTAGGGGTGGTAAACGTCAGACCCCAATAGCTTGATAAGTCGTGTCGATATGAGGTCTATAACTATTCGAGAAACTACTGGTAACACTTACCAGTAAATCTCAGCAACCCTGGCCAGGGATTTCCTGTTATAGCCAATCGAACACAGCGCAACATCAACTCCCTATACCGGGAGAGACGAATCCCCTCCTATCGCTCATTGCCTCCATGTGACTCGGGACTGTACCCAAAAACCACCGTTTTGCACGCCCTCTTGGACGTGGTAAGATGGAAATCAAAGCACAGTGGGAACCACACAAGACTCTATGACGATCTCGGGTCAACAGACTACTCTGTACCAGTGTCACCAGAGAACTGCCATCTGACGTGAGGTATAATACCATCTGGGAGTTCTCGGCGAGTCCGTCCAGTGTACCCAGTCTCCACTGAGCACCCGTATATCATCTCTGATGTCAAACACCGATGGATATGGGATCATCCATCGCCCATCTGTATGGGTCGAGAAGGTATACGCTAGTCTACTCTGGTATATCGATGCCCCGTCTCGATACACCCACGACTAGGGACTTTGAAGGATGTACTTATGGACTACCATGTCCCCACTAGTATGATCCGCATCATAGTCCAGGTAGTCAAGTACAGATCCTAAGGGCTTTACCAACATGTAACAGGGAGACAATCAGTGTACACGTTAAGGTAAAGATCAACCAGATAGCATACTATCATGTCGAGCAAGAAAGTCCTCCCTATATATGTCCCAGCATCCACTACAATATACATCCTATGTATAGTAATGGCCTCTAGGGCATACATATAACTAACAGCATCCACCTGGGGACCGTTACGTACAGCTAGTACCGCTTGCGGCCTGTGGTTAAACCCACTGCCAGCGTAGTGTCGAGCCTTTAGAGTCCCACACAGAGGGTTACTCGCCTTTGGGCAAAACGGAGTAGAGGTTGCATGGTTTTGCGATGGGGTTCGTTCACATCCGCGCACTTGTGCACGTTTGGTGTCCGGACAGTTATTACTAGCGGGCTTTGGTTTAAGCCAGATCATAGTATTTGTTTTGGGATTGGTTTTGTCTCAGTGTATTCGTGTTCCTTGGAACACGGATGTGGGTGTGTATGCACAGTTGACAGAGGCAGAGGCAGAGGATTCTTATTAGGGTTGTTGACCTTTTGGCTTTGGTTGACTTGTTGACCGTTGACTTTTTCTAAACCCTAATGAGAATAAGAAATATGATTAATAATATTAATTAAGAATTATTGTGCTATGGTTGAGTTGAACATTTGACTTTTGTTGACTTGTTGACTTTGTTGACCGGTTGACCATTGTGGACTTGTTGACCATCATCATTTCATTTCAATGATACTTCTTGTTCTTTGCAAAATGCATTAAATGCATGAAATGATAATGGTCATTGAAACTAACCATCACAATTCTTAATTATTATTATCATCATTATTCTCACTTTTGTGAGCATGGTTGCAAGATGAGAGCTCATTCTATCATATTCTTTCTCTCTCTTAGAAAGAAAGCTCCCCCTCTTCCTCTCTCAAAGTTCAAGTGTTCCATGAGTTGGAAATCATGAACCTTTGAAACAAAACCACCATAACTCTTCTCTACTCATTCTAAGGTTCTAGGTTTAGCAAACCAAGCACCTTAGTTATCTCTACGTTGAGATAGGAGCTCAAGTTTGAGGCCCTCGGGTGGATCCATCTACGGTAAAGAGGAGACGACGAGGAGGAGCCGTTCAAGCGACAATAAGGAGCAAGCAAGGAGGAGATCCACAAAAAGAAGAGAAAGAGTTCAAGACCTAGGTATAACCATTCTACATAGTAGCTAAAAATTGTAGTTTATTTGTTAGTTTTTGTTTAGCAAAGATCCTTCATGAATGGTCCAGTTACCTAGTGAGGAAAATTTTGATTTTTGCCTATTCCGCCTCCCCGAAAGTACCGAGGTGGGTAACGTGGACCTAACAATAAGAATGACTGAAAGTCAGTTACAGGCTTTGTCTTTACCCTCAGTGGAGAGGCGGTATGTTGGAAGAGTTCCAAGCTAGATATCGTGACATACTAGACGATAAAGGCTGAATACATCGCTACCAACGATACTACCAAAGTGGCTGTCTGGACATTTCTTGTTCATGAGATGAAGATGGTTCCTACCATTGAGTGTCCAATAACTGTTATTGTGACAACAATGGAGTTGTGGTTTTGGCCTAGGAACGCCGGTCCCATCAGCAATCCAGACATATTCTGAGAACAGTATCACCTGATCAGGAAGATGGTTGATCTCCCAGGGATCGAGGTCAGGAGAGTTGACGCGAAGGATAACATGGCGGATCCACTCACAAAGGCCTTTCCCTAGAGAGACTTCTATAAGACGTTGAGTATGAGATACTGCAACAAATGGCCTTAGTGCAAGTGGGAGATTGTTAGTTATATGTATGCACTAGAGGCCATTACTGTACATGTGATGTATATTATAGTGGATGCTTGGACATATATAGGGAGGAATTTTTTGCTCGACATGATAGTATGATGTGACATTTCAGAAAAATAAAATATTATTTTTGGGAAATTAAATAATTAAAATAATAAATATTATGAATATTTTAATGTTGCGGTATAATTAAATACTGATAATTGGGAAATATTTGGAAATATATGTAAATTATTGATTTTGAAAGAATGTTATATGATTTAGACATTTTATAAAAGTTATAAAATTAGTTATACACAAGTTTATTTCTAAACTTGATTTATAATCGCTAATTATGCATTAATCCGGTTTTGTGCATGACATCCACCACTCATGTTACAAACCTTGTTATTTTCCTTTTGTGTGACCATAGTTTTAATTGGGGTTTTCATTTGTGTTTAAAATGAAAAGGAAAAGAAAAGAAAAGAAAGGGAAAAGAAAACAAAAGAAAAAGAAAAGGATTAAACAAATAAGTATGGGCAAGAGAGAGAAAGGAGAGAGATGTGAGGGGTCTTGACCATTCTCCCAATGCTTCCCTCCATTATTTCCTCCTTCATTTTCCCTCTCCCTCTCCCATGGCTGCCCTCATCTCCCTCTTCCATAAAACCCTCACAACACCCTCAATCCCTCATCAAAACATCATCCCTCTTTCTCTAAAAACATGCACAAGCTCATCACAAGCACTTTGGACCAAGAAAAATCGGATTTTGAGCACTTGGGGCAACTCAAGAATTTTCTTGAGTTGCCAAATGAGGTACTTTCTTCACCATTAACATAGTATTTCATTCACTTTAGTATCCATGCATGTTTAGAAGTGTTTTAGTGTTGTTATGTGAACATAGAAAAATCCCTAGAGAGGGTTTGGGTTTTTGTGTGGACTTGGATTACTTAGTGGTTGTTCTAGGGCCTTAGAGATTGATTCCCTAACCTGGAAATGAGAATAGAAAACAAAATACAAACTTAGAATTTGAATCATGTCGGTTTTGTGATGTTTAGCATGCCTACAGGGAATCTGGGATGACCCGGGAAGCTTAAGACTTAAGAAAGCAATACCAGAGACTTAATTAGACTAATATGAGACCACCTTGCAAATTAGAACCCCAACCAAGCCTACTTGGCCGAGCACACCGGATTTTAGGTTATTGTGGCCGGCCACATTTTGGATTTAGGGTTCCAGGTTGCTTCTGTAGATCATATACCCTATATACATCACCCCAGTACTGTTTGTTCATTCCAATTTCACCTGAACTAAAATCTGGAGAAAGTTTTGTAAGTTGCTGCTTTGAATTCTTTGAGGTTTATGAAATGGAGTTTTGATATTTGTGTTTTATCTTGATCACTTGACGTTTGTACGTCGATATCAGATATTTTTAGGCTTTTTTGTGTGAGTAGACCATAGGTTTTGTCACGACCCGAAAGAGCACGTGACTGGCCCTTGAACCATATGAAGTCTATAGGACCCCATCTGATCCAAGTAAGCCAAAAGCCCAGAAATCTAAAACCATTTTAAGAGTAAATAAAGAAAACTGGTTTTAAAGAAGTGAAGGAAAACATGTTTGAAGTCCAGGTTTTTAAATAACTAAGCCGAATGTGCATTTTTAAAATGTAAAGTCTTTTCTAAAAATTAAGGCAGAGTTTCTTTTGTAAATACTGGCCCCGAACGGGGTACAACAAGAACAATATATATATACAATGAATAAAAGGCATCCCCAAGCGGGAGGTAGCTCTTCGTCAATCGACGGTCATAACCACGCAAGCAATATAGTATACAACGCCGAAAGGCGAGGGTCAAATCCAAAAGAAACTCAATAAGCATGAAAACCGCAATACTACTAAGCGCGACTCTAAGGTCGAATAATACAACACTAATGTCTAAGTCTGAAACAATATACAAGTTTTGGTTGATGGAAATTCTAGATACAATGAATAATACAAGTACAATGGTGGTTCTTGATGCAAAAGAATCCACCTACCAAATGCAATTCACCCGCAAGGAAGCAGTGTGCCAGAAATGCCGCAAAGAAACCTGTACGGCAAAACCTGCAAGAACTGTGGCACAACGGGGGTGAGTTGCCAACTCGTGAATAGAGAATATCTACAAGCAGAAACCGAATGCAAGACATAATCCTAGGTCAAAACGATCAGTATAATATAAACCACAAGAGTACATCTGAAGTATGATACGGTGGCAAGTAACATCTAAACAAGTATGTAGTGCCAAGTACTCAGGTAATAACATGTCATCAGTATAAGGTATGTCTGCATGAAGTAAATATGAATATCAATACACATATATTAGTGTCCCATACCACTAATATTGGTGTAAGGGTATATATAACAGCGCCCTCATACCCTGTTATATATACAAATGAAGTATGATCAATGTAAATCCAATCTGTATATGATCAAGTCTGTATAAACGTGGAACCCGTCCACCCGTCACCCAATGACAATAAGCGTGGAACCCGTCCACCCGTCACCCAATGACAATAAGCATCATGTATGCAAATATGAGGATATAAACAAAATCATGGAAAAACATCATGAAACTGTTAGTTGTATGTATGCCCTAGAGGCCAGTATTGTACAGATGATGTATATTATATTGGATGCTTGGACATATATAGAGATGACTTTCTTGCTCGATATGATAGTATGCTATCTGGTTGCTCTTTATCTTAACATGTACACTTGTCTCTTTAAACTGTCTTATAGTTACATGTTGATAAAGCCCTTAGGATGTGTACTTGACTACCTGGACTATGATGAAGATCATACTAGTGGGGACATGGTAGTCTATAAGTACATCCTTCAAGGTCCCTAGTCGTGGGTGTATCGAGACAGGGCATCGATATACCAGTGTAGACTAGCGTATACGCTTCTCTACCCATGAGATGGGCGATGGATGATCCCATATCCATTGGTGTTTGACATCAGAGATGGTATACGGGTGCTCAGTGGAGACTGGGTACACTGGACGGACTCGCCGAGAACTCCCAGATGGTATTATACCTCACGTCAGATGGCAGTTCTCAGGTGACACTTGTACAGGTTAGTCTGTAGACCCGAGATCGTCATAGAGTCTTGTGTGATTCCCACTGTGCTTTGATCTCCACCTTACCACGTCCATGAGGGCGTGCAAAACGGTGGTCTTTGGGTACAGTCCCGAGTCACATGGAGGCAATGAGCGATAGGAGGGGTTTCGTCTCTCCCGGTATTGGGGGTTGATGTTGCGCTGTGCTCGATTGGCCGTAACAGGGAAGTCCCTGGCCAGGGCTGATCAGAGATTTGCTGGTAAGTGTTACCAGTAGTTTCTCGACCCGTTATAAGCCTCACATCGGCACGACTTATCAGTTATTGGGGTCTGACGTTTACCACCCCTAGACTTGATATGCGACATATCAGACGAACAGACCGGACTGTACGGTAAGTGTTACTGGTTGGATTCACAGGAGTGTGAGCGGGCTAGCTCGTAGATCTTCTGATCGCTCAATACCCGGATGGCCGTTACGTTTAGCAGACCGCATGCGGCTTGTGGGTGCTTGATATGATCATCATCTGCTACCGGCGTATTGACGAGTCTTTAGAGTCCTACACAGAGGTTTCCTGGTTCAAGCGAAACGAAATAGGAGCGCATATGAGATATGTGCAGGACCGAGAATAATGCGTGTATGTGATGCCGTAATTCATTCTCGCGATGGATGTATCGATTGGTTATATTCGATATAACCTAGATATCGAATCAAGGATTGATTCGATAAGCCGATACATAGGATACTAGTCGGTTATATGCGATATGACCGGATCGTTAAATCAAGTGTTGATTTAATGATTTAATGTATAATTATATATTTGATATATTACTTTGCATTAACTAGTATTGGTTCACTTTAAATGGATTTTCTCACTTGATGTGCAAGAAGTATATGTGATATACTTTTGTGCACATATTTGTATCATGTTTGATGATACTTGATAATGTGGTTAAGTGTAAAGGATTAAACCATGGTTAAGTGATGATTAGGGTTTTGGTTTTTCATTTATTTATTTGTTTATTTATTTGGAAAGGATTTAGTTAAGAATGGTGGCTTATTTTGTTTATATGTTGAAGCTTCTTGAAGCTTTGACAAAGTCCACCATCCTTATCTCATCCTTAACCCTAACCATTCCAACTAACCTTAGTTTAATCTCTACACTTGACCATGGTCAAGATATGATAAGTATTCATATTAGTTTCATTTTTAAAATAGAACACTTATCATATTCTTTCTTCTAGCTTCATCTTCTTCTTCATCTTCAAGAATGAAAACTTGATGCCATCAATGGCAACTTGAGTTCTAAAGTGAGAAATCCAATTCTAAAGTGAACCCACCTCCTATTTCTTCACCCTCTACCTCTTGCCAAGTTGTTTTGGGTGTTTTCTTCACAAGTTTCACAAATTTGTGAAGTCGGAGCTTGAACTTGTGATGCCTCGACGTAGATCATCTTCGGCACGAAGCCGACGACCTAGTCCGCCCATTTCTCCGATCAAGCCGACGATCGAGTCCGGAATTCGAGATGGACAGCGAGAGGACACCTATGTGGAGCCAAGGAAGTGGATATCCGGATCTACAAAGGTTGTAGTTTCCTACCTTTAGTTAAGATGTTAACTAGTTTACTGTTTCGCCTAAATTTCTAGTTAACGATCCGTATTAGGGTTTCTCGGCACCCATAAAATTTGAAATTGGCATGGTTGATGCCTTGTGAGACCTCTATAGTGTGCCTAGGAACCCTACAGTGGTATCAGAGCCTAGCTAGAGCCTTAGGCGAAGTCTAGACGTCGTTTGAAGTCCGATCGAACCGAAACCCTAATATCAAAGTTGCTCTCTGTACATTTTTTAAAAACTGGGTTTTTTCAAAATTAAAAATATGCAGAAAATTCAGCAGGACTTTATAAGAATTACTGTGAAACACGATCACCCAATTCATCCAAAGTGCGTCGGAACCGCGGCAGAAGCCTGGCTTCTGCGGCGGTTCCGCGGCTGAATGATGACGTCATCCACAATTTGATGCACAGTAACTTCTTTTATTCTGTGCTGAGTTCTCTGGGAATTTTTAATATTTATTCAACAGATGAGTATTCTGGGTTGTATTGGGGACTCGGTATTTCGATCGGATTATCGAACTTTGTCTTAGTGCTTTCCGGATAATTTTTTGAGTATGTTAAAAAGTCCGACCGGATATAAATACCCAACTTTTCCCCTGCCGGAAAATATCCAAGTGTTGGATTTTTGTGTGGTTTAAGGACGTTCTAAGTAGTGCAAGTAATGCGATGGTCCCTCTAGAAGACAACAAACCTTAACTCGATTATGTGACCGTCTTGAACTGCCCTTTGAACCTTCGGGTTTGGGGCAGTACGGCGTGCCACATGTGAGGCGTTGGCTTGACCCTTCTACGGCTGGACCGTTGGTACTGAGGCATGAAGTGAATGTCTTTGAACCTATTTCATGTGTTGAACGGTTTCGGGAAAATTTGGGTGTTCGAATGTTCGATCGGAAAGTTTAATATATTCTATTTATCCGGAATGGGATACAATAATTGGAATTCACAAACAGTTATGAGTTAACTGAATGAACGTTATAAATCTAGCAGTTTAGTCTCACTTCATATTGGAAAGAGTTTTCGATAATGGGACTAAAATGCGGGGTTTATAACTGTTAGGCATGTGATGTCTAAGTATTTCATTTGATTAGGCATGTGATGTCTAAAGAGATTGCGGATTCCAACTGTTGTAGTTTTACACTTTCTTTTCTGTGACCGTAAGTGTAATATGTGATATCGCCGGTTTCGTTGCTATATGTCAACGACAATTGGGATGGACATATTTACTTACGTTGATGACATGTGATGTTATGTGTTGCTGGATATGTTATATTGGATTGTCGTGTTTGAATAGCCGGGGGTTTTTATGTGAGATGAGTGTTTTTCATTTTCATTCATGTAAAAACTTGTAAGTAATATTCTTTTAATTTGGGGCACTTCCAGGTTGCGGAAGTTGTCACCCTTTGTATATTATTTACTTTTCCGCATTAGGATAGACCCAAGGAGGGGAGCACAAGTAACCGGGTTCTGGGGTCCAGTGGGAGACCAACTCGAGGAGTCGAGTCCGGGTCTCCTAACCCTAGAATTGGTAGGGTTGCTTGCCGCTCTCGTAGGGGTCTACGGGTGTGGGATTGGCTATTCATCACGACCGTGGAATCCGTGTTTTATACTGGCTCGTATTGAAAACACGGACGTCCTAGTATATCCAATGTTTCATATGTTTCTTCTGCTGCGATATCTGTGATGCGATCATGTGATGTTCTGTGATAGATACAGTATATAGTATATATGATATATTATATAGACGTTACTTATGTTTTGCACCCGCACTAGCCCTGCCCTGCTCTGTCGTTAGTTACCTAACCTAACGGTGCACGAGGGGACATCGAGGCGAATGCGGATGGCATAAGTGTACGTCGTATTTATCTGTGATGTTTAGGTACTTAAATGATGGGACTTCATTAATGTGATTAATGAAATAAAAGAAACCAAAAGATGTTGTAGAATCAAATTTTTAAATAAAACAGGTAGCTACAGTTCTTGCTTTGCATAGCGGTATATATGATATGCCCTGCACCTTATTCGATGAGGAAAGGGCCGAGATCCCTTCACCGGGAGTGACTCCTTTAACAATAACTGGTAGATGCTACACACTCGGTTTGTTTTTGATTGCTTCTATAGTTTCTGCTTTGCACAGCGATATATATGATATATCCCGCACCTCATTCGACGAGGAAAGGGCCGACGATCCCTTCACCGGGAGTGACCCCTTTAGCAAAACTAGAAAAGCCTCAAAATCACTCCATTTCAAAACTTCATTTGATTCTACAACGATATCAAGTTCATTACGCAATAGGTTTTCAGAAAAACCTGTCGTAGCCCTCCGTCATTTCAGATAAGTAGTAGTTAGTATTCGTGCTACGTTTGTTGGCCTGCGTCAAGACGTAGTGTGCGGTAGCTAACTAGTATTTACCTGCTTATGCATATGATGCAGATTGGATTAGGGTAGTCGTGCGACTTTGTTGGCCTGCGTCAAGGGTCGTACGGGTGGGTTTAATTCAATCAGGAAATGACGGGTTGAACTTGACTAGCGCACTATGGTTTGTTGGCCTGTGTCAAGGTCATAGGACGCTAGGGGAAAAATATTATCGGGAATTTCAAGTGTTGAAATTTGCAATGAGATTGCATACCTTCTATGAGATAGTTGGATCCTGATACCCGCTGCGAGTAAGAGTTACTCCTAGGAGAGTTTTACATATTACAATTAGCCGATTTAGTAGGTGTCTAGAAAGGTGTTAACGAGGTTACGCCTCTGGGAAAACGAGGTTTACATTAATTAGGTTCGTGCGAAAGCACGGGGGACCTCCCTCAAAGTACCGACACTGGCCTGGCTGAAAGATTGGCGAACTTGTAGTGTGTAATTAATCCCGGCTAGTCTTTCCTTTTAGGGTTTGAAGGAAAATTTGATAAAAAGCAGTTGGAGCCATCCTGATTATATAAGATAATAACCAATCTGATCTTGCACGAGCATACGCTAAAGTGTTTTCTTCTCTCTCTCTCCAGGTAGCGACCATTTCATGCCCTAATAAAGATAATAGTATGGATGTATTGACCGAACCCGCATGTTATACTGTGCTGGGGAACGTTGGTTCCGTTCTTTCCTATAAGAGTTATAGGAATGAACAGGATATAGGGGAATACCAGGATTCCCCATGCCACCCGAATGAAGAAAGTACATGATGATGCATTTTCTTCGGGTGTGTTCGTTACAGAGAACTGTTTCTCCATTTGCCCTACGTCCTGGGTATTAGATACCGGGTCAGGATCCCATATATGTAATCAGTTATATGGGCTTAGAAAAGGTAGAGAGCTTGGAGAAGGTGATAAAGACATAAGAGTTGGAAATGGTGCAATTGTTGCAGCTAAGACTGTCGGGGAATATCACCTTGCATTACCAACTGATAATACATTGGTTCTGAACGAATGCTATTACATGCCGAACCTGATATGCAACATTATATCGGTTTCTTTATTGAGTAAAGAGGGATATAATTTTGTATTACAGGATAATGTTATGAACATTTTCTGTAACCAAAAGTTGGTAGGATCAGGCACGTTGTGCAATGGCATTTATGTTCTAAATCAATCAACAGTTCTGAGCATAACAAACACACACAAGAGGAAGAGTTCAGAACTGAACGAATCCTTCTTGTGGCATTGTAGACTGGGTCACATCAATGCGGCACGATTAGCTAAGTTGCATAAGGATGGATATTTAAATCCGTTTGAATTTTCATCTTATGACACTTGCCAATCATGTCTCAAAGGCAAGATGACCAAAGCTCCGTTTACGGGACACGGAGAAAGAGTTACCGAACTCTTGGGACTGATACATAGTGATGTATGCGGTCCCATGTCTACACATGCCAGGGATGGTTCTTCGTACTTCATTACATTCATTGACGATCTCTCTAGATTCGGATATGTGTTCCTGATGAAATACAAATCAGAAGCTTTTGAGAAATTTAGAGAATATAAACAAGAATTCGAGAACCAAACCGGAAAAGGTATTAAAATCCTTCGATCTGATCGAGGAGGAGAATACTTAAGCAATGAATTCCTGGACTTCCTAAAAGAGAATGGGATTCTCTCTCAGCTGATTCCTCCATATACACCACAGCACAACGGTGTATCAGAACGGAGGAACCGCACCCTATTGGATATGGTGCGCTCTATGATGAGCACAGCTGAGTTACCTATTTCCTTCTGGGGATATACACTGGAAACAGCTGCAGATCTATTGAATATGGTTCCCACCAAAACCGTGCCAACCACTCCATATGAGATATGGAAAGGAAAGAGACCATGCCTTAATTATGTTAAGATATGGGGTTGTCCGGCATATGTAAAAACGCAAAATCTGGACAAACTCGCGGCAAGGTCCATTCTGTGTAAGTTTATTGGATATCCCAAACATTCGCGCGGGTATATCTTCTACCACACCGAGGAACAAAAGGTGTTTGTTTCTCGACATGCCACCTTTTTAGAAAAGGAATTTCTTGAAAAAGAGATTAGTGGCAAGGAGGTAGAACTGGAAGAGGTTCCAGCAATACAGACTACAACAGAAGATTTGGTTGAACCAGAGGATTCAGTAGTTCCCAATGAACCTCAGCCTCTCCGCCGATCTAGTAGGGTTCCTCGCCCACCTGAGAGATACTACGGTTTGTAGGGTTCCTAGGCACTCTCAAGAGGTCTCACAAGGCATCGAACATGCCAATTTCAAAAATTCTAGGTGCCGAGAGACCCGACTACGGATCGTTTGCTAGAAAACTAGGCGAAAAAGCTAACTAGTTAACACTTAACTATGAGAATCGGAAATACAACCTTTGTAGATCCGGTGCTCCACCTCCATAGCTCCGCAATGAAGTCCTCTCGCTGTCCTACACAAATCCTGGGCTCTAGCGTCGGCTTCATCGGAGAATAGGCGAGCTAGGTCGTCGATGTCCATGCCGAAGATGATCTACGTCGAAGCATCGCAAGATCAAGCTCTCACTTCACCAAGTCAAGAAACTTGTGAAGGAAACACACTCTACTACTTGGCAAGAGGTAGAGGATGAAGAAATAGGAAGTGGGTAGACTTTAGATTTGGATTTCTCACTCATATCATCAATCCACCATTGATGTAGTCTAGGTTTTTCTTCTTGAGTTGAAGGAAGAAGAAGAAGAAATGATATGATAAGATTAATTAAAAAAGAAAAGAATAATCCATTCTTATCATAACACTAACCATGGTAATGTGTAGAGAATCAATCATGGTTAAATGGGATGGTTAGGGTTAAGTATGAGACAAAATGGTTGCTAAAGTCAAAGTCTTCATGAAGCTTCAACAAGCTTCCAAATAAAGCCACCATTTTGCATTATGCTTATCATTTTCCAATAATGAGTAAACAAATAAATAAATAGATATGAAAATGAAAACCATAACCATTACATAACCATGGTTTAAACTTTACACAAAACACAAGTTAGCATGCATCATCAAACATGATACATACAAGTGCACAAAAGTATATCGCATATACAATGCGCACATCCGAGTGAGAAAATCCATCTTAAGTGAACCAATACTAGTTAATGCAAAGTAATATATCAAATATATATTTATGCATTAAATCATTAAATCAACACTTGATTCAATGATCCGGTCATGTCGCACACAACCGACTAGTATACAATGTATCGGCTTATCGAATCAATCCTTGATTCGATAACTAGGTTATATCACATACAACCATTCGACACATTCATCGCGAGAATGGAATACGGTATCACATACACGCATTATTCTCGGTCCCGCACATATCTCATATGCGCTCCTATTTCGTTTCGCTTGAGCCAGGAAACCTCTGTGTAGGACTCTAAAGACTCGTTAATACGCCGGCAGCGGATGATGATCATATCAAACATCCACAAGCCGCAAGCGGTCTGCTAAACGTAACGGCCACCCGGGTATTGAGCGATCTGAAGATCGACGAGCAAGCCCACTCACACTCTAGTGAATCCAACCAGTAACACTACCGTACAGTCCGGTCTGATCGTCTGATATGTCGCATATCTCGCCTAGGGGTGGTAAACGTCAGACCCCAATAGCTCGATAAGTCGTGTCGATATGAGGTCTATAACTATTCAAGAAACTACTGGTAACACTTACCAGTAAATCTCAGCAACCCTGGCCAGGGATTTCCTGTTATAGCCAATCGAACACAGCGCAACATCAACTCCCTATACCGGGAGAGACGACTCCCCTCCTATCGCTCATTGCCTCCATGTGACTCGGGACTGTACCCAAAAACCACCGTTTTGCACGCCCTCTTGGACGTGGTAAGATGGAAATCAAAGCACAGTGGGAACCACACAAGACTTTATGACGATCTCGGGTCAACAGACTACTCTGTACCAGTGTCACCAGAGAACTGCCATCTGACGTGAGGTATAATACCATCTGGGAGTTCTCGGTGAGTCCGTCCAGTGTACCCAGTCTCTACTGAGCACCCGTATATCATCTCTGATGTCAAACACCAATGGATATGGGATCATCCATCGCCCATCTGTATGGGTCGAGAAGGTATACGCTAGTCTACTCTGGTATATCGATGCCCCGTCTCGATACACCCTCGACTAGGGACTTTGAAGGATGTACTTATGGACTACCATGTCCCCACTAGTATGATCCGCATCATAGTCCAGGTAGTCAAGCACACATCCTAAGGGCTTTACCAACATGTAACAGAGAGACAATCAGTATACACGTTAAGGTAAAGTTCAACCAGATAGTATACTATCATGTCGAGCAAGAAAGTCCTCCCTATATATGTCCCAGCATCCACTACAATATACATCCTATGTACAGTAATGGCCTCTAGGGCATACATATAACTAACAATCTCCCACTTGCACTAGGGCCATCTGTAGCAGTGGTTGTAGTATCTCATACTCAACCATCCCATAAAAGTCTCTCTCTGGGAACAGGCCTTTGTGAGTGGATCCGCTGTGTTGTCCTCTGAGTCTACTCTCCTAACCTCGATCTCCCTGGAGATCAACCATCTCCATGATCAAGTGATACTGCTTTAGAATATGTCTGGATCACTGATGGGACCGGCGTTCCTTGGCATAAGCCACAACTCCATTGTCACACAATGGGAGGAACTAAGTTCATCTCATGAACCAATATACACCCAGACAGCCACTTTGGTAGTATCTTAAGTAGCGATGTATCCTGCCTTTATCGTCTAGTATGCCACGGTATCTAGCTTGGAACTCTTCCAACATACCGTCCCTCCACTGAGGGTAAAGACAATGCCTGTGACTGACATTCAGTCGTCTTTATCACCCTGGAACCCTTCCAGTGATTCTCCTCAGGATCGATTGACACCATCTCACTACATCTAGTGAGTATCCTAACATCCATTTAGATCTATCTCATAGATCCAAAATCCAGGATTTAGTAGGTATCACTTTAATCCTATATGGAGAATCTTTGTGATAAGTGGAGATTGATCGAGCGTAGCATAAGAAACTCCTTTCTTATCAAGAGTATGTCATCCACGTACTCTACGAGGATCATCACCATACTCCCTACTACCTTTTTGTATATACAAGGTTCATCTACCATTTTGATGATGTCAAACTCTTTGACCGCTTCATCAAAACAGATGTTCCAACTCCGTGATGCCTGCTTTATCCTATAAAGCATCTTGCACACGTTTCCGCTGCTCCCACTGTCTACGAAGCCCTCTGGCTGTGTACTTATAGACGCTTTCTTCTAAATCATCATTTAGAAAAGCAGTCAAGACACCCAACCACCAGATATCGCAGTCATGGTATGTAGCCGTGGCAAGTAGGATCTGGATGGACTTAAGCATAGTTGCTTAGAAAAGGTTTCATCATCATCCATACCTGGTCAATGATGTAGACCTTTAACAAGTCTAGCTTTGAAAGTCTCAACTCTTCCATGTACACCAAGTAATCTTCTCAAGATATACTTGCTCCTGATGGGGATTTAACCCTTCAGATATAGGAACCAAAGTCCATACTTTGTTGGTGTATAAGGATTCCATCTCAGATCGATAAACATCCAGCCATTCTTACAGAGT
The DNA here is from genome assembly GCA_030015575.1 of Agapanthus africanus. NCBI lineage: Eukaryota > Viridiplantae > Streptophyta > Magnoliopsida > Asparagales > Amaryllidaceae > Agapanthus > Agapanthus africanus. The sequence goes on along the minus strand of JASDDO010000275.1, from coordinate 68,848 downwards.
CTCACTCCTGATGGCCAGCTCGAAACTAGTTGGGTCATCATCTCATGATGTAATCCTCGCTCCCACTGTCATAGAGAAACCGAAGTATCTCTCAGGTGGGTGAGGAACCCTACTAGATCGGCGGAGATGCTGAGGTTCGTTGGAATCTACTGAATCCTTTGGTTCTTTCAAATCATCTGCTGTAGTTTGTATAGCTGGAACCTTTCCAGTTCTACATAACTTACATTGCCTTGAGCTTGTCCGGATTTTGCTTTTAGACATAGGCCGGACAACCCCAAATCTTAACTAGCTTAAGACATGGGCTCTTCCCTTTCCATATCACATATGAAGTGGTAGGCAACTGATTTGATTTGAACCCTATTCAATAGGTATGCAACTTCTCAAGTGCATAACTCCCTAAAGGAATTAGGTAACTCAGTAGTACTCATCATAGAGCACACCTTATCACATAGGGTGTGATTGCTCCGCCCCGATATACCATCGTGCTATGGTGTATTCGGAGGAGTAATGCTGAGAGAGAATCTCATTCTCCTTTAGAATAGTCCAGGATTTCCGTGCACAAGTATTCTCCTCCCTGATCTCATCATAGGACATAATACTTATACCCGTATATCTGGTTCTCTACTTCTAACTTATATTCTGTGAATATCTCAAAAGGTTCGGACTTGTGTTTCAACAGGAACATAGGTCTGAAACTCGAAAGATTATCAGAGAACGTAATGAAGTATAAAGAACCAGTCCTGGCATGTGTAGACAGGGGACCTACATACATCAACATGTATCATCCCAAGAGTTCACTAACTCTTTCTCTGTTTCCAATAAACGGAGCTATGGTCATCTTATCTTTGTGACATGACTGGCGAGTTTCACAAGATGTAAATTCAAACTGATTTAAATATGCATCTAAATGTAACTCCAGCCAGTCGGGTCACATTGATATGACCTAGTCTACAATGCCTCAATTAGGATTCGTTCATTTCTGAACTCTTCCTCTTGTGTGTGTTCCGTATACTAAGAACTGTGGTTTGATTTAGAACATTAATGCTTTTAGATAACGTGCCTGAGCCGATCAACTTTTGATATAGGAAATGTTCAAAACATTATCCAACAATACAAAATTTTATCATTTCTTTACTGATAAAGAGACTGATATGATTTTGTATATCAGGTTCGGTATCTAATAACATTCGTTCAGAATCAATGTATTGTTAATACAGGGTGACAGTGACCAACAGACTTGGATGCAACACTTGCCCCGTTTTCTGCCTCATGAAACTTATCACCCGTTCTCAGTTCTCTACCTTTCCATAGCCCTATGTAACAAATTACATATCTGGGATCCTGATCTGGTATCACATACCCAGAACGTAGAGGATACAGAGAAACAGTTCTTTGTAATGAACACACCCGAAGATGATGCATCATCATGCACTCTCCTCGTTTGGGCGGCACGGGAATTCTGGTAATCCCCAATTTCCTGCTCTGTCTTATAACAATTATAAGTTGGAGCGGGACCAACGTTCCCCAGCTCAGTATAACAAGCGGGTTCGGTCTATTATTCCGTTTTATTATCTTGATTAAGGCGTGATATGGTCGCTACCTGGAGAGAGAGAGAAGAAAACACTCAGCGTGCGCTCTTGCAAGAATAGATTGGTTATTATTTTATCTAATCAGGATGGCTCCCACTGCTTTTTATCAAATCTTCCTTCAAACCCTAAAAGGAAAGACTAGCCGGGATTAATTACACACTACAAGTTCGCCAATCTTTCAGCCAGGCCAGTGTCGGTACTTTGAGGGAGGTCCCCCGTGCTTTCGCACGAACCTAATTAATGTAAACCTCGTTTTCCCAGAGGCGTAACCTCGTTAACACCTTTCTAGACACCTACTTGATCGGCTAATTGTAATGTATAAAACTCTCCCAGGAGTAACACTTACTCGCAGCGGGTATCGGGATCCAACTATCTCATAGAAGGTATGCAATCTCATTGCAAATTTCAACACTTGAAATTCCCGATAATATTTTGCCCCGAACGATCTATGACCTTGACAAGGTCAACAAACCATAGACCGCAAGTCAAGTTCAACCCGTCATTTCTTGATTGAATCAAACCCACCCGCACGACCCTTGACAAGGTCAACAAGGCCGCACGACTACCCTAACCCAATCTGCATCATATGCATAATCAGATAAATACTGGTTAGCTACCGCACACTGCGCCTTGACAAGGTCAAAAAATGCAGCACGAATACTAAACAGGATTTATCTGAAATGACGGAGGGCTACGACAGGTTTTTCTGAAAACCTATTGCGTAATGAACTTGATATCGTTGTAGAATCAAATGAATTTTGAAATGGAGTGTTTTTGAGGCTTTTCTAGTTTTGCTAAAGGAGTCACTCCCGGTGAAGGGATCGTCGGTCCTTTCCTCGTCGAATGAGGTGCGGGATATATCATATATATCACTGTGCAAAGCAGAACTCTTAAAAGCAATCAAAAGACAAACCGAGTGTGTAGCATCTGCCAGTTATTGCTAAAGGAGTCACTCCCGGTGAAGGGATCTCGGTCCTTTCCTCATCGAATAAGGTGCAGGATATATCACATATACCGCTGTGCAAAGCAAGAACTGTAGCTACCTGTTTTATTTTGAAATTCGATTCTACAACATCTTAGGTTTCTTTTATTTCATTAATCTCATTAATGAAGTCCCATCATATAAGTACCTAATCATCACAGATAAATACGACGTACACTTATGCCATCCGCATTCGCCTCGATGTCCCCTCGTGCACCGTTAGGTTAGGTAACTAACGGCAGAGCGCGGCAGGGCTAGCACGGGTGTAAAACATAAGTAACGCCTATATAATATATCATATATACTATATACTGTATCTATCAGAGAACATCACATGATCACATCACAGATATCGCAGCAGAAGAAACATATGAAATATTGGATATACTAGGACGTCCGTGTTTTCAATACGAGCCAGTTTAAAACACGGATTCCACGGTCGTGATGAATAGCCAAACCCACACCCCTAGACCCCTACGAGAGCGGCAAGCAACCCTACCAATTCTAGAGTTAGGAGACCCGGACTCGACTCCTCGAGTTGGTCTCCCACTGAACTCCAGAACCCGGTTACTTGTGCTCCCCTCCTTGGGTCTATCCTAGTGCGGAAAAGTAAATAATATACAAAAGGTGACTACTTCCGCTACCTGGAAGTGCCCCAATAAAAGAATATTACATACAAGTTTTTACATGAATGAAAATGAAAAACACTCATCTCACATAAAAACCCCCGGCTATTCAAACACGACGATCAAATATAACATATCCAGCAACACATAACATCACATGTCATCAACGTAAGTAAATATGTCCATCCCAATTGTCGTTGACATATAGCAACGAAACCGGCGATATCACATATTACACTTACGGTCACAGAAAAGAAAGTGTAAAACTACAACAGTTGGAATCCGCAACCTGCTCAGACATCGCATGCCTGACCAAATGAATTACTTAGACATCGCATGCCTAACAATTATAAACTCCGTATTTTAGTCTCAAAATTGAAAACACTTTTCAATACCAAGTCGGGCAATTCAACAAGATTCCTGAGATCCTGATCGAATACTCGTCGCAAACTTCAGTAGACGGCCGCACCCCCGATACCGTCGACGAAGTGCACCAAGGCGGAACACCGCTACCGCGAGCACCCGAACGGATGCTTTCGGCGACGGGGTTCTCCTACAGTCACTTGGTCGGGGCTATGGAGTGAGGCTGTCTATTAAGTTTACCCGGCGAGTATCCGCGTACGCTACGTGATTGCGACGGACTTTTGATCACATCAAAATTCCGTGGCAACCGATCAAGTGAGACTAAACTGCTATGTTTATAACATTCATTCAGTTATCTCATAACTTATTGTGAATTCCAATTATTGTATCCCATTCCGGATAAATAGAAAATGTCAAACTTTCCGATCGAACAATCGAACACCCAAGTTTTCCCGATACAGATCAACACATGAAATAAGTCTAACAACATTCAGTTCGTGCCTCAGTACCGACGGTCCAGCCGTAGAAGGGTCAAGCCAACGCCTCACATGTGGCACGCCGTACTGCCCCAAACCCGAAGGTTCAAAGGGCAGTTCAAGACGGTCACATAATCGAGTTAAGGTTTGTTGTCTTCTAGAGGGTCCATCGCGTTACTTGCACTACTTAGAACGTCGTTAAACTACGGAAAAATCCAACACTTGGAAATTTCCCGACAGGGGAAAAATTGGGTATTTATATCCGGTCGAACTTTTTAACATATTCAAGAATTTATCCGGAAAGCCACATAGACAAAATTTGATACCCCGATCGAAACACCGAATCCCCAAATCAATCCCAGAAAATTCAACTCTAGAAAAAATATTAAAAATTTTCAGAAGACTCAGCATTACAAAACATGAATTACTGTGCAAGCCACGTGGAGTAACTCAACACAGTGGCCGCGGAACCGCCGCGAATCCCATGGTGGGGGCCGCGGTTCCGCGCCTCTGTAGTCGAGTTACTATCACGTGCTTCACAGTAACTCATCCAATTACCTGCTGAATTTTTTGGTAATTTTTAATCTGGAAAAACTCATTGTTTTCAAAAAAGTACAGAGAGCAAGAACGGAATTGGGTTACGGGTTCGTTCGGACTTCAAATTCTGTCTAGACTTCGCCTAAGGCTCTAGCTAGGCCCTGATACCACTGTAGGGTTCCTAGGCACTCTCAAGAGGTCTCACAAGGCATCGAACATGCCAATTTCAAAAATTCTAGCTGCCGAGAGACCCGACTACGGATCGTTTGCTAGAAAACTAGGCGAAAAAGCTAACTAGTTAACACTTAACTATGAGAATCGGAAATACAACCTTTGTAGATCCGGTGCTCCACCTACATAGCTCCGCAATGAAGTCCTCTCACTGTCCTACACAAATCCTAGGCTCTAGCGTCGGCTTCATCGGAGAATAGGCGAGCTAGGTCGTCGATGTCCATGCCGAAGATGATCTACGTCGAAGCATTGCAAGATCAAGCTCTCACTTCACCAAGTCAAGAAACTTGTGAAGGAAACACACTCTACTACTTGGCAAGAGGTAGAGGATGAAGAAATAGGAAGTGGGTAGACTTTAGATTTGGATTTCTCACTCATATCATCAATCCACCATTGATGTAGTCTAGGTTTTTCTTCTTGAGTTGAAGGAAGAAGAAGAAGAAATGATATGATAAGATTAATTAAAAAAGAAAAGAATAATCCATTCTTATCATAACACTAACCATGGTAATGTGTAGAGAATCAATCATGGTTAAATGGGATGGTTAGGGTTAAGCATGAGACAAAATGGTTGCTAAAGTCAAAGTCTTCATGAAGCTTCAACAAGCTTCCAAATAAAGCCACCATTTTGCATTATGCTTATCATTTTCCAATAATGAGTAAACAAATAAATAAATAGATATGAAAATGAAAACCCTAACCATTACATAACCATGGTTTAAACTTTACACAAAACACAAGTTAGCATGCATCATCAAACATGATACATACAAGTGCACAAAAGTATATCGCATATACAATGCGCACATCCGAGTGAGAAAATCCATCTTAAGTGAACCAATACTAGTTAATGCAAAGTAATATATCAAATATATAATTATGCATTAAATCATTAAATCAACACTTGATTCAATGATCCGGTCATGTCGCACACAACCGACTAGTATACAATGTATCGGCTTATCGAATCAATCCTTGATTGGATAACTAGGTTATATCACATACAACCATTCGACACATTCATCGCGAGAATGGAATACGGTATCACATACACGCATTATTCTCGGTCCCGCACATATCTCATATGCGCTCCTATTTCGTTTGGCTTGAGCCAGGAAACCTCTGTGTAGGACTCTAAAGACCCGTTAATACGCCGGCAGCGGATGATGATCATATCAAACATCCACAAGCCGCAAGCGGTCTGCTAAACGTAACGGCCACCCAGGTATTGAGCGATCTGAAGATCGACGAGCAAGCTCGCTCACACTCCAGTGAATCCAACCAGTAACACTACCGTACAGTCCGGTCTGATCGTCTGATATGTCGCATATCTCGCCTAGGGGTGGTAAACGTCAGACCCCAATAGCTCGATAAGTCGTGTCGATATGAGGTCTATAACTATTCGAGAAACTACTGGTAACACTTACCAGTAAATCTCAGCAACCCTGGCCAGGGATTTTCTGTTATAGCCAATCGAACACAGCGCAACATCAACTCCCTATACCGGGAGAGACGAATCCCCTCCTATCGCTCATTGCCTCCATGTGACTCGGGACTGTACCCAAAAACCACCGTTTTGCACGCCCTCTTGGACGTGGTAAGATGGAAATCAAAGCACAGTGGGAACCACACAAGACTCTATGACGATCTCGGGTCAACAGACTACTCTGTACCAGTGTCACCAGAGAACTGCCATCTGACGTGAGGTATAATACCATCTGGGAGTTCTCGGCGAGTCCGTCCAGTGTACCCAGTCTCTACTGAGCACCCGTATATCATCTCTGATGTCAAACACCAATGGATATGGGATCATCCATCGCCCATCTGTATGGGTCGAGAAGGTATACGCTAGTCTACTCTGGTATATCGATGCCCCGTCTCGATACACCCTCGACTAGGGACTTTGAAGGATGTACTTATGGACTACCATGTCCCCACTAGTATGATCCGCATCATAGTCCAGGTAGTCAAGCACACATCCTAAGGGCTTTACCAACATGTAACAGAGAGACAATCAGTATACACGTTAAGGTAAAGTTCAACCAGATAGCATACTATCATGTCGAGCAAGAAAGTCCTCCCTATATATGTCCCAGCATCCACTACAATATACATCCTATGTACAGTAATGGCCTCTAGGGCATACATATAACTAACACGGTTTTCTCATGGATGGTGGGAGCGAGGATTGCATCATGGAGGATGATGACCCAACTAGCTTCGAGCAGGCCATCACGAGTAGGGACTCAGTGAAATGGCTGGATGCTATGCGGTCCGAGATGGAATCCATGTACACCAACAAAGTATGGACTTTGGAAGTTGCTCCTGAAGGGGTAAAACCCATCGGGAGCAAGTGGATCTTCAAGAAGAAACTTGGTGTAGATGGGAAAGTGGAGACCTTCAAAGCTAGACTTGTAGCAAAGGGTTTTCGTCAAAGACCAGGTGTGGACTATGACGAAACTTTTTCTCCAGTGGCTATGCTTAAATCCATCCGGATCATGCTTGCCATCGCTGCATATCATGATTACGAAATCTGGCAAATGGATGTTAAGACCGCCTTTCTAAATGGTGATTTAGAAGAGTGCGTGTACATGACTCAGCCAGAGGGCTTCGTAGACAGTGGGAGCAGCGGAAAGGGGTGCAAGCTGCTTAAATCCATTTATGGATTAAAGCAAGCATCACGAGTTGGAACATCTGCTTTGACGTCGTTATCAAAGAGTTTGATTTCGTCAAAAACCCAGATGAACCTTGTATTTACAAGAAGGTGGCAGAGAGTAAAGTTGTCTTCCTCGTATTGTACGTGGACGACATACTCTTGATAGGAAATGATATTCCTATGCTGCAAGCGGTCAAGCTCTTCTTATCACAAAGATTCTCAATGAAAGATCTTGGTGATGCCTCCTGCATATTGGGGATTCGGATCTATAGAGATAGATCCAAACGGATATTGGGATTGTCCCAATCCAGGTACATTGACACCATACTAAACAGGTTTAGTATGGAAGAATCCAAGCGTGGGAACTTGCCCACGATCTCTGGAGTCACTCTCTCCAAAGAGATGTCTCCCAAGACTGATTTGGAGAGAGCTCGCATGCAAGGGATACCCTATGCTTCAGCTGTAGGCTCTATCATGTATGCGATGCTATGTACCAGACCCGATATTGCATACTCACTAAGTGTAGTGAGCAGGTATCAAGCTGATCCTGGAGAGAGTCACTGGACAGCTGTGAAGAGCATTCTCAAGTACTTACGAAGGACTAAAGAGATGCTCTTGGTGTATGGTAACGGAGAACTCCAAGTGGAGTCCTTTACCGATTCGAGCTTCCAGAGTGATAAGGACGACTCTAAGTCACAGTCGGGATTTGTCTTTACCCTTTACGGAGGGGCGGTTAGCTGGAAGAGTTCCAAGCAGGAAACCGTGGCAGACTCGACGATGGAGGCTGAATACATCGCTGCCAACGATGCTGCCAAAGAGGCTGTCTGGATCAAGAAGTTCATTACTGAACTTGGAGTGGTTCCATCCATTGAGCATCCAATACCTTTGTATTGCGATAACAATGGAGCGGTGGCTTTGGCCAAGGAACCCAGGTCCCATCAGCAATCCAGGCATATTCTGAGGCGGTATCACCTGATCCGGGAGATAGTTGATCGCCGGGAGATCGAGGTCAGGAGGGTTGACACGAAGAACAACACGGCGGATCCACTCACGAAGGCCATTCCCCAGATACAGTTTGAGAGACTCTTCGGGATACTCGGTATGCGATACTACAGCAGCTGGCCCTAGTGCAAGTGGGAGATTGTTAGTTGTATGTATGCCCTAGAGGCCAGTATTGTACAGATGATGTATATTATATTGGATGCTTGGACATATATAGAGATGAATTTCTTGCTCGATATGATAGTATATGCTATCTGGTTGCTCTTTATCTTAACATGTACACTTGTCTCTTTAAACTTTCTTATAGTTACATGTTGATAAAACCCTTAGGATGTGTACTTGACTACCTGGACTATGATGAAGATCATACTAGTGGGGACATGGTAGTCTATAAGTACATCCATCAAGGTCCCTAGTCGTGGGTGTATCGAGACAGGGCATCGATATACCAGTGTAGACTAGCGTATACGCTTCTCGACCCATGAGATGGGCGATGGATGATCCCATATCCATTGGTGTTTGACATCAGAGATGGTATACGGGTGCTCAGTGGAGACTGGGTACACTGGACGGACTCGCCGAGAACTCCAAGATGGTATTATACCTCACGTCAGATGGCAGTTCTCAGGTGACACTTGTACAGGTTAGTCTGTAGACCCGAGATCGTCATAGAGTCTTGTGTGATTCCCACTGTGCTTTGATCTCCACCTTACCACGTCCATGAGGGCATGCAAAACGGTGGTCTTTGGGTACAGTCCCGAGTCACATGGAGGCAATGAGCGATAGGAGGGGTTTCGTCTCTCCCGGTATTGGGGGTTGATGTTGCGCTGTGCCCGATTGGCCGTAACAGGGAAGTCCCTGGCCAGGGCTGATCAGAGATTTGCTGGTAAGTGTTACCAATAGTTTCTCGACCCGTTATGAGCCTCACATTGGCACGACTTATCGGTTATTGGGGTCTGACGTTTACCACCCCTAGACTTGATATGCGACATATCAGACGAACAGATCGGACTGTACGGTAAGTGTTACTGGTTGGATTCACAGGAGTGTGAGCGGGCTAGCTCGTCGATCTTCTGATCGCTCAATACCCGGATGGCCGTTACGTTTAGCAGACCGCATGCGGCTTGTGGGTGCTTGATATGATCATCATCTGCTACCGGCGTATTGACGAGTCTTTAGAGTCCTACACAGAGGTTTCCTGGTTCAAGCGAAACGAAATAGGAGCGCATATGAGATATGTGCAGGACCGAGAATAATGCGTGTATGTGATACCGTAATTCATTCTCGCGATGGATGTATCGATTGGTTATATTCGATATAACCTAGATATCGAATCAAGGATTGATTCGATAAGCCGATACATAGGATACTAGTCGGTTATATGCGATATGATCGGATCGTTAAATCAAGTGTTGATTTAATGATTTAATGTATAATTATATATTTGATATATTACTTTGCATTAACTAGTATTGGTTCACTTTAAATGGATTTTCTCACTTGATGTGCAAGAAGTATATGTGATATACTTTTGTGCACATATTTGTATCATGTTTGATGATACTTGATAATGTGGTTAAGTGTAAAGGATTAAACCATGGTTAAGTGATGATTAGGGTTTTGGTTTTTCATTTATTTATTTGTTTATTTATTTGGAAAGGATTTAGTTAAGAATGGTGGCTTATTTTGTTTATATGTTGAAGCTTCTTGAAGCTTTGACAAAGTCCACCATCCTTATCTCATCCTTAACCCTAACCATTCCAACTAACCTTAGTTTAATCTCTACACTTGACCATGGTCAAGATATGATAAGTATTCATATTAGTTTCATTTTTAAAATAGAACACTTATCATATTCTTTCTTCTAGCTTCATCTTCTTCTTCATCTTCAAGAATGAAAACTTGATGCCATCAATGGCAACTTGAGTTCTAAAGTGAGAAATCCAATTCTAAAGTGAACCCACCTCCTATTTCTTCACCCTCTACCTCTTGCCAAGTTGTTTTGGGTGTTTTCTTCATAAGTTTCACAAATTTGTGAAGTCGGAGCTTGAACTTGTGATGCCTCGACGTAGATCATCTTCGGCACGAAGCCGACGACCTAGTCCGCCCATTTCTCAGATCAAGCCGACGATCGAGTCCGGAATTCGAGATGGACAGCGAGAAGACACCTATGTGGAGCCAAGGAAGTGGATATCCGGATCTACAAAGGTTGTAGTTTCCTACCTTTAGTTAAGATGTTAACTAGTTTACTGTTTCGCCTAAATTTCTAGTTAACGATCCGTATTAGGGTTTCTCGGCACCCATAAAATTTGAAATTGGCATGGTTGATGCCTTGTGAGACCTCTATAGTATGCCTAGGAACCCTACAGAAACCCATGCCTAGCATCGACACGTAAATCCTCGTCTATATGGGGCTCCGTCTGCGGTATCGGCCCTCGGCCCCGGCAGTACGGGTCATCCCATGTCCTCATCCATATGGGGCTCCGCCTGCGGTATCGGCCCTCGGCCCCGGCAGTACGGGTCATCCCATGTCCATCTCTCAACTCCGGTCGGTATCCTCCAGATATCCGCCCAGCTCAAATACAATCACCGGTAGGTAGTAGTCCCTCCGTCAGGCTCACCGTCTACTACACAGCGAAACCGTTCTCTCCCCGGGGTACAATACCGGGTCCACCATGTACCCGCAATCGGCCTCATCCGGCTCCTCGAATCGGGTTTCACATGTCGCTCTCAGCACCGAGAAAACACATGGTGGACGCACTGAAATATCATATCAAGGGTAACCGGGTTTTTAACACAATTATATATTCTCTTTTGAAATACCCACGGTTCCCAAATCCAGAAATATCATGGAAACAACATATCTCAATGCGTATAATCAAACATGATGTATGCGACATGTAAGAAAGGTAAGCATATCATAAGTCATGCAACATGGAATAGTAATGTGCACATGTCGAGGGAAACCGCTCTTTTAAAACGAATCATTTTTGAAGAACATCATGCGGTTCCCAAATCTCTAATCAAGTCAGAATCATCTATGTTTATGTACAGGTATAAGTGTACAATATGCCATGCAAGAATCATATCATGAATACAACAGTACTACAGTGTAGTGGCATGGCAATTATCGTTGATGAAGTGTGTGGGCCGGCAAATAGTGTACGTGGACATACGCATCATCGATAATGGTGCTGGTGTCCTAACAGCATGATAATAATATAGCAATAAACATATGCAATCAATGTGAATAGCATGAATATGCGGAAATCAAATAATCAACACCACAATGAAGAAACTACATCAATATTTATATGTCATGCAGTTATGCCTTTTGAAATAAGACAAATCAGGGTTTTAGTAAAATAAGGGGTACGGTGTTTTTAAGAAAAGATACGCCTTTTAAAGTATCCGTAGAATCCCTTTGTTTGTCTTTAAGATATTCCTGATTCGTAGTTTTTGAAATAGGTATGACTCGGGTCTAGTCTAGCATCTACTATGCAAACTACTGATCTAAGTATCAAGCCAATCGGGAGGGGTATGGAAACCACCTAAATCTGAATCGATATATATATAGATATAATAGTCGGTGATCCCGCCTCAATAGTATCGCGTACGATACAGTATATCATATGACATCCTCAAGTCATGAGTGCGGATCTATCATCAATGTAAAGCTCGTACGGTAAATCGTCGTACGGCATCCCAATAGCTGGGTACGGGTCAATATCACACTAGCTCATCACATCTCAGGTATCACTATCATCTATCACATAATCTGGGGTACTGATCTAAGTCTGGTACAACTGATACCATCAATATACTGCGTGTGCAAGCACACGTCCCAAGGCCCGCTAGAGATCACGTATCGTATCCCAAATACGAATCACATCAAATCACCGATCTTGCGGCACAAAGCCCAACATCATCGACTCATCTCCAATGTCATCCAATATCATCAACACAGTGCAAGTATAATGAATATGCAAGGGTGTGCGTATAGGTGTAAATCTATTCTAGGGTTCGCGACTATGAACTACACTAGTCACTTCTAACCCTATACTATCCATAGTACACCTAACTATCATATCCACGACACACTATAAATATCAAGCATAATATATGGTATACTAACTATGGACTGCGGGGGTGCTATACGCCATCCACCCGACTTCCCCCAGTAGATATAATCTACTCACCTTGCGTCTCCATCTTTCGATGTCACCACGCACTTGCTTGTCGTCCCGTAGTCTTCATGGGGTACCTACACATCAAGTGTCGTATATGCGCATTAAAACCAAACCAAAGCTAAAACGGCACACGAAACCCAAAACGATACGATAAGAGGCCTATAGGTTAGAACCTATGGCACTCCTTCAAAACCATCAATAAACCCTCTATATCGTCGTATAAACGCCAAATAGTCGAGGTAAAACACAATACACAATTGCAGAATCAAAAATACGGAATACGGAAACACGAATCCAAAACAGCAACTTAGGAAATATGTTCCACATTTCACCCTAGGTCCAATTAGACAAATCTATAAATACCAGGGGTCTAATCTATACATGTAGAAGCAGCAGAACCAAAACGACACAGATTGGTACTGGTCGGGCCGCAAATTGCGGCCAATTGGGATTAATTGGCGGCCGGGTAAGGGAGTTAGGGGCTAGGGTCTTGGTGGTAGCTTCCTGGGTGCCTACACATGCCACTGTCCAATCAATTTTATTTTAGGATGTCCCGGGTGATAGCAGATCTCAATTAACCTTCACAGATTTCACAAATTTTCCGATATCGGTTTCTAAAATCCGTATTCTGGGTTTAGGCTTCAGGTTAGGGTCTCAATTCATGCACTAGGGTGTTTATATAACCTCAACTGAGCTTAATTTCACAATACAACACAAGTTTCCCTCAAACCCTAACTAGGTTTTACCTCAAGTCACCAAATCACACAATATCGGTTCAATCACAACATGGGGGTGAAAGTAATGCTAAAACTAAGCTAAGGGTTTAGTAAATACCGCATTTGGCAACTCAAGAAAATTCTTGAGTTGCCTCAAGTTGCCAAAATCATTGCTTTCTTGGTCCGATGTGTAGATCTTGAGCTTGTGCACATTTTTAATGAAATCGGGGTAGGGTTTTGGTGTTGTTTTTGTGATGATTTGGGGAGTTGAAGAGGGGAGGAGAAAGTGGGCAGCACCTCAGCTGAGAATGGAGAGGGAGAGATCAGGGAAATGAGTGTTGGAATCCAAGGAAATGGCTAAGTCTTTGGGTCAAAAAAAGACCATACCTCTCTCTCTCACCAACCCTCATATTTTATTCCCTTTTCCATTTTCTTTTCCTTTTCTTTTTCTCCTCAAAATCCTTCTCACATAAATAGTAAACCCAAATGAAAAACCATGGTAGAAAATGCACAAGTGTAGGAAAAAGGATATGTGCATGTTTTGCACAAAAATGCTAGAAACCGATTAGTGATTTTTAATCGCGATTAGCACTAAATTAGCATATAACTAATCAATTAAACTTAGAAATGGCATAATTCTATAAAATAACCTATTTTTGAATTTTCCATAATTTTCCCAAATTTTTCTGTATTTAATTATACCTAAATATTAAAATATTCATTAAAATAATATTAAATTATAAAAATTCCTAAAATTAATATTTTATCTTTTTGAAATGTTACAATCTACCCCCCTTAAATAAATTCGGTCCCCGAATTTAAATTTAAACCCCCAATACTAAAACATTCCAGTAAAAATCCAATTTGTCGGGGCTCCGAAAATATCAATACATAGCGAATATCATAAAAATGTACTGCTCTACTAGAAATCAATTCCCAAAATGCATATATAAGAATATCCTGTGCGCCTGGTGCGCAAGGAATCAAAATCCATATATGTGTCAAACAGGTGTACAAAACAACATCTAGGTGCAACTGGTGTGCACGAAACATCTGTCATAGGCAACGTGTGTGCCTGACAATAAAAAAAATCAGGTGCATGTGACATGCACGAAGAATCCCGATTTAGTGCATCTGGCGTGCACCAGAATCGTATACCAAAACACTAAAGGTGCATGAAAACTATGCTGGAAGTGTAAATCAAATCACTGCATAAGATAGGCGTGAAATCACAATCAATAGCTCAAATGTAATAACAATGCGCAAAATATAAATATCTAGTAGGTGCATGAAACAATATCATGAAACTCAGTCATCAAAACTAAATCATGCAATAGAACGCCCAAAACACCGAAATCCAAAATGACGGATACGTGATAATCGAATCACAAAATCACAAATCATAAATACCGTCATCGGTAGTTCCTCCTTCAAGGTCGAGAAGGAGTCGGTGCATCCAATGCTAGCAGCGCAAGATATCTACTTGCCTCTTGCTCACGGTCTGGCGTCCTCTGACTCCGGGTCATTATCTTCTCTGCGGATTACCCATCTCGTAGTCAATCGGCTCATCGGCCCTGTCAGGTGTGCTAACGGGGACGATTCCGTTCTGACACTTCTCTGGTCATCTCTCGGTCAATCCTCATGGCTACTCGTAAAGCAGCATGTCACTGGCGTCGGCCTCTGGCTCTCTGAATGCACATCCCACATCTGATCCTAGGTGCAAACATCATTGCAGCAATGTCCTGGAAGGAATCCTGCTCAAGGTCTCTTCCGATCTTGCCTATGCCGAACTGTACGAAGGCTGGCTCTCTTGCATAATCTCTTCTCACTCGATGGACATCTGTGTCCTCAGCACAACATTCTCTCGGAAACTGGTCGCATCCTAACGCCTCTGTAAGCATATCAGGTCTCTAGTCTCGACGGGAAGTAATGACAGCTCGTCAGCGTCTCGCACGAACCTATGGTTCCACTTGTTTCTATTGTCGTCCACTATGGCGTCACGCCATGCTATCTACGCACTGCACTGTTCTCGGCCACAGTCAATCCGAAGTCTCTCGCACGGACTCGAAACCGCGTACCCTGTAGCTTCATCATTCTGTAGAAGATGTCTGGCCGAACAGTTCCTCGGGATCGCATCCCAACCATCGGAGGAATACTCAATACTCGTCCGTCCTTGATCAATTCGCAACGCATCTGGGTAAGTTCCTTTATCCGAACCTGGTCAACTACCTCGTCGACGATGCCGAACTCTGGCCTGCTGGGTGTGCGCAATATGACCACCCCTGGGTCTAGGTCTTCTCGTATCGTATTCCAGAAAGGTCCTATCGAGGTTTCTCTCTCAAATCTCATTCCTGCCGGATTGCCCGGAAGTCATCATCCATTGCTGAAGCTAATTCTTATTCCGGAACGGCTGCATACTTACCGCGCTTCTTTCTGGAAGATATATCCATATACAACGCCTCTGGGTGCGTATCACATCTCTGATGTCAGCGGAGTGGGACGTCATCTCGTCGAAATCTCTTGCGAACTCTTTTCTTCACTCTGCTTCAATGTCGACTGATTCGGACTCGTCTCATCATGGCTGCATGGACTATGCTCCAACGGCTATACTCATATCTAGAGTCTCCCAAGCAATGCATCCCATCACATGATATCCGAATGATGTCGAAACATTCGATCGACTCGTCAGAACCTTATAATCCCCCAAGAGATCAACATCATGGGTACAGCTTAATAGTATCGAGTACATGCCACAGCGTCGGTGGTCCAGCCGTAGAAGGGCAAACCCAAGCCTCACTAATGGCGCCGCGGAACTGCCGCAAACCCGAAGGTTCAAAGGCTTTCACACGGTCATTAAGTCGAATTAGGGTTTCATTCTTCTAGAGGGTCCGTGGAATCGCCTGCATGTCTTTCCGTATACTTTAAACTTGGAGAATGGGCTCCTGACATTCAATCGTCTCTGTCGACTCTCAACGAACCTGCATGAAGTCGTCTCAAGCTGGAAGCAATCTATCTGATGACCTCGCATCGGGGTAAGCGAACGAACACCTGTCCTAGTCATTCATCCTCAGGTGACTAGAGACTCGCTAACATCTCTCTAAGTATGTACTCATGCTGCAGTAGCTCCAATCGTCTGGGCGATATCTCGTCATTTGCAGCAACAACTGGCTCATTCGCTTGCATGCCGAACAGCGCCTCAATCCTCCAGGAAAGGCGATACATTGGCGTCCATCTCTGAATCGGTCTGCTCTAGATCCGAGTAAGACTCTCCACACTGAAAATCTTCAACTCAACTGGGCCCGCTCCGGCGCATAAATCGGACGAATCACCATCGTCTCTCAAATCGGGTAGACTAGCTATCATCTGTCTCATATCTTCCTGGAAGCTTGGATAATCTCAGCTCGTAAGCTCCGGGAGCAACATCCTGTCAATCTCAGCAACAGCTGGTCCATCTGTCTGCACGGTAGGCGACATCATAATCTCTGAGGTATGCTGTACATCAACAGTCCTCTCTCAATTGGCAGCTCTAACAATGGCCCGATCATCCGGTGCAAAACCAAGCACTCGCCTCCACTAGAGGTCACAGTCACCAATACTAACTCGAGACGTTCCCATGTCACCAGAAAACACAATGGTCGGCCCTTGTACCAGACGAGCTCGCACCGACCGTAACCCTAGCAGCAGCCCAAACTGCGCTCAAACATGGCGACAGGAACCTCAATCTAGTATCCAAGAGAGCAGATCAATGGCAAGAAAGAGAACAACAGATCCAAAGTGGATACATGATCATAAGAAGGAACAGCATCAATGAAGGTATGATCATGAAACTAATAGTATCGAGGATCTCAAATGGATGTATAATCATGGATATGAAGAGAATCACTGATCTCGAAAATATGTACATCCTAAGGTTCCTTAAGCGGAGTGGCGTGTCGTAAGTATGCCATGGAACATACCCACGGTACGTCACTCTACTTTAGTCACCTATTCCATCAACCAAGGGTTATCCTACGCGACGAAAGTTCGGGTCTAATACCCCCTCGACTAAGTCTAAGTTCCATAAGGTCAAGCCTAAGTTCCGTTTATATATAAACGCCCTAGGCTCCACATAGTCAAACTTAGACTCGAACCAAGGTCAACCTAGCGCTCTGATACCAACTTTGTCACGACCCGAAAGAGCACGTGACTGGCCCTTGAACCATATGAAGTCTATAGGACCCCATCTGATCCAAGTAAGCCAAAAGCCCAGAAATCTAAAACCATTTTAAGAGTAAATAAAGAAAACCGGTTTTAAAGAAGTGAAGGAAAACATGTATGAAGTCTAGGTTTTTAAATAACTAAGCCGAATGTGCATTTTTAAAATGTAAAGTCTTTTCTAAAAATTTCGGCAGAGTTTCTTTTGTAAATACTGGCCCCGAACGGGGTACAACAAGAACAATATATATATACAATGAATAAAAGGCATCCCCAAGCGGGAGCTAGCTCTTCGTCAATCGACGGTCACAACCACGCAAGCAATATAGTATACAACGCCGAAAGGCGAGGATCAAATCCAAAAGAAACTCAATAAGCATGAAAACCGCAATACTACTAAGCACGACTCTAAGGTCGAATAATACAACACTAATGTCTAAGTCTGAAACAATATACAAGTTTTGGTTGATGGAAATTCTAGATACAATGAATAATACAAGTACAATGGTGGTTCTTGATGCAAAAGAATCCACCTACCAAATGCAATTCACCCGCAAGGAAGCAGTGTGCCAGAAATGCCGCAAAGAAACCTGTACGGCAAAACCTGCAAGAAATGTGGCACAACGGGGGTGAGTTGCCAACTCGTGAATAGAGAATATCTACAAGCAGAAACCGAATGCAAGACATAAACCTAGGTCAAAACGACCAGTATAATATAAACCACAAGAGTACATCTGAAGTATGATACGGTGGCAAGTAACATCGAAACAAGTATGTAGTGCCAAGTACTCAGGTAATAACATGTCATCAGTATAAGGTATGTCTGCATGAAGTAAATATGAATATCAATACACATATATTAGCGTCCCATACCACTAATATTGGTGTAAGGGTATATATAACAGCGCCCTCATACCTTGTTATATATACAAATGAAGTATGATCAATGTAAATCCAGTCTGTATGTGATCAAGTCTGTATAAACGTGGAACCCGTCCACCCATCACCCAATGACAATAAGCGTAGAACCCGTCCACCCGTCACCCAATGACAATAAGCATCATGTATGCAAATATGAGGATATAAACAAAATCATGGAAAAACATCATGAAACCCGTGCCTAGCATCGACACGTAAATCCTCGTCCATATGGGGCTCCGTCTGCAGTATCGACCCTCGGCCCCGGCAGTACGGGTCATCCCATGTCCTCATCCATATGGGGCTCCGTCTGCGGTATCGGCCCTCGGCCCCGGCAGTACGGGTCATCCCATGTCCATCTCTCAACTCCGGTCGGTATCCTCCAGATATCCGCCGAGCTCAAATACAATCACCGGTAGGTAGTAGTCCCTCCGTCAGGCTCATCGTCTACTACACAGCGAAACCGTTCTCGCCCCGGGGTACCATACCGGGTCCACCATGTACCCGCAATCGGCCTCATCCGCCTCCTCGAATCGGGTTTCACATGTCGCTCTCAGCACCGAGAAAACACATGGTGGACGCACTGAAATATCATATCAAGGGTAACCGGGTTTTTAACACAATTATATATTCTCTTTTGAAATACCCACGGTTCCCAAATCCAGAAATATCATGGAAACAACATATCTCAATGCGTATAATCAAACATGATGTATGCGACATGTAAGAAAGGTAAGCATATCATAAGTCATGCAACATGGAATAGTAATGTGCACATGTCGAGGGAAATCGCTCTTTTAAAACGAATCAGTTTTGAAGAACATCATGCGGTTCCCAAATCTCTAATCAAGTCAGAATCATCTATGTTTGTGTACAGGTATAAGTGTATAATATGCCATGCAAGAATCATATCATGAATACAACAGTACTACAGTGTAGTGGCATGGCAATTATCGATGATGAAGTGTGTGAGCCGACAAATAGTGTACATGGACATACGCATCATCGATAATGGTGCTGGTGTCCTAACAGCATGATAATAATATAGCAATAAACATATGCAATCAATGTGAATAGCATGAATATGCGGAAATCAAATAATCAACACCACAGTGAAGAAACTACATCAATATTTATATGTCATGCAGTTATGCCTTTTGAAATAAGACAAATCAGGGTTTTAGTAAAATAAGGGGTACGGTGTTTTTAAGAAAAGATACGCCTTTTAAAGTATCCGTAGAATCCCTTTGTTTTTCTTTAAGATATTCCTGATTCGTAGTTTTTGAAATAGGTATGACTCGGGTCTAGTCTAACATCTACTATGCAAACTACTGATCTAAGTATCAAGCCAATCGGGAGGGGTATGGAAACCACCTAAATTTGAATCGATATATATATATAGATATAATAATCGGTGATCCCGCCTCAATAGTATCGCGTACGATACAGTATATCATATGACATCCTCAAGTCATGAGTGCGGATCTATCATCAATGTAAAGCTCGTACGGTAAATCGTCGTACGGCATCCCAATAGCTGGGTACGGGTCAATATCACACTAGCTCATCACATCTCAGGTATCACTATCATCTATCACATAATCTGGGGTACTGATCTACGTCTGGTACAACTGATACCATCAATATACTGCGTGTGCAAGCACACGTCCCAAGGCCCGCTAGAGATCACGTATCGTATCCCAAATACGAATCACATCAAATCACCGATCTTGCAGCACAAAGCCCAACATCATCGACTCATCTCCAATGTCATCCAATATCATCAACACAGTGCAAGTATAGTGAATATGCAAGGGTGTGCATATAGGTGTAAATCTATTCTAGGGTTCGCGACTATGAACTACACTAGTCACTTCTAATCCTATACTATCCATAGTACACCTAACTATCATATCCACGACACACTATAACTATCAAGCATAATATATGGTATACTAACTACGGACTGCGGGGGTGCTATACGCCATCCACCCGACTTCCCCCAGTAGATATAATCTACTCACCTTGCGTCTCTATCTTTCGATGTCCCCACGCACTTGCTTGTCGTCCCGTAGTCTTCATGGGGTACCTACACATCAAGTGTCGTATATGCGCATTAAAACCAAACCAAAGCTAAAACGGCACACGAAACCCAAAACGATACGATAAGAGGCCTATAGGTTAGAACCTATGGCACGCCTTCAAAACCATCAATAAACCCTCTATATCGTCGTATAAACGCCAAATAGTCGAGGTAAAACACAATACACAATTGCAGAATCAAAAATACGGAATACGGAAACAAGAATCCAAAACAGCAACTTAGGAAATATGTTTCAGATTTCACCCTAGGTCCAATTAGACAAATCTATAAATACCAGGGGTCTAATCTATACATGTAGAAGCAGCAGAACCAAAACGACACAGATTGGTACTGGTCGGGCCGCAAATTGCGGCCAATTGGGATTAATTGGCGGCCGGGTAAGGGAGTTAGGGGCTAGGGTCTTGGTGGCAGCTTTCTGGGTGCCTGCACATGCCACTGTCCAATCAATTTTATTTTAGGATGTCCCGGGTGATAGCAGATCCCAATTAACCTTCACAGATTTCACAAATTTTCCGATATCGGTTTCTAAAATCCGTATTCTGGGTTTAGGCTTCAGGTTAGGGTCTCAATTCATGCACTAGGGTGTTTATATAATCTCAACTGAGCTTAATTTCACAATACAACACAAGTTTCCCTCAAACCCTAACTAGGTTTTACCTCAAGTCACCAAATCACACAATATCGGTTCAATCACAACATGGGGGTGAAAGTAATGCTAAAACTAAGCTAAGGGTTCAGTAAATATCTCATTTGGCAACTCAAGAAAATTCTTCAGTTGCCTCAAGTTGCCAAAATCATTGCTTTCTTGGTCCGATGTGTAGATCTTGAGCTTGTGCACATTTTTAATGAAATCGAGGTAGGGTTTTGGTGTTGTTTTTGTGATGATTTGGGGAGTTGAAGAGGGGAGGAGAAAGAGGGCAGCACCTCAGCTGAGAATGGAGAGGGAGAGATGAGGGAAATGAGTGTTTGAATCCAAGGAAATGGCTAAGTCTTTGGGTCAAAAGAAGACCATACCTCTCTCTCTCACCAACCCTCTTATTTTATTCCCTTTTCGATTTTCTTTTCCTTTTCTTTTTCTCCTCAAAATCTTTCTCACATAAATAGTAAATCCAAATGAAAAACCATGGTAGAAAATGCACAAGTGTAGGAAAAAGGATATGTGCATGTTTTGCACAAAAATGCTAAAAACCGATTAGTGATTTTTAATCGCGATTAGCACTAAATTAGCATATAACTAATCAATTAAACTTAGAAATGGCATAATTCTATAAAATAACCTATTTTTGAATTTTCCATTATTTTCCCTAATTTTTCTGTATTTAATTATACCTAAATATTAAAATATTCATTAAAATAATATTAAATTATAAAAATTCCTAAAATTAATATTTTATCTTTTTGAAATGTTACAGGTTTTGACCTATATGAGATTCGTGTGTCGTTTTGGTTTTGAATTGGATTTTAATGTGGCACGATACGTTATAATATGTAGGTACCGTCACGAGGACTTCGAGACGACAAGCAAGCGCGTGGCGGCATCGGCAAGCGAAGATCAAGGTGAGTAGATATATATCTATGGGGGAAGTCGGGTGGATGGCGTATAGCACCCCCGCAGTTCGTAGTGTAGTTTATAATAGATATGTATTTATATATATACAAATACGGGTTATATGAAACATAACTTATTAGCAAGAAGATTTTAGAACAGCATGTGTTAGTTATAATGTAATTGGTAGAGAACGTTTTTAGTAGTTTAGTAGTCGCGAACCCTAGTGTAATGATTTGCATACACGCATACGCACACTCACATACATTTTACTTTCTTGTACATATATGGGGAATGCATATATATATATACACACATAGGTATGGGACTATGTGTGTGTGTGTGTGTATACGTATATATATACATGGATGATGAGGATAGTACATGTTATTTGGAGATGAGTCGATGAGATTGGGCGTGATGCCATGAGATGGGTGATGTGATTTGATTCGTATTATGAGATACGACATGACGTTATAGCGGGCCCTTAGGCGTTGTGTTTTCATACACACGCACATATATATGTAGATGGTATCAATATTATACTAGACTTAGATCAGCACCCCTAGTTCACGATATGTGATGATAAGGATACCAGATAAATAATGAGATAAATATGATATTCGACCCATACCCAGATTGGGATGCCGTACGATGGATTTACCGTATGATCTATATATTGATGATAGATCCGCACTCTTGACTCAAGAATTGTTAGTGTATATGCCCTAGAGGCCATTACTGTATCATACTAGTTTGTAAATTACTTAATGGAAGCTTGGGATATTCACCTTGTATTGACATTCTTTCTCAAAATAGTAGTATGCTACTTGGTTTGTTTCTGCTTTAATGTGTGCATGTGTTTCTTTTCGCATATCGCCTTTACACATTAGTAGAGCCCTTACGATCTTTGCTTGATTACCAGCGTTGTGATGGCAGTCACACTCGTGGGGGCTGTGTAATCCATAAGCACATCCTTATGCAGGTCCCTAGTCGAAGGACTATCGAGATAGGGCATCGATACTCCGGAGTAGACTAGCGTATGCGCTTCTCATCCCAGGTTGGGAGACGGTCTATCCCACAGCCGTCAGTACGTCGTACTTGAGATAGTATGCGGGTGCTCGTTAGGTTACGAGTACACTGGATAGGACTCGTCAGGAACTGTTGGTTGGTATTATACCTATCGTCAGTTATCAGTTCCCAGGTGACATGAGTACAGCTTAGTCCGTTAACTTGACACTGTCACTTCGCCTCGAGTGTATTCCCACTGTACTTTGATTACTACCCTACCACGGCTCAAAGGAGTCATGCAAACAGGTAGTTTTTGGGTGCAGTCCCAAAGCACTTGGAGGCAGTGACGGTTAGATAGGATTCGTCTCTCCCGGTATTGGGGGTTGATATCGCGCTGTGTCTAGGAGAGCCATTACACAAAGTCCCTGGCCAGGGCAAGCGAGATAGACTGGTAGGTTTCCAGTATTATCTCAGGTTGTTCTGGGCTACACTCCGACACGACTTGTACCGCTAGTAGGGGACTGACGTTTACCGCCCCCCTAGGCCCGCCATGCGATACTCTTAGACGAACAGACCGGACTGTACGGAGACTGTCACATTCAGGCTCAGTAGGAGTTCAGATGGGTTTTTACTAGTCAGTCTTCTTATCGGCATCTACCTGGGGACCGTTACGTACAGCTAGTGCCGCTTGCGGTCTGTGGTTAAACCTACTGACAGCGTAGTGTCGAGTCTTTAGAGTCCGACACAGAGGGTTATTCGCCTTTAGGCAAAATGAGTAGAGGTCGCATGGTTTTGCGACGGGGTTCGTTCACATCCGCGCACTTGTGCACGTTTGGTGTCCGGACAGCTTATACTAGCGAGCTTTGGTTTAAGCCGGATCCTAGTATATGATTTGGGATTGGTTTTATCTCTTTGTATTCGTGTTCCTCGGAACGCGGATACGGGTGTGTATGCACAGCTGACTGAGGCAGAGGCAGATGACTTTCATTAAGGTTGATGACCATTGTCATTTTCTTAACCCTACTGTTTATGTGTGAAATATGATTTATTAATATTAGTTAATTATAATTGTGTATGGTTAGGGTTGTTGACCATTTGACTATGCTTGATTTGTTGACCTAGGTTGACAAGTTGACCATCATCATTTCATATGAAAGATGCTCTTTGATCCTTGCAAAAGCATTTAATGTGAAATGATAATGGTCATTTCTTGATTAACCATCACAATTATCTTTAGCTAATTATTTTATTTATCATAATTCACATATATATGAGAAGGTTGGCATTATTCTTCTCACTTTATCATTCTCATTCTCTCTCATCCTCTTCCTCTCTCTCTAGCTATCCCCTCTCATGAGTTGAGAACCATTTGAGCTTGAGATAAAACCTTCAAAATTACTCTCTACTCTTTCTAAGGTCCTAGGTTTAGCACACCAAGCACCTTAGTTACTTCTAGTTTGAGGTTAGAGCGAAAGGTAGAGGCCCTCGGGTGGATCTTTCTTCGGCAAGAGAAAGCGACAAGGAGAACCCGTTCTTTCCACTCCAAGGAGCAAGAAGAGATGGACTTGAAGACCTAGGTATAACCCTGTAACCGAGTAGCTAACTCTTTTAGCTTGTTAGTTCGTTTTTGTTTAGCAAAGATCCTTCCTTTACATAGTCCATGTTGCCTAGTGTTGTAAAAATCCGATTTTTCATAACGTTTCCGCCTCCCCGCAAGCAGCGGGGTGGGCAACGTGGACTTACAGTGGTATCAGAGCCTAGCTAAACACAAACTAACTAGTTAGCAAAGTATCTAGAACTTCGATCGGAAAAAAAGTCGCAAAACACGTTTTCTAAAACCCTAGTTTCTGCCGATTTTTATTTCTGCTTTAAAATTAATAAATCATACACTAAAAATCGGCTCAGGGTTTTTACAGAACACCCAAGAAAAACGAACCAGCGAGTCGACCAACTCACCGCGGATCCGCGGCCGAGTTGACTCGGCCGTGGGTCGTTTTTCCTGCAATGTTCTTCTGTTGCTGTTTTGGGATTTTTAGGATGGTTTGTTTCTGCCCAGATTTTCCAGAGAACAAGTTAGTTTTTGGGGTGGTCACAAATCCGTATTTTGATCGAACTTCTTTAGACTTTGGCTAATGGGTTATATCTGTGATGTGATATATGTATTGAACGTCTGCTAATCGCTATACGTCGATTAGTGGGGGTTATAAATATCTGTGATCTGTAATGTTGATGGTTTGTGTATATGAATTCGTTGGATTGTCGCGGATGAATAGCCGGGGGTTGTGAGATGAGAGTTTTCTTATTCTTTCAATTCATGTAATATGTAATTTGATGTAATATTATTTGTATGGCCGCACAACCGGGTTGGGGTTGTAGCCGTCATTGTATAATTTCTTTTTACTGTTTTTGCTCCTAAGATAGACCCAAGGTGGGGTGCACAAACTACCGGGTATCTCGAAGAGCCGAGTGGCCTACTCACATTGTTGAGGGAGGTTGCTTCACTTTGGGTACTTGGCGGGTAGTTTGCCGCACCCGTAGGGGTCTAGGGTGGGGTTTTGGCTATTCATCGCGACCGTGTAATCCGCCCTTCGTTACAGGCTCGTACGAAATGCGGAATCCTAGTATATCCAATGTGTTCATCTGTGATATGGAATGGCTATCATTGCATGGGACGTATTTATATATATCTATATATATGATATCTATTTAGGCGTTGCTTATGTTTTGCATCCGCGCTAGTCCAGCCCCCGCTCTGTCGTTAGTTAAGTAACCTAACGGGTGATGACGGGACCCCGTGGCGAATGCGGATGGCATAAGCGTACGTCATATTTTCGTTGTTTTCGGCAATGGTTGGATTAATTGATGGGACGCATTAAAATTAATGCAAGAAAAAATAAACCAAGTAAAAGTTGTTGGAACACTTTCAAAACCACTCGGTTCTTTTCAAAAACCAACTTTTAAATGCGGAGCTTGAACCACTCCTTTTGAAAGCTATCTCGTTCCTTCGATTATATCAAGTTCATGTAGGGTTCCTAGGCACCCTAGTGAGGTCTCACAAGGCATCAACCATGCCAATTTCAAATTTTACGGTGCCTACAAACCCTAAACTACGGATCGTCGGCTAGATGTCTAGGCGAAAAACTAACTAGTTAACACTTAACTAAAAGTTTAACGGAAATACAACCTTTGTAGATCCGGTGCTCCACCTCCATAGCTCCGCAACGAGGTCCTCTCCGCTGTCCAAATCAAATCCGGGCTCTAGAGTCGGCTTCGTCGGAGAAAAAGGGAGCTAGGTCGTCGATGTCCATGCCGAAGATGATCTACGTCGAGGCATCACTAGATCAAGCTCACAACTTCACCAAGTCAAGAAACTTGTGAAGTAAACACACTCTACTACTTGGCAAGAGGTAGAGGATGAAGAAATAGGAAGTGGGTAGACTTTAATTTTGGATTTCTCACTCTTTTCCAACAATCACCATTGATGGAGCTTGGTTTTCTTCACTTGAAGAATGAAGAAGATGAAGAAGAATATTATGATAAGTTAATTTAAAACAATAGAAAAAATCAAAACTTATCATAATGTTAACTAGAGTTAAGTGTAGAGAATGAATCATGGTTAGTGGGAATGGTTAGGGTTAAGGATGAGATAAGAATGGTTGACTTGATCAAAGATTCATGAAGCTTCAACTAAACTCCAAATTAAGCCACCATTCTTTTCTCCTCTTTTCCAAAATCAATAAACAAATGAATAAAATGAATAATCAAATAGTAAACCCTAACCATTCCATTAACCAAGGTTTTATTCTTTGCACTTAACCAAGTAATCATGTATCATCAAACATGATACAATCAAATGCACAAAATCATATCGCATATGTAATGCGCACACCCGAGTGAGAAAATCCATTTAAAGTGAACCAATACTAGTTAATGCAAAGTAATATATCAAATATATAATTATACATTAAATCATTAAATCAACACTTGATTCAATGATCCGGTCATGTCGCACACAACCGACTAGTATACAATGTATCGGCTTATCGAATCAACGCTTGAATCGATAACTAGGTTATATCGCATACAACCATTCGATACATTCATCGCGAGAATGGAATACGGTATCACATACTCGCATTATTCTCGGTCCCGCACATATCTCATATGCGCTCCTATTTCGTTTCGCTTGAGCCAGGAAACCTCTGTGTAGGACTCTAAAGACTCGTCAATACGCCGGCAGCAGGTGATGATCATATCAAACACCCACAAGCCGCAAGCGGTCTGCTAAACGTAACGGCCACCCGGGTATTGAGCGATCTGAAGATCGACGAGCAAGCCCGCTCACACTCCAGTGAATCCGACCAGTAACACTACCGTACAGTCCGATCTGATCGTCTGATATGTCGCATATCTCGCCTAGGGGTGGTAAACGTCAGACCCCAATAGCTCGATAAGTCGTGTCGATATGAGGTCTATAACTGTTCGAGAAACTACTGGTAACACTTACCAGTAAATCTCAGCAACCCTGGCCAGGGATTTCCTGTTATAGCCAATCGAACACAGCGCAACATCAACTCCCCATACCGGGAGAGACGAATCCCCTCCTATCGCTCATTGCCTCCATGTGACTCGGGACTGTACCCAAAAACCACCGTTTTGCACGCCCTCTTAGACGTGGAAAGATGGAAATCAAAGCACAGTGGGAACCACACAAGACTCTATGACGATCTCGGGTCAACAGACTACTCTGTACCAGTGTCACCAGAGAACTGCCATCTGACGTGAGGTATAATACCATCTGGGAGTTCTCGGCGAGTCCGTCCAGTATACCCAGTCTCCACTGAGCACCCGTATATCATCTCTGATGTCAAACACTGATGGATATGGGATCATCCATCGCCCATCTGTATGGGTCGAGAAGGTATACGCTAGTCTACTCTGGTATATCGATGCCCCGTCTCGATACACCCACGATTAGGGACTTTGAAGGATGTACTTATGGACTACCATGTCCCCACTAGTATGATCCGCATCATAGTCTAGGTAGTCAAGCACACATCCTAAGGGCTTTCCCAACATGTAACAGAGAGACAATCAGTATACACGGTAAGGTAAAGAGCAACCAGATAGCATACTATCATGTCGAGCAAGAAAGTCCTCCCTATATATGTCCCAGCATCCACTACAATATACATCCTATGTACAGTAATGGCCTCTAGGGCATACATATAACTAACAATCTCCCACTTGCACTAGGGCCATCTGTAGCAGTGGTTGCAGTATCTCATACTCAACCATCCCATAAAAAAAATCTCTCTTTGGGAACAGGCCTTTGTGAGTGGATCCGCTGTGTTGTCCTCAGAATCTACTCTCCTTACCTCGATCCCCTGGAGATCAACCATCTCCATGATCAGGTGATACTGCCTTAGAATATGTCTGGATCACTGATGTGACCGGCGTTCCTTGGCATAAGCCACAACTCCATTGTCACACAATGGGAGGAACATAGTTCATCTCATGAACCAATATACACCCAAACAGCCTCTTTGGTAGCATCTTAAGTAGCGATATATCCTTCCTTTATCGCCTAGTATGTCACGGTATCTAGCTTGGAACTCTTCCAACATACCGTCCCTCCACTGAGGGTAAAGACAATGCCTGTGACTGACATTCAGTCGTCTTTATCACCCTGGAACCCTTCCAGTGATTCTCCTCAGGATCGATTGACACCATCTCACTACATCTAGTGAGTATCCTAACATCAATTTAGATCTATCTCATAAATCCAAAATCCAGGATTTAGTAGGTATCACTTTAATCCTATATGGAGAATCTTTGTGATAAGCGGAGATTGATCGAGTGTAGCATAAGAAACTCCTTTCTTATCAAGAGTATGTCATCCACGTACTCTACGAGGATCGTCACCATACTCCCTACTACCTTCTTGTTTATACAAGGTTCATCTACCATTTTGATGATGTCAACTTCTTTGACCACTTCATCAAAACAGATGTTCCAACTCCGCGATGCCTGCTTTATCCTATAAAGCATCTTGCACACGTTTCCGCTGCTCCCACTGTCTACGAAGCCCTCTGGCTGTGTACTTATAGACGCTCTCTTCTAAATCATCATTTAGAAAAGCATTCATGACACCCAACCACCAGATATCGTAGTCATGGTATGTAGCCGTGGCAAGTAGGATCTGGATGGACTTAAGCATAGATCCTTGAAAAGGTTTCATCATGATCCACGCCTGGTCAATGAAGAAAACCTTTAACAAGTCTAGCTTTGAAAGTCTCAACTTTTCCATCTACACCAAGTAATCTTCTCAAGATATACTTGCTCCTGATGGGGATTTAACCCTTCAGATATAGCAACCAAAGTCCATACTTTGTTGGTGTATAAGGATTCCATCTCAGATCGATAAACATCCAGCCATTCTTACAGAGTCCCACTCCTGATGGCCAGCTCGAAACTAGTTGGGTCATCATCTCATGATGCAATCCTCGCTCCCACTGTCATAGAGAAACCGAAGTATCTCTCAGGTGGGTGAGGAACCCTACTAGATCGGCGGAGAGGCTGAGGTTCGTTGGTATCTACTGAATCCCTTGGTTCTATCAAATCATCTGCTGTAGTTCGTATAGCTGGAACACTTCCAGTTCTACATAACAGACCTTGCCTTGAGCTTGTCCGGATTTTTCTTTTAGACATAGGCCGGACAACCCCAAATCTTAACTGACTTAAGACATGGGCTCTTCCCATACCATATCATATATGAAGTGGTAGGCAACTGATTTGATTCGAATCCTATTCAATAGGTATGCAGCTTCTCAAGCGCATAACTCCCAAAAGGAAATAGGTAACTCAGTAGTACTCATCGTAGAGCACACCTTATCATATAGGGTGTGACTGCTCCGCCCCGATATACCATCGTGCCATGGTGTATTCGGAGGAGTAATGCTGAGAGAGAATCTCATTCTCCTTTAGAATAGTCCAGTATTTCCGTGCTCAAGTGTTCTACTCCTTGATCTCATCATAGGACATAATACTTATACCCGTATTGGTTCTCTACTTCTAACTTATATTCTGTGAATATCTCAAAAGGTTCGGACTTGTGTTTCAACAGGAACGTATGTCTGAATCTTGAGAGATTATCAGAGAACGTAATGAAGTATAAAGAACCAGTCCTGGCATGTGTAGACAGGGGACCTACATACATCAACATGTATCATCCCAAGAGTTCACTAACACTTTCTCTGTTTCCAATAAACAGAGTTGTGATCATCTTATCTTTGTGACATGACTGGCGAGTTTCACAAGATGTAAATTCAAACTGATTTAAATATGCATCTATATGTAACTCTAGCTAGTCGGGTCACATTGATCTGACCTAGTCTACAATACCTCAAGTAGGATTCGTTCATATCTGAACTCTTCCTCTTGTGTGTGTTCCGTATACTAAAGAACTGTCGTTTGATTTAGAACATCAACGCTTTTAGATAACGTGCCTGAACCGATCAACTTTTGATATAGGAAATGTTCAAAACATTATCCAACAATACAAAATTATATCCTTTCTTTACAAATAAAGAGACAGATATGATTTTGTATATCAGGTTCGGTATCTAATAACATTCGTTCAGAATCAATGTATTGGTAATACAGGGTGACAGTGACCAACAGACTTGGCTGCAACATTTGCCCCGTTTTCTGCCTCATGAAACTTATCACCCGTTCTCAGTTCTCTACCTTTCTGTAGCCCTATGTAACAAATTACATATGTGGGATCCTGATCTGGTATCACATACCCAGGACGTAAAGGATACTGAGAAACAGTTCTTTGTAACGAACACACCCGAAGATGATGCATCAGCATGCACTCTCTTCGTTTGGGCTGCACGGGAATTGTGGTAATCCCCAATTTCCTGCTCTGTCTTATAACAATTATAAGTTGGAGCGGGACCAACGTTCCCCAGCTCAGTATAACAAGCGGGTTCGTTCAATATTCCGTTTTATTATCTTGATTAAGGCGTGATATGGTCGCTACCAGGAGAGAGAGAGAAGAAAACACTCAGCGTGCGCTCTTGCAAGAATAGATTGGTTATTATTTTATCTAATCAGGATGGCTCCCACTGCTTTTTATCAAATCTTCCTTCAAACCCTAAAAGGAAAGACTAGCCGGGATTAATTACACACTACAAGTTCGCCAATCTTTCAGCCAGGCCAGTGTCGGTACTTTGAGGGAGGTCCCCCGTGCTTTCGCACGAACCTAATTAATGTAAACTTCGTTTTCCCAGAGGCGTAACCCCGTTGACACCTTTCTAGACACCTACTTGATCGGCTAATTGTAATGTATAAAACTCTCCCAGGAGTAACTCTTACTCGCAGCGGGTATCGGGATCCAACTATCTCATAGAAGGTATGCAATCTCATTGCAAATTTCAACACTTGAAATTCCCGATAATATTTTGCCCCTAACCTCCTATGATCTTGACAAAGGCCAACAAACCATAGGATGCTAGTCAAGTTCAACCCGTCATTTCCTGATTGAATTAAACCCACCCGCACGGCCCTTGACAAAGGCCAACAAGGTCGCACGACTACCCTAACTCAATCTGCATCATATGCATAAGCAGATAAGCACCAGTTAGCTACCGCACACTGCGCCTTGACAAAGGCCAACAAACGCAGCACGAATACTAACTACTACTTATCTGAAATGACGGAGGGCTACGACAGGTTTTTCTGAAAACCTATTGCGTAATGAACTTGATATCGTTGTAGAATCAAATGATTTTAAAATGGAGTGCTTTTGAGGCTTTTCTAGTTTTGCTAAAGGAGTCACTCCCGGTGAAGGGATCGTCGGTCCTTTCCTCGTCGAATGAGGTGCGGGATATATCATATATATCACTGTGCAAAGCAAAAACACTTAAAAGCTATCAAAAAACAAACCAAGTGTGTAGCATCTGCCAGTTATTGCTAAAGGAGTCACTCCCGGTGAAGGGATCTCGGTCCTTTCCTCATCGAATAAGGTGCAGGATATATCTCATATACCGCTATGCAAAGCAAGAACTGTAGCTACCTGTTTTATTTTGAAATTCGATTCTACAACATCTTAGGTTTCTTTTATTTCATTAATCACATTAATGAAGTCCCATCATTTAAGTTACCTAAACATCACAGATAAGTACGACGTACACTTATGCCATCCGCATTCGCCTCGATGTCCCCTCGTGCACCGTTAGGTTAGGTAACTAACGGCAGAGCGGGGCAGGGCTAGCGCGGGTGTAAAACATAAGTAACGCCTATATAATATATCATATATACTATATACTATATCTATCACAGAACATCACATGATCACATCACAGATATCGCAGCAGAAGAAACATATGAAATATTGGATATACTAGGACGTCCGTGTTTTCAATACGAGCCAGTATAAAACACGGATTCCACGGTCGTGATGAATAGCCAAACCCACACCCCTAGACCCCTACGAGAGCGGCAAGCAACCCTACCAATTCTAGAGTTAGGAGACCCGGACTCGACTCCTCGAGTTGGTCTCCCACTGGACTCCAGAACCCGGTTACTTGTGCCCTCCTCCTTGGGTCTATCCTAGTGCGGAAAAGTAAATAATATACAAAAGGTGACTACTTCCGCAACCTGGAAGCGCCCCAATAAAAGAATATTACATACAAGTTTTTACATGAATGAAAATGAAAAACACTCATCTCACATAAAAACCCCCGGCTATTCAAACTCGACGATCCAATATAACATATCCAGCAACACATAACATCACATGTCATCAACGTAAGTAAATATGTCCATCCCAATTGTCGTTGACATATAGCAACGAAACCGGCGATATCACATATTACACTTACGGTCACAGAAAAGAAAGTGTAAAACTACAACAGTTGGAATCCGCAACCACCTCAGACATCGCATGCCTGACCAAATGAATTCCTTAGACATCGCATGCCTAACAATTATAAACCCCGCATTTTAGTCTCAAAATCGAAAACACTTTTCAATATCAAGTCGGGCAATTCAACAGGATTCCCCACAGTCTGATCGAATACTCGTCGCAAACTTCAGTAGACGGTCGCACCCCCGATACCGTCGACGAAGTGCACCAAGGCGGAACACCGCTACCGCGAGCACCCGGACGGATGCTTTCGGCGACGGGGTTCTCCTACAGTCACTAGGTCGGGGCTATGGAGTGAAGCTGTCTATTAAGTTTACCCGGCGAGTATCCGCGTACGCTACGTGATTGCGACGGACTTTTGATCACATCAAAATTCCGTAGCAACCGATCAAGTGAGACTAAACTGCTACGTTTATAACATTCATTTAGTTATCACATAACTACTTGTGAATTCCAATTATTGTATCCCATTCCAGATAAACAGAAAATGTTAAACTTTCCAATCGAACAATCGAACACCCAAGTTTTCCCGATACAGTTCAACACATGAAATAAGAGTCTAACAACATTCAGTTCGTGCCTCAGTACCAACGGTCCAGCCGTAGAAGGGGTCAAGCCAACGCCTCACATGTGGCACGCCGTACTGCCCCAAACCCGAAGGTTCAAAGGGCAGTTCAAGACGGTCACATAATCGAGTTAAGGTTTGTTGTCTTCTAGAGGGACCATCGCGTTACTTGCACTACTTAGAACGTCGTTAAACTACGGAAAAATCCAACACTTGGAAATTTCCCGACAGGGGAAAAATTGGGTATTTATATCCGGTCGAACTTTTTAACATATTCTAAAATTTATCCGGAAAGCCACACAGACAAAATTTGATACCCCGATCGAAACACCGAATCCCCAAAACAACACAGAAAATTCAACTCTGTAAAAATTATTAAAAATTTCCAGAAGACTCAGCAGCACAAAACATGAATTACTGTGCAAGCCACGTGGGGTAACTCAACATTGTAGCCGCGGAACCGCCGCTAGTACTATGGTGGGGGCCACGGATCCGCGCTTCTGTCGGCGAGTTACTGT
Source organism: Agapanthus africanus (assembly GCA_030015575.1). NCBI lineage: Eukaryota > Viridiplantae > Streptophyta > Magnoliopsida > Asparagales > Amaryllidaceae > Agapanthus > Agapanthus africanus. Next base: position 34,690 of record JASDDO010000275.1, on the reverse strand, counting down.
CACGTACTTCACAGTAACTCATGCAATTACCTGCTAAATTTTTTGGCAATTTTTAATACACAAAAATCCACATTTTTGCAAAAAGGACAGAGAGCAATATTGGTTCGGGGTTTCGGGTTCGTTCGGACTTCAAATTCCGTCTGGGCATCGCCTAAGGCTCTAGCTAGGCTCTGATACCACTGTAAGGCTCCTAGGCACCCTAGTGAGGTCTCACAAGGCATCAACCATGCCAATTTCAAATTTTACGGTGCCTACAAACCCTAAACTACGGATCGTCGGCTAGATGTCTAGGCGAAAAACTAACTAGTTAATACTTAACTAAAAGTTTAACGGAAATACAACCTTTGTAGATCCGGTGCTCCACCTCCATAGCTCCGCAACGAGGTCCTCTCCGCTGTCCAAATCAAATCCGGGCTCTAGAGTCGGCTTCGTCGGAGAAAAAGGGAGCTAGGTCGTCGATGTCCATGCCGAAGATGATCTACGTCGAGGCATCGCTAGATCAAGCTCACAACTTCACCAAGTCAAGAAACTTGTGAAGTAAACACACTCTACTACTTAGCAAGAGGTAGAGGATGAAGAAATAGGAAGTGGGTAGACTTTAGTTTTGGATTTCTCACTCTTTTCCAACAATCACCATTGATGGAGCTTGGTTTTCTTCACTTGAAGAATGAAGAAGATGAAGAAGAATATTATGATAAGTTAATTTAAAACAATAGAAAAAATCAAAACTTATCATAATGTTAACTAGAGTTAAGTGTAGATAATGAATCATGGTTAGTGGGAATGGTTAGGGTTAAGGATGAGATAAGAATGGTTGACTTGATCAAAGATTCATGAAGCTTCAACTAAACTCCAAATTAAGCCACCATTCTTTTCTCCTCTTTTCCAAAATCAATAAACAAATGAATAAAATGAATAATCAAATAGTAAACCCTAACCATTCCATTAACCAAGGTTTAATTCTTTGCACTTAACCAAGTAATCATGTATCATCAAACATGATACAATCAAATGCACAAAATCATATCGCATATGTAATGCGCACACCCGAGTGAGAAAATCCATTTAAAGTGAACCAATACTAGTTAATGCAAAGTAATATATCAAATATATAATTATACATTAAATCATTAAATCAACACTTGATTCAATGATCCGGTCATGTCGCACACAACCGACTAGTATACAATGTATCGGCTTATCGAATCAACGCTTGAATCGATAACTAGGTTATATCGCATACAACCATTCGATACATTCATCGCGAGAATGGAATACGGTATCACATACTCGCATTATTCTCGGTCCCGCACATATCTCATATGCGCTCCTATTTCGTTTCGCTTGAGCCAGGAAACCTCTGTGTAGGACTCTAAAGACTCGTCAATACGCCGGCAGCAGGTGATGATCATATCAAACACCCACAAGCCGCAAGCGGTCTGCTAAACGTAACGGCCACCCGGGTATTGAGCGATCTGAAGATCGACGAGCAAGCCCGCTCACACTCCAGTGAATCCAACCAGTAACACTACCGTACAGTCCGATCTGATCGTCTGATATGTCGCATATCTCGCCTAGGGGTGGTAAACGTCAGACCCCAATAGCTCGATAAGTCGTGTCGATATGAGGTCTATAACTGTTCGAGAAACTACTGGTAACACTTACCAGTAAATCTCAGCATCCCTGGCCAGGGATTTCCTGTTATAGCCAATCGAACACAGCGCAACATCAACTCCCTATACCGGGAGAGACGAATCCCCTCCTATCGCTCATTGCCTCCATGTGACTCGGGACTGTATCCAAAAACTACCGTTTTGCACGCCCTCTTGGACGTGGTAAGATGGAAATCAAAGCACAGTGGGAACCACACAAGACTCTATGATGATTTCGGGTCAACAGACTACTCTGTACCAGTGTCACCAGAGAACTGCCATCTGACGTGAGGTATAATACCATCTGGGAGTTCTCGGCGAGTCCGTCCAGTGTACCCAGTCTCCACTGAGCACCCGTATATCATCTCTGATGTCAAACACCGATGGATATGGGATCATCCATCGCCCATCTGTATGGGTCGAGAAGGTATACGCTAGTCTACTCTGGTATATCGATGCCCCGTCTCGATACACCCACGACTAGGGACTTTGAAGGATGTACTTATGGACTACCATGTCCCCACTACTATGATCCGCATCATAGTCCAGGTAGTCAAGCACACATCCTAAGGGCTTTACCAACATGTAACAGAGAGACAATCAGTATACACGTTAAGGTAAAGAGCAACCAGATAGCATACTATCATGTCGAGCAAGAAAGTCCTCCCTATATATGTCCCAGCATCCACTACAATATACATCCTATGTACAGTAATGGCCTCTAGGGCATACATATAACTAACAGTTCACTACATTCACGGTTTCTCCAAAACCATTCGTAGCCCTCCGTCGTTTAACATGAATGGTCAATAAGTATTCAAGCTATGTATGTTGGCCAAAGTCAAGGCATAGTAATTGGCAACTATTGGGTATTCATGTGCAGCATAAATAGATGTGTTGGTTTGGGACAGTCGTACTGCCATGTTGGCCAAAGTCAAGGGTAGGTACGGGTGGGTTCAAATTAACCTGGAGAATGACGGGTAGAACTTGACATGTGACTTATGATATTTTGGCCAAAGTCAAGGTCATAAGAGCATGGGGCAAAAATCCACATCGGGAGTTTCAAAAGAAACTGAAACTTGCTAGCGCTGCATACCATTTGGAGTGTGATGATTCTGGTAGGATTCCTTCAGTTTTGTCACACGATGATATTTGGATCCCGATCCTACTGTGAGTATATGCTACTCCTCCGGAACTTTCTCACTTAACGATCAATGCTATAATCCAAGTAGGTATCTAGAAAGGTGTTAGCGGGGCTACGCCCACAGGGAAAAGAGGTTACTTAATTAAGGAACTTCGCGAAAGCATTGGAAAACCTCCCTCGAAGTACCGACACTGGCCTGGCTGAACGGTTAAGCAAGAATTGTACGGTGAGATGATCCCGACTAATTCTTCCTTTATGGTTTGAGGAGGGATTCGAGAGACAGTGGGAGCCATCCTGTTTAGACAAATTAAAAACCACTCTAAACTTGCAAGAGCATCATGCTAAAGTGTTTCTTCTCTCTCTCCTAATTGCAGCGACCAAATATCATGACTGGACTTAAGTTACTACTAGATAAAAACATACTGACAGGGCCAAACTACAAAGATTGGCTCAGGAATGTCAAAATGGCAATCACTTATGACAAGTTGGGGTATCTCCTTACCACCAAAGCTCCCCCTGTCCCAGGTCCCAAAACCAGCGTCACGGATAGGGAAATCCGTAAGACCTGGGAAATCGACTGCGCGAAGGCCAAGTGCCTCGTGCTTGCCTCTATGGACAACAAACATCAGAGGAGGCACGAGAATATGGACCTCGAATCCATATTTCTCCATACAAAAGAACTGTATGGAGAGCAATCCCGTATCGCCAGATACGAAGTGTCGAAAAAGCTGTTTTCGGCGAGATTGGCCGTCAGATCATCGGTAGCGGAACACGTGCTTAAGATGATTGGCTACATAGAGGAGCTCGCGGACCTTGGGACCACGTTGGAGAATGAGCTCTATACGGACTTGATTCTCCAGTCCCTTCCTTCCACTTACGCCTAGTTTATCCTGAACTTCAACTTGCAAGAAAAAGAGGTTGAACTTTCAGAGCTCCTCAACATGCTGAGGAGTGCAGAGGGCACCCAACAGAAAGGTAGGGAAACATCCGCTTTGTTTGTAGGAGGATCTTCCTCTTCTAGGTCCAAGGTGAAAGCCAAGGGAAAGAAGAAGAAAACCCCCGCCAAACCAAAGGGCGGTGTTAGTAAAGTGGATACGAAGGGAAAGGCAAAAACAAAAAAGGTAGCGGGAAAGCTTGTGGGGAAGGAAGAATGCTTTTACTATCACAAGAGTGGACACTGGAAGAAAGATTGCAGGGCTGGGAAGGCCAGAACCCAGGATCTGAAGCAAGTTGCGGCTTCAGCTTCAGGTGTGTATGTTATTGAAAACTGTCTATCAATAAACTCTACTTCCTGGATATTGGATACCTGATCAGGATCTCATATCTGTAATTCTTTGCAGGCATTGAGAAAGCGTAGGTTTTTGAAGGCAGGTGACATGACCTTTAAAGTTGCAAAGGGAGCTAGCATGGATGCTGAGGCCGTGGAGGACTATCACCTGGGAATGTCAGATGGACATGTTTTGGTTTTACGTAATTGCATTTTTGTACCCAATGCAACTTGTAATATCATTTCTGTATCTTTAATATCTAAAGAAGGTTATGAATTTGCGTTTGTAAGTAATGTTGTAAACATTCACCTTAATCAAGTTCTGATTGGGTCAGGTACATTAAGAAATGGTATATACGTACTAAACCAACCACAGATTTTCAATGTCCAGAATACACACAAAAGAAAGTCTCCAGAAACAAATCAGGCTTTCCTATGGCATTGTAGACTGGGTCACATCAATGAGAGAAGGTTGACGAAGTTACATAAAGAAGGATATTTGGACTCGTTCGAATATCAATCATATGCAACTTGCCAATCCTGTCTCAAAGGAAAGATGACAAAGAATCCGTTCACTGGACACGGAGTAAGAGCAAGCGAGCTCTTGGGACTCGTATACAGCGACGTGTGCGGTCCAATGTCTACGCATGCACGAAGCGGTTATTCTTACTTCATTACTTTTACGGATGACTTTTCAAGGTACAAATATGTCTTCTTAATGAAACATAAATCTGAAGCCTTTGGAAAATTCCAGGAATATAAGAATGAAGTGGAAAAACAAACAGACAAAAGTATCAAGACACTGAGATCTGATCGAGGTGGTGAATACTTGAGTGCCGAGTTCCTGGATTACTTAAAAGAGAATGGAATTCTCTCTCAGCTTACTCCTCCATACACTCCGCAACATAACGATGTATCGGAGAGACGGAACCGCACCCTATTGGATATGGTACGTTCCATGATGAGTAATGCTGAGTTACCGCGATCATTCTGGGGATATGCACTAGAATCAGCTGCATACCTTTTGAACCGAGTTCCAACTAAGACTGTGCCTACTACACCATATCAGATGTGGTGTGGGAAGAGACCCTGTCTTAATCACATTAAGACATGGGGATGTCCAGCTTTTGTCAAAAAGCAGCATGAGGACAAACTCGAGGCACGTTCAGTACAGTGCAAGTTTGTAGGATATCCAAAGAACTCCAAGGGATATTTCTTCTATTGCGAAGAGGAACAAAAGGTTTTTGTTTCTCGTCATGCCCACTTGTTGGAAACTCGGTTTTTGGAAAATCAGATAAGTGGGAGCGCAATAGAACTGGAAGAAATTCCAGAACCACGAGCTATTACTGAAAGCTTAGTAGAACCAGAGGGTTCGAAAGATCAGGAAATTCCTGCACCGCTCCGCAGAAGTAGTAGGCAGTCTCATCCGCTCGAGAGATACTATGGTTTTCTCATAGACGTGGATAGAGAGGATTGCATCATTGATAGTGATGAGCCGACTAGCTTCCAGCAGGCCATTCAGAGCATTGACTCGGTAAAATGGCTGGATGCAATGCGGACCGAAATGGAGTCCATGTACACCAAGAAAGTATGGACGTTGGACATTGCTCCAGATGGGGTAAAACCCGTAGGATGCAAGTGGATCTTCAAAAGGAAGATTGGTGTAGATGGACAGGTTGAGACCTATAAGGCTAGACTTGTTGCAAAGGGTTTCCGTCAAAGACCTGGCTTGGACTATGACGAAACCTTTTCTCCAGTGGCTATGCTGAAATCCATTCAGATCCTTCTTGCCATTGCTGCCTTCCATAATTATGAGATCTGGCAGATTGACGTAAAGACTGCTTTTCTAAATGGAAATTTAGAGGAGTGTGTCTATATGGACCAACCGGAGGGTTTCATTCAGAGTGGGAGCAGCGGAAAGGTGTGCAAGTTGCTTAAGTCCATTTATGGACTAAAGCAGGCATCGCGGAGTTGGAACATCTGTTTTGATGAGACGGTCAAAGAATTTGTCTTTATCAAAAATCCAGATGAACCATGCATCTATAGTAGATTTGTAGCAAGAACTGTAGTATTCCTCGTTTTATACGTGGATGACATTCTCTTGATAGGAAATGACATTCCTATGCTACAATCTGTCAAAGGGTTCTTGTCACACAGGTTCTCCATGAAATACCTGGGTGATGCCTCTTACATTCTGGGGATCCGGATCTATCGTGACAGATCCAAGAGGATATTAGGACTTTCACAGTCCAGGTACATCGACACCATACTGAAAAGATTCTCTATGGAAGATTCCAAGCGCGGTAATCTACCGGCTTACCACGGGATCACCCTCTACAAAGAGATGTCTCCCAAGACTGATTTGGAAAGGGATCGCATGTCTATTATACCCTACGCTTCTGCGGTAGGCTCTATAATGTATGTGATATTGTGTACCAGACCGGATGTAGCTTATGCACTGAGTGTAGTAAGCCGGTATCAGTCAAACCCTGGGGAGAAACACTGGATAGCGGTAAAGAACATTCTCAAGTACCTGAGAAGGACTAAGGAGATGTTCTTGGTGTATGGCAGAAAAGACCTCCAGATCGAGGCCTTTGCTGACTCTAGCTTCCAGAGTGACAAGGATGATTCCAAGTCCATGTCGGGTTATGTCTTTACCCTCTATAGAGGGGCGGTGTGTTGGAAGAGTTCCAAACAGGAAACCGTTGCTGACTCGACGAAGGAAGCGGAATATATCGCTGCTGCAGATGCCGCAAAAGAAGCCGTCTGGATAAGGAAGTTCTTAACAGAACTTCAGGTGGTTCCGTCCATTGTTGATCCAATACCTCTGTATTGAGACAACAACGGGGCTATAGCTTTAGCGAAGGAACCCAGGTCCCATAAGAAGTCCAGACACATCTTGAGGCGGTATCACCTGATCAGGGAGATCGTGGGTCGCCAGGAGATCGAGGTTCGGAGAGTTGCTATGGAAGATAACACTGCTGATCCATTCATGAAGGCCTTACCCCAGACTCAGTTCGAGCGGCTGATCGAGATGATAGGTCTTCGATACGCCAGTACATGGCCTTAGTGCAAGTAGGAGATTGTTAGTGTATATGCCCTAGAGGCCATTACTGTATCATACTAGTTTGTATATTACTTAATGGAAGCTTGGGATATTCACCTTGTATTGACATTCTTGCTCAAAATAGTAGTATGCTACTTGGTTTGTTTCTGCTTTAATGTGTGCATGTGTTTCTTTTAGCATATCGCCTTTACACATTAGTAGAGCCCTTAGGATCTTTGCTTGATTACCAGCGTTGTGATGGCAGTCACACTCGTGGGGGCTGGGTAATCCATAAGCACATCCTTATGCAGGTCCCTAGTCGTAGGACTATCGAGATAGGGCATCGATACTCCGGAGTAGACTAGCGTATGCGCTTCTCATCCCAGCTTGGGAGACGGTCTGCCCCACAGCCGTCAATACGTCGTACTTGGGATAGTATGCGGGTGCTCGTTAGGTTACGAGTACACTGGACAGGACTCGTCGGGAACTGTTGGTTGGTATTATACCTATCATCAGTTATCAGTTCCCAGGCGACATGAGTACAGCTTAGTCCGTTGACTTGACACTGTCACTTCGCCTCGAGTGTGTTCCCACTGTACTTTGATTACTACCCTACCACGGCTCAAAGGAGTCATGCAAACAGGTAGTTTTTGGGTGCACTCCCAAAGCACTTGGAGGCAGTGACGGTTAGACAGGATTCATCTCTCTCGGTATTGGGGGTTGATATCGCGATGTGTTTAGGAGAGCCATTACACAAAGTCCCTGGCCAGGGCAAGCGAGATAGACTGGTAGGTTTCCAGTGTTATCTCAGCGTGTTCTGGGCTACACTCCGACACGACTTGTACCGCTAGTAGGGGACTGACGTTTACCGCCCCCTAGGCCCTCCATGCGATACTCTTAGACGAACAGACCGGACTGTACGGAGACTGTCACATTCAAGCTCAGTAGGAGTTCAGATGGGTTTTTACTCGTCAGTCTTCGTATCGGCATCTACCTGGGGACCGTTACGTACAGCTAGTGCCACTTGCGGTCTGTGGTTAAACCCACTGCCAGCGTAGTGTCGAGTCTTTAGAGTCCCATACAGAGGGTTATTCGCCTTTAGGAAAAATGAGTAGAGGTCGCATGGTTTTGCGACGGGGTTCGTTCACATCCGCGCACTTGTGCACGTTTGGTGTCCGGACAGCTTATACTAGCAGGCTTTGGTTTAAGCCGGATCCTAGTATATTATTTAGGATTGGTTTTATCTCTTTGTATTCGTGTTCCTCGGAACGCGGATACGGGTGTGTATGCACAGTTGACTGAGGCAGAGGAAGACGACTTTCATTAGGGTTGATGACCATTGTCATTTTCTTAACCCTAATGTTTATGTGTGAAATATGATTTATTAATATTAGTTAATTATAATTGTGTATGGTTAGGGTTGTTGACCATTTGACTATGCTTGACTGATTGACCTAGGTTGACAAGTTGACCATCATCATTTCATATGAAAGATGCTCTTTGATCCTTGCAAAAGCATTTAATGTGAAATGATAATGGTCATTTCTTGATTAACCATCACAATTATCTTTAGCTAATTATTTTATTTATCATAATTCACATATATATGAGAAGGTTGGCATTATTCTTCTCACTTTATCATTCTCATTCTCTCTCATCCTCTTCCTCTCTCTTTTGCTCTCCCCTCTCATAAGTTGAGAACCATTTGAGCTTGAGATAAAACCTTCAAAATTACTCTCTACTCTTTCTAAGGCCCTAGGTTTAGCACACCAAGCACCTTAGTTACTTCTAGTTTGAGGTTGGAGCCAAAGGTAGAGGCCCTCGGGTGGATCTTTCTTCGGCAAGAGAAGGCGACAAGGAGAACCCGTTCTTTCCACTCCAAGGAGCAAGAAGAGAAAGACTTGAAGACCTAGGTATAACCCTTTAACCGAGTAGCTAACTCTTTTAGCTTGTTAGTTAGTTTTTGTTTAGCAAAGATCCCTCCTTTACATAGTCCATGTTGCCTAGTGTTGTAAAAATCCGATTTTTCATAACGTTTCCGCCTCCCTGCAAGCAGCGGGGTGGGCAACGTGGACTTACAAGAATGTCATATTATATATTTTATCGTATGTGATAATATTGAGGCGGGATCACCGACTATTATATTTATATATATATCGACTCAGATTTAGGTGGTTTCCTTACCTTTTCGATTAGCCTGTTAGTTTAGTCCTGTAGTTACTTGTGTTGGATGTAGTGCCCTCAAAGTCAATTATTGGATCGCAGGCACATGATTGCAATGATTGAGGAGGACCTATACCGGTAGGACAGTCTTACTCGAGATGATAGTATGCTATCTGGTTTGTCTTTATCATCGTGTACAGCTTTAGGTGACATGATCACTATTACACGTTGATAAAGCCCTTAGGATTCTTGCTTGACTACCATTAGTATGATGGCGATCATATAAGTGAGAGTTGGGTAGTCCATAAGCTCGTCCTTAAAATTGGTCCCTAGTCGTGGGAGTTTCGAGATAGGGCATCGATACTCCGGAGTAGGCTAGTGTATACAGTCGAGACCCCGACGAAGGGCGGTGGCCGGACTCACAAGCCATTGGTGTCAGTTGGAACACCTAAGATTTATACAGGTGCTCATTGGGTTATGAGTGAACCGGACAGGACTCGCCGGGAACATGCTAGTTGGTATTATACCTAGCGTCAGATAGCAGTTCCCTGGTGACATGTGAACAGGTTAGTTCATCGACCTGATGTCGTCATTTGCCTCGTGTGAGTTCCCACTGTGCTTAGATTACTACCCTACCATGGCTCAAAGGAGTCGTGCAAACAGGTTTTAGTTGGGTACAGTCCCGAGCCACACAGAGGCAGTGAGCGGATCGGCAGGGGATTCGTCTCTCCCGGTATTGGGGGTGAGATCGCGCTGTGTCAAGGAGAGCCATTACACCAACTCCTTGGCCAAGGCAGGTGAGAATTACTGGTAGGTATTCTAGTAGTTTCTCAGGGTGTTCAGGGCTACCCTCCGACATGACTTATACAGCTTTTGGGGGTCTGACGTTACCAGCCCCTAGGCCCGATATGCGATGCTCATAAACGAACGGACCGGACTGTATGGATATTGTCACTGATAGGCTCAGTAGGGTTCCAGGATGAGTTCACGCATCGTCTTCCCTTTCGGTCAGTACATTGGCAGCCATTACGTATAGCTAGTGCCGCTGACGTGCTTGTGGTTAAACCCACTGCCAGGGTACTGATGAGTCTTTAGAGTCCCCTACAGATAGTTTCCCAAGTTCGGGCGAAACGTTGTAGAGGCCATATGGTTTTATGGCGGAGTTTGAACATGCATGTGCATTTGTGCACGTGTCACATTTCGAACAGATAATACTGGTGGGCTTTGGTTTAAGCCGGATCCAAGTATTATATTGAGTCGGAATATTTTAGTCTCATCGTATTCATATTCGGTCGGAATACGGATACAGGTATGTATTTACAGGTGAAGGGTATTCTCGTAATCCGTTACGAGATTACTTTAGAAGATGCATTTCTTTTTAGGTTAATCATTTTGGTTTAAATGATTATTGGATTTGGAAAGTGTGACTCATTTGGATGACACATTTCTTCTAGCATGTTCATTAGTGACTCATGCTAATGAGTCACTAAGTGAGTCGTGATAGAATTAATGGTATTTTGTTTTGGGTGTAGATATTTGAGGAGATATTTTTATGAGATATTTTCTTGGTTTTTGAAAACACAACCTTATATATCTACTCACAAAAGAAAGCTCAAGATGATGACAAGTTTTATGCTTGGGTCTTTGCTCTCTTGATAGTTTCTTGAGCTCACAATTTCCATCTCTTTGCATCTTCTTCAACCTCCACCCCAACCCTCTCATATGATAAGAACCCTAGGGTGTTTGAGACAAAGTATTCCACTCATTCTCTACTTCATCTTGGACATGTCGGTTAGTATACTTCATGTCCGAGCTGCCTCGGTATAGAGGCTGGAGCCCGTATAAAGATTCGTTGACGTGGTGACACCTCGACGAGAAGATCGGAGTCGCAGCGAGGAGCGTGTGATGATGGCTAAATACCGAAGGACACGGATCGATCGGTATAGCCTTTCTACCTCTTTACAGTTTGTTAGTTTAGCGTTAATGGCAAAATTCGGGTTATATTATGCGATAGCGTCAGTTGTAAAAGTTTTTGTTCTGCGTTTGGCCTTAGATTATTGGCCGAGGCGCTACCGTAGACTTACATGGTATCAGAGCCACGCCATTAACCTTTACTAGCTTGTTCTAACGTATTTAAAATATCGATCGAACGAAATTTCCAAAACCGCACTTTTCATGATAAAGTTTCTGTCGAATTTTTAAACTGGTCTAAAAATTATTTTGGGTATGTCAGAAAATCATGCAGTCTTTTTTAAGACTTCTGTAGAAATTTGGTCGACTGAACCTTCAAGAACGCCGCGGAACCGCCGCACAAGCCTTGTATTGGCCGCGGTTCCGCCGCCGTTTTGGGGATTCAGTGCACCATTTTTCTTCTGGGTGTCTTTCATATGGAATTATGGTTTCTGGAATATTTTGTTTAGGCCCAGATTTTGTTTGAGTACTGGATATGTGCTTAGGGCCCACTTCGGGAAGTTTTGTCGATCGAGATTTTAAATATATTAGTTTACAGTGCTTACATTATATCTCCGACCGTGAATATCATTCGAGCGGTAAATCGTGTCTGATTTCTATAGTCCTTTTAGACGGGTTCGCAAACGTGACATTCGCGTTGATGTTCTGTGTTGTGCTGTGATGTTGCGGATTTGTCGTGGTGGATAGCTGTGTGCAATGGTAGTACAGTTTGGATTTATTTGTATATTTTATATTGCGGGGCGAGCGTCCAATATGTGGACTGCCGTCACTGCCTGTTTGTATATTATTCTTTTAGGGCACGACCGGGTTAAGGTCGATGTACCCGTTGTACATATTTTCATTTCTGTACTAGGTTTACCCCGCGACGGAGTGCACAGGTAGCCGGGTTCTGGAGGGCAACGGGTCCGCATCTCATGGTTTTGAGAGGCAGGGGGCCTCACTCTAGAATTGGCAGACTATTCGCCGCACTCGTAGGGGGTACAGGTTGACCCAAGGAGGGGTGCTCAAGTTACCGGATTCCGTGAAGTGCTGGGTGGTCCATTCACTTTGCTGTAGGGGCTGCCTCGCTTCAGGTTTTGGCGGGTAACTTACCGCACCCGTAGGGGTCTAGGTTTTCATTGCACAGGCTATCCACACGACCAGGGGAACGTCGGGTTTCAGTTGCGGCTCTGTGAAACCCGGGGATCCCAGATTATCTATTTTCTTCTGTGATGCTTATTACTTTTCTGTAATGTTGCATTTATCACGCCTGGAGCGATTATTGTATATTGGTATATATACTAGTAGATGTTGTATATGTTTTGCACCCACGCTAGTCCAGTCCCCGCTCTGTCGTTAGTTAACTAATCTAACGGGTGATGACGGGACCCAGGTGACGAACGCGGATGGCATATACGTACATTTTATTTTCGTTCTTTTCTGGTGTGATTAATTGATGGGACTGCGTTGATTTTGATCAATGCAAGGAAAACAAACCTGTTTGACATTGTTGGAACAGTTTTCAAAAGGTGTTATTACAAAGACGTTATCTTTTGTTTTGCACAGTGGTATTCAGTTGGAATATCCTGCACCTCATTCGACGAGGCAAGGGCCGAGATCCCTTCACCGGGAGTGACCCCTTGGGCAGAAGTTTGCGTCAGGGTAATAACTTCACTATAGTCGATTACTTGTTGCTTTGCATCACGGTATTCAGTTAGAATATCCTGCACCTCATTCCATGAGGAAAGAGCCGAGATCCCTTCACCGGGAGTAACCTCTTTAGAAAAGGTTTTCGCCGCTATATTTTTTTAAAAAGGCTATCAGGTTCCTTCAGCGATATCAAGTTCGTTACGTTAAAGGTTTTTCACCAAAAACCAGCCGTAGCCCTCCGTCATTTCAGTTGGGTATTCAGTAGTATTCAAGCTATGTATTTTGACCAACGCCAAGGCATAGTGTTTGGTAGCTGCTGGGTATTCATCTGTTGCATAGATAGATGAGTTGGTTTAGGACAATCGTTCTGCCATTTGGCCAACGTTAGGGGTATGTACGAGTGGGTTCAAATTAACAAGATAATGATGGGTAGAACTTAAAATGTGACTTATGGCATTTTGGCCAACGTCAAGGTCATAAGAGCATGGGGCAAAAATCCATATGGGAGTTTCAAACATACAGGAAACTTGCCAGGCATGCGCATACCTTCTGGAGTGTGATAACGTGAGTGGATTCCTTCACATTATCATGCGATGATAGTTGGATCCCGATTCCCACTGATGAGTTGGTTTACTCTTCGGGTGATCCCGACTAATTCTTCTTTCAGGTTTGTAGGAGAATTTGACGGTACAGTGGGAGGTTTCCTGATTAGATAAAGTAATAACCATTCTGATCTAGGTTAGAATGCACGCAGAGTGTTTCTTTTCTCTCTCTCTCTTTTGCAGCGACCTTTGACCAACCCTAGACTATGACTTAGTGACCAAGTTGACCGAACCTTCTTAAAATACTGGCTTTTGGATTGTTTGAGTTGCATACATCATTGCCGCTCCTTCTTTTACCCTTTGCATTTCTCCAGAACACCTCGTATTTCTACGAACATCCACTTCCATTGGATAAATCCATCGTATGGTTATATACGAACTCAAAGAGACTTCTTCGAGAATTGATTCAGGTTCAGGAGAAATTGAACTGGTTTATTCAGTTGTCTTTTATCATCACCTTCTCTCAAGTTGCGAAGGCTCCTTGGTTTAGGAGAGTACACCTATTACGCTTATTGGATAGTCGTCTTCCAAACCATAGGCAGGTGCTGAAAGGTAGGGAATGAAGAAAACCAATTAGCCTAAGTAGGGTGTACAGAAGGTAATAAGTAAAGACAAACGAAGAGATTAGAAAGAGGGCAAAGTAAAATGCGACAGGTATCATTCACGACCAAACCGCATAGTTCATCGCCACTCCTATTTCACCTTTGTTTTCTCCAGTTGAGGAGGAATAGAATAAGGTTTATTCAGTTGTCTTTTATCATCACCTTCTCTCAGGTTGCGAGTACTCCTAGGTTTAGGAGTATACACCTATTACGCTTATTGGATAGTCTTCTTCCAAACCATAGGCTGGTGCCGAACGGTAGGGAAGGAAGAAAACCATTTAGCCTAATGATAGTGTACAGAAGGTAACGACTAAAGACAAATAAAGGGATTTGAAGAGATGGCAAAGAAATATACGGTTACAATCATGAATTGGATTATGGAAGAGGCATTACTACGAATACTTGGATACCCTTTCGAAACATTTTCATGTTTCAGTTTCACTGTGCATTGTTAAAGGAAAACTGATTTCCCGATTAGATACTTACTCCAGGGTATGTATTTACCAGGTATGATTCTCACATCTGCATGGTTTTTCAGATGATGAGTGGGAGTAAGTTATTAGGAATTAGGTGATCATCCTCAATATATCGGAATTCGTTGTAATTGGTGATATTTGAGGAAATCGTCTGGGTTATTTGGTTTTGAATATCCGTTGTTATGCACCAATTTCAAATTGATATATCTGTACGTTTATTTTCATAAAGTGAGATATATCTTTTGAAATTATGTCTGTGACATTTACCTATATCAGTTGACGATTGGGTAAGGAGCATTGAACAGCGGAGTAGTTCTTAATCATAAGTACAGTTTTCAACCTACGATGCACAGGTTTTGAGTTATTCAACTCAGCGGACTTATACAGAGTATTGTATGTTGTCCAGTGTCCATTAGGACAAAGGGGTTGGTCCTCGTACTATGTTATGTTTACTCGTGACTTCTCTAGTTTTTAGACAAGTGTTTCACTGAAATACAATGTCTAAGTTTTGAGAAGTTATAGGTATAGGAGTAAAGTAGAGAACCAGGTGTCGCAAGTATCGGGATTCTTCACGGTGATCGAAGATGTAGATACTTGTGTATGGTATTCAGTTGATAGTAATGGTTTTGGAGAAACTTGTTTCTCTTTCGGGTTACTCATAATTGGATGCATTCCTAAGTTGAGTAATGCTGATCGGCCTCTCTCCATTAAGTTGATATGCACTGGAGACAGCTGCATGATTTGAATCTAGTTCCAATTAAATCAGTGCCAAAGTTTCTATATTGGATATAAAATGGTTCATATCTTAACGATATTAAAGTACGTGGAGTTGTCTGGCTTATGCTTAAAACCAAACTCTGGAGAACTCAAGGCACGTTTTTTTAATGGCAGTTTGTGGGTTGACCCGGGCTATGATGAGGGTTGACTTTCTACATCTGGAAGATCAATAGTGATATTGTTCTTGACTCGCCACGGTTTTAGTAAAATGGATTTTTTCAGAAAACAGTAGTGGGAGTATGGTAAGAACTGGAAGTGATTCCAGAACCACAAACGATTACGGAAAATTTAATAGGACCTAAAGATTCAATCAAGTTTGACGTTCCATTAGCCACTCCGCAGATACGATGGGTAACATCAGGCACCCGAGAGGTACTTTGGTAGCCTCAAGGACGGTGACAGGGAGGTTCTTGTTTACCCAGACTTGACACTACTGTTGTTCCAGGCTATGAGACCCGGCAGGAGGATGAGTATAGCGTCGTTCTAAATTAGTTTTAAAAGTGCACGTATATATTATTCTGCCAGAGGGTTGTTGTGGTCAGTGGGAGCAGTGGAAGCATAGTGGGCAAGTAGCTTATATCTATTTATAGACTAAAGCAGATATAGCGGAGATAGATCATCTATTTTTAATGTGGCAGTCATGGGTTTGACTTCATCAGAATAGGGGATGGATCTATTAAGAAGGTAGTAGAGTGTGATGTCCTGGTATTTGTATGACATACACAGAGTAGGAAGTAAAATTCCTATACTACGATCGGTTATACTTTGGTTGTCACACAGTTGTTTCTCCACACAGGATATGGATATAATATCAGACATTCTGGTTACTAGATCTATGGTTTTTAGATCTAGATTTAGTTAGTTTCCCAATCTGGGTACTTAGACAGTATTCTAAAGGTGTTTTAGAATGGACGACTCCTGGCATGGTAGTGTACCTGCAAGTGATAGAGTCTCCCTCTCTAAAGGTGTCTTACAGACTAAAGGGGAGAGGGATGTGCATGATTGGCATATCACTTGCTTAGGCAATAGAGTCAATCATGAGATGTCAAGTACCACACCAGATGTTGTTTTTGCATTAGATGCAATAAGTTTATATTAATCCAATCCTGGAGAAACATTCGGAAGCAGTTTTAGAACATAAGTGGATGTTCTACGGATTTGATGACGACAGCCTCCTTCGGGGGACGATTATCATTCCAGGCTTCCAAGGTGACATGGATGACAGAGTTACTGTCAGAGTTATAGTTTTCCCTCTGACAAGGGGCAGTAGTTTGGACAGGTGGTCCAACAGGATACTGTGGGAGGCATGGTGCCGGATACTGATTAGATTCAGTTGACGATACAGTCTAAGAAGTTTGGATTTGGAGTTCATTTATGAACAAGGTCCTATAAGATATCCAGACATATTCTAAGACAGGTATTACTCAATTCGGGAGATGGCTTTCTCTGCGAACTTGAGAATAAGAGAGACATAGAAAGAAACATCAGGGCAGATCCACTCTCTGAGGCTATCTCTCGAACACAAGGGTTTTACAAACGAGCTTTGAGAAACTGGTTAGTAGAGGAGTTGGGTGTTCGGTATCACACGGGCTGTGAGTATGCGACATCGCAATAATTAGCCTTAAGTGCAAGTGGGAGATTGTTGGATGTAGTACCCTCAAAGTCAATTATTGGATCATAGGCACGTGATTGCAATGATTGAGGAGGACCTATACCGGTAGGACAGTCTTACTCGAGATGATAGTATGCTATCTGGTTTGTCTTTATCATCGTGTACAGTTTTAGGTGACATGATCACTATTACACGTTGATAGAGCCCTTAGGATTCTTGCTTGACTACCAGCAGTATGATGGTGATCATATACGTGAAAGTTGGGTAGTCCATAAGCACATCCTTAAAAGTGGTCCCTAGTCGTGGGAGTTTCGAGACAAGGCATCAATACTCCGGAGTAGACTAGTGTATACAGTCGAGACCACGACGAGGGGCGGTGGCCGGTCTCATAAGCCATTGGTATCAATTGGATCACCTAAGATGTATACAGGTGCTCATTGGGTTATGAGTGTACCGGACAGGACTCGCCGGGAACATGCTAGTTGGTATTATACCTAGCGTCAGATAGCAGTTCCCTGGTGACATGTGTATAGGTTAGTTCATCGACCTGAGGTCATCATTTTTCTCGTGTGAGTTCCCACTGTGCTTAGATTACTGTTGGAGATAGTGCCCTCAGAGTCAATTATTGGATCACAGGCACGTGATTGCAATGATTGAGGGGAGGACCTGTCCCGGTAGGACAGTCTTACTCGAGATGATAGTATGCTATCTGGTTTATCTTTATCATCGTGTACTGCTTTAGGTGACCTTTCGAGTCGCTATTACACGTTGATAAAGCCCCTAGGATTCTTGCTTGACCACCAGCAGTATGAGGGCGATCATATAAGTGGGAGCTGGGGTCTACAAGCACATCCTTAAAAGGTCCCTAGTCGTGGGAGATTCGAGACAGGGCATCGTTTCTCCAGAGTAGACTAGTGTATACAGTCGAGACCCCGACGAGGGGCGGTGGCCGGTCTCACAAGCCACTGGTGTCAGTTGGTTCACCTAAGATGTATACAGGTGCTCATTGGGTTATGAGTACACCGGACAGGACTCGCCGGGAACCTGCTAGTTGGGATATACCAGACGTCAGATAGCAGTTCCCAGGTGACATGTGTACAGGTTAGTTCATCGACCTGGGATCGTCATTTGTCTCGTGTGAGTTCCTACTGTACTTTGATTACTACCCTACCATGGCTCAAAGGAGTCGTGCAAACAGGTTTTAGTTGGGTACAGTCCCGAGCCACATGGAGGCAGTGAGCGGATCTGCAGGGGTTCGTCTCTCCCGGTATTGGGGGTGAGGTCGTGCTGTGTCTAGGAGAGCCAGAACATGAAAAGTCCTTGGCCAAGGCAGGAGATTTGCTGGTAGGTATTCCAGTAGTATCTCAGGGTGTTCTGGGCTACACTCCGACACGACTTGTACCGCTTTTGGGGGTCTGACTTTTACCAACCCCCTAGGCCCGCCATGCGATGCTCATAGACGAACGGACCGGACTGTACGGATATTGTCACTGACAGGCTCAGTAGGGTGTCAGGATGAGTTCGCTCATCGACGTCCCTTTTGGTCAATACCTGGTGGCCCGTCATGTATTGGCTTATACCTCTGACGTGCTAGTGGTTAAATCCACAGCCACAGTATTGACGAGTCTTTAGAGTCCACCACACAGACAGTTACTCAAGTTTCGGGCGAAACGCTGTAGAGGCCGTATGGAGATATGGCAGGGTTCGATCAGATACGTGCGGTGTTGCACGGATCGTGATCGGACGGATTTTACTAGCCGGCTTTGGTTTAAGCCGGATACTAGTATTAGATAGTGTAGTTTTGTCTCTTTGCATTTGTGTTCAGTGCGAATACAAATGCGGGCATGTATTTGCAGTAGTGGGGTTTTCCTGTAATTTATTACGGGATCGGTTTTCTGAAGTTGCCAGTTTGCATTCCGTTCCGGCCGGCTTTCTCTTTTTCCTTCCCGGTCGGACTTTTCGTTGGAGGGCGTTAATTGCAAGTTTGCAATTAACATTTTGTGAGGGGTTTCTTTGCATGAGTGTGGCTTCATAATCATGATATTCCATATTGGTCATTCTCTTGCATTTATGAGATGGTGATTTGATTAGGTGAGAAAAGAAATTGATGTGAGATTATTTTTGTTCTTGCATCTTGAATTATTCCTTCTTCAATTCCATTATCTTTTTCCCCACTTAGTTTATTGGGGCCGGCCACTGTTCCTGCAGTGAGAGGATGAGTTTTAATTTGTGTGGGAAAATTCCTTCATGCTTGTTTTTTTTTTCATTTGGTGGGCCCCCTCTTAGAAGTGTGCTGGTGATTCTAATGTGATGAGGGATTAATTTATCTAAGGTTGCTTTTGAGCTTAAATGAGTCTCCTCCCTACTTCAAATTTCCAGTGAGCTAAAATGTGTTCTGGCCGAGCCCATTTTCCCTCAAGCATGCTCCATTCTTTTCATCAAGCAACCATGAAAAATCCTTGTGCAAAAATCCCTCCATCCATGGCAACTTCCATAAGCCCCAAAGAGACAACTATTCTACACTATTCTATAGCAAGTCTTGGACGCGTCGGCTAGCCAACTTCGCGCCCGAGTTACCTCGGTCAAGAGGCGGGAGCCCGTAAAAGATTCCGGCTACGTGGTGCCCTTTCCGACGAGCGAGGAGGTGACGGAGATTCCGCGGGAGATCGGAGCGGAGACGAAGACCGAAGGACACGGATCGCTTGGTATAGCTTCTCTACTCTTTTCTTTTTGCTAGCTAGCTAGGTTAATGGCCCGATCCGGGTGAAAAGTCCGCGGCGGTGCCGTTTTGCAAAGTTCGCAAAGTTTTTGTTTTCCGCGTTTCCGGCGTCGGATCGAAGGCCGGGGCGCCCCCGCGGGCTTACAATTACTACCCTACCATGGCTCAAAGGAGTCGTGCAAACAGATTTTAGTTAGGTACAGTCCCGAGCCACATAGAGGCAGTGAGCGGATCGGTAGGGGATTCGTCTCTCCCGGTATTGGGGGTGAGATCGCGCTGTGTCTAGGAGAGCCATTACACCAAGTCCTTGGCCAAGACAGGTGAGAATTACTGGTAGGTATTCCAGTAGTTTCTCAGGGTGTTCAGCGCTACCCTCCGACACGACTTATACAGCTTTTGGGGGTCTGACATTACCAGCCCCTAGGCTCGATATGCGATGCTCATAGACGAACGGACCGGACTGTATGGATATTGTCACTGATAGGCTCAGTAGGATTCCAGGATGAGTTCGCGCATTGGCTTCCCTTTCGGTCAATACATTGGCAGCCATTACGCACAGCTAGTGCCGCTGACGTGCTTGTGGTTAAACCCACTGCCAGGGTATTGACGAGTCTTTAGAGTCCCCCACAGATAGTTTCCCAAGTTCGGGAGAAACATTGTAGAGGCTGTATGGTTTTATGGCAGAGTTCGAATATGCACGTGCAATTGTGCACGTGTCACATTTCGGACAGATAATACTGGTCGGCTTTGATTTAAGCCAGATCCAAGTATTATATTGAGTCTAAATATTTTAGTCTCATCGTATTCGTATTCGGTCGGAATACGGATACAGGTATGTATTTACAGGTGAGGGGTATTCTCGTAATCCGTTACAAGATTACTTTAGAAGATGCATTTCTTTTTAGGTTAATCATTTTGGTTTAAATGATTATTGGATTTGGAAAGTGTGACTCATTTGGATGACACATTTCTTCTAGCATGTTCATTAGTGACTCATGCTAATGGGTCACTAAGTGAGTCATGATAGAATTAATGGTGTTTTGTTTTGGGTGTAGATATTTGAGGAGATATTTTTATGAGATATTTTCTTGGGTTTTGAAAACACAGCCTTATATATCTACTAACAAAAGAAAGCTCAAGATGATGACAAGTTTTATGCTTGGGTCTTTGCTCTCTTGATAGTTTCTTGAGCTCACCATTTCCATCTCTTTGCATCTTCTTCAACCTCCACCCTAACCCTCTCATGTGATGAGAACCCTAGGGTGTTTGAGACAAAGTATTCCACTCATTCTCTACTTCATCTTGGACATGTCGGTTAGTATACTTCATGTCCGAGTTGCCTCAGTATAAAGGTGGGAGCCCGTATAAAGATTCGTTGACGTGGTGACACCTCGACGAGAAGATCGGAGTCGCAGCGAGGAGCGTGGGATGATGGATAAAGACCGAAGGACATGGATCGATCAGTATAGCCTTTCTACCTTTTTACAGTTTGTTAGTTTAGCGACAATGGCAAGATCCGGGTTATAGTATGCGATAGCGCCAGTTGTAAAAGTTTTTGTTCCGCGTTTGGCCTCAGATTATTGGCCGGGACGCTACCGTAGACTTACAACTTGTAGATGTTAGACTAGAATCGAGTCATACCTATTTCAAAACTAACGAATCATGAGTATTTTAAAGACAGGACAAGGGATTCTACGGATATTTCAAAGGACGTACCTTTTCTTTAAAACACCGTAGCCCTTATTTTATAAACCCCACGATTCGTGTTATTTCAAATGTCAAACTGTATAACTCATATATAAATGTATATTCTTCCATGTTACGTTATTACTCATGTTCTGCATATTTTTGTTGTTCGCATCGCATTCCATGCTTATATTGTGTTTTCTTTAGTTATTATTAAAATAATGATGTCAGGACACCAGCACCATTACCGATGATGTGTATGCTCAACATACACTTACTTGCCGGTTCACACACATCATCATCGGTAATTGCCATGTCACGTACACATTAGAAAATACTACTTCATTAATATAAAATGTTAATTGATAGTTCGACATGGTACTAGTGAGCTTGCTTTTATTTGATATCTTAGACATTGCATTTATTACTGATATCTCATGCATAGTTATATATTCATTGCCATGACTTTATGTGTCAGTCCGGATTACCGGAGCCCAATATTATATAATTCATTGTTTATTTACACTTGAGATTGTTATTTCGGATTTCCATGAGATTTCTGGATTTGGAGAAACCGCAAGGATTTATAAAACGTATTATCATTTTTAAAGATACAAAAGTGCGGTTTTCTCCAAACAAGATTTGAGATATGTCCACCATGAGTTTTCTCGGCTCTTGAGCGATATCATACACCCGATTCGAGGAGGAGGAGGAACCGTCTGTGGGTTCATGGTGGACCCGATGCGGTACCTGATTGAATGATTTAGCGTGCTTGCGCTTTCTAAAAGATAGATCAAAAATATTTGTAACCGCAATCAAGAACGGCGTCGCTTTGCAGCTAGCCGGTGAGTACGGGTCGGTCCATAGGGATGTTGTGAATTTCCGATTCGTTCTAACAAGTTAATTCCGAAGGGTGTTCGGATGATTATTAAATCTAAAAATCTAATTAACCTTGGGCAATTATCTAGATCTATTCTTGCTAGGGTTAGGTTTAGGGATGGTTTGGAAATGCAAGTAAACCTCAACGCTTTCTATACCCGAATGAAAATCTGTGAGGAGTTATGGTAATTATCAATAAAGGGGATTAGATCCATTCGGGAAGGTGTTCCTTCCTCTAGGTTCTTGTCCTTCCTTTAGAGATCCTTACCCTAACCTCCATGGAAAACGCGCGCAACCGGGCCTTTACACTACGGTGTCATCGTTACCTTGAGGGGTAGGATGCCGTAGGGCGCGGTGTGTGCGTGTATGCATGGAGTCATATTGTAAATATTTGGTGGGTAAGAAAGGGATGAGAGATCTCATCTCTCAAAATCCTTCCTCAAAGCTAAACCCTAAACAAGTTCCTAGGGCATGAAATTAAATCTACCTAGGGCAAGGAATTGAAATCTACACTAGGGCAAGAAATTAAATTACTTATAGATGGCTCTCTCCAAACATCAACGCAGGGTTTTCAGATCTGAATTCATGAAGTGAAAAGAGGCACCGATGCTCTCCAAAAGATTTCTAAATTTTATTCATTAAAGGGAGGCATAAAGTTTACAATGAATTAGAGTTCTATTTAGAGGAAATAGAAACCCTAGGTTACATTTTGATCCGCATGTCTACAATTACAAAAATAGCCCTATAAAGACCAGTCAACGCCGCCACAACATTTACCAAAAATTTAATGCTCCTAAATCCCTAACTCGGCCGCGGAACCGCGGCCTAAGGCCTGGTTTGGCCGCGGTTCCTCGGCCAAACAGAAGAGTTGGGTTTTGTAATTTCTGCTGCAGGCTCTGGGCTTCCTGGGCTTTCTTATTCTTCAATATTTTTCTCAGTTGGGCTTCTACATTGGTTCCAGATCCTCAGTGAACATTTATAGTCAATTTTTAACCGTTGCTTTGTGTTGACGTCTTTAACCTTGCTTTGTGAACTGTTTCTTATGTAGGCTTGATCAAGATCTTCTGTTCATTGGTTAAAATTCACTTTTTCATCGTCTTTACCTCGTTTTCACTGTTTTCTGTCCAAGAACCTGTAACCTGTAACATATAGCAGACATGCATCAAAAGCACCTGTTTATTTATAAAAAGAATAAGAATGGGGAATATAATAATGCAATATTATGGTGTGAACAAATACCCCTAACTTATCTTTTCCTCGTCCTCGAGCAAACTTATTTTTATTCACTAAAATCCTAACCACACTTTCGCAGGGAAACGCGATTGCACTGAGCTCGTGCAACAAGCCGTTAAACCTCTAGGTGTCCCTAGTAGGAGGAGTGTTGTCTCCTGAGGGTTTTTAGCGGATTACACCCACAAAATCCTATCAATTTGGCTTTTTCGACTCTTATTCTCCAATTAGGTTTTCTAACTAAGAATTCTATTATCATCGACCCGCAAATTATCCACCCATATTCTTCACACTTTCTCATCATTTAACTTAAGATTATATATGTCCTGTAGACTTACTTAGCTTTCGGCATCTCTTAAGTCTTCCTTCTAGGGTTCCATCTCCACTTAGGAATTTCTATCAACCCTACTAAAGATACAAGTTTTATTCTTCATTCCTTTCTCTCATCTAAACTCTAATCACATATCCCCACGTGTGTGTAAATATCACCCCTACACTTGGAAATTCAAATCAAGCAATCGTACTCTCGTCCATTGTCCAAAGCACTTATTAATTAGTGAATTTTTAAATGAAATTTGCTTACACATCCTTCATGCGACCGTTAATACTTCTTGAGGTACCAACAACCGATTACAAGATGCGTTAGCACTTTAAAGCGTACATCCTAGTTTTGCAACACCCAAGGCTTTAGCAGTGACTCCCAAACCAGTTGGTCTAAGGCACTAGGTGATGAAGCACCCTCGCTAAATATTTTTCTATTTTTTTACATCCTTAAGTAATCACAAAAACCAGTGTCCATTTTTTTTTCTTTATTCACTTTTTTTTTCTTTTATTTTCTTTGTATTAAGGACTTTAGACAAGAGCATTTCAAGGTCTCTTCTACTATTCCAAGTTTCAAGGTGCGTGATTGTGCAAATTGTAGGGTATATATTTTCAGAATCTAGACTTAAGCTAGAAACTATTTTTCAAACTTATACTCTAATAAGAACATCAATACTCTTCCCTTATTTTGACTTAGCCCAAGAAGTGAACCCAAAATTTGCCTATTTCTAAATAAACTACAAAGGCATATACTTTCTACCGTTAAATTTTAAGGAATGTTATTTTTAGGGTTTTTAATTCACTAAGTCTAAGATCTTGTTGTTCCTAGCCAGTTAACCTATTTGTCAAACTCAAATCAATTAGCCAAAATTGAATACAAATATTTTTGAAATTTTTGAAATTTTTCAATTTTTATGGGTTTTCAAATAAGTATGCAAATGCAAAAATATGTACAAATGAATGCGAAGGAAGAAGACGTACCGATCATACCCCCAAACTTGAACTTGACAGTGTCCTCACTGTCATGCTAAACCAAGAGGGTCAAAATACCGGCACTCCCCTGTTTATTTATTTATAAAAAAAAAATATTTTTAATGTTTTGAAATTTTTTTTTATTTTTAATAGAAAAGAAAATAAAAAATATATACATATATACAAAGATTCCCCCAAACTTAAGCTTGGCCTTGCACAAGCCAAAAGTTAGCACCAACCATTCAAAAATCTTATCGTGGAAATGGTATAGTTGGTGCAAGAAAATGAGAAGCACGCGAGACCGTGTGGAAAGAAGAATAGTAGAATATGGTCTCGGTGGGGGAGAAGAATGGCGGAAAGAAGAAGGAAGTGGAGTACGATCTTGAGGGTGTAAATTGAGTGAATAAATTAGCGCAATATGTGATGACCGATATGTTATAAGCGATTGCGCTAACCTATCAACCCGTCGGGAAATGGGGTCAAATCCCTCAAGATTCGTAAGAAAACATGGGTACGCCGAACTTGCTATAGGAGATGAAAGCGTAACGGTCATTTGTTTGGTCGGAACAATGGGAAAGACGAAAGGGAGTGAATTAGGGATAGTATCTTTCTCACCGTA
Organism: Agapanthus africanus; assembly: GCA_030015575.1. NCBI lineage: Eukaryota > Viridiplantae > Streptophyta > Magnoliopsida > Asparagales > Amaryllidaceae > Agapanthus > Agapanthus africanus. The sequence goes on along the minus strand of JASDDO010000275.1, from coordinate 9,323 downwards.
GTAAACTGTTTCGAACTTGAAAGATTCCATTAATGGTTCGAAACTACTATAATCAACCGAGTCTGATGGCTCATCTGAAAATGTAAAGGCCTCAAACTCGGGCGGTGAGTCATCAATATCGTCCGAAAAAGTGAAACACTCGTAGGTGTTATCGTCTATGAGAATTGTGTCAGATTCAAAGGAAAAGGTTTCAAGCTCACAGTCTTCAAGCGGGGTCGGAACGATGGGAAGGAGGGAGGGTGATATAACAGTCAAAGGTTCAGGAGGATGAATTGGAAAATCAGACACATCAAACAAAAATGATTCAACCTTAATATTATCCTCAAGACTCTCCTCAATACTATCCTCAATATTTAACTCATCCATGCCAATATCATCAAAATCTAGACGCATATGAGATTCGGGAGAAACATTTAATAACTCAGGATGATAATTTGAACATAAAATTTCAATTAAATCGACAGGTTCATCATCCGAAATATTCCCGGCGTCTATATCCTCAATCAAGTGAAAATCAATTTCTTTAGACACCACATCAACAGCATGGATATTTATCAATGTAGGTTCTAGAGTGGAGGTGTAAAGATCGAAAGGATTAAGTGCGGTTTCACTCGAAAGGGGTTCCTCATAATCTGGCAAATCAAACACTACAAAATCACACAACTCATTTTTATTTTCAACAGGTGAACTATTTAGGGCAATCGATGGAAAACAGGAGTTGTGGGCTTCAATTGGGTAAGGGTAGGTTTGATTTGAAAATCCTCTCTCATTCTCACTCTGTCCAACTGCCGCCTCATACATTGAAAAATTTAGAGCTAGCGGGACACTAGCTACCGGTTCACTAGGTTGCATAAGGGCGGCCATGGACGCTTCCACATTCCTCATCATTTTATTTGTTGCAGCAATATATGCCTCCAACGACTCTTCCAAACTAGACTTGGGTGGTGAGGGGGTTTCGGTAAAAGATTCAAAATCGTGTGGATATGCAAAACTCCCAACAGGCTGTGTTGAAACGGTATCTAGTGAAGGTAGGAAGGTCGGGTAGGACTGATAGGAAGTGGGTGGTAGGACAGGGGTTGGGTCAACATATAGATCAAAAAGTGAATAGTCGTGTGGATCCCTAGAACTAGATGAGTGGAGAGGGGTGAAAGATCGCCTGCGAGATTGAGCAATATGCTCAGCAATGGACATCGGCCTAGGAGTGACAGAAGGACTTGGAAAATTGGTGTCAACATATGGAGGTGGTAAAGATGGACTTGGTCGACACAAATTGGGTTAAAAAGTCAAACTGTTTCTCCTAGACGCCTCTATTTGATCTTTCAACGAAATTTTTGGCAAGGAAGGATCGTTTTTAAATTGACCGAACAAATTAACGTACGACGCAAAATTAGGTTCGGGATACCAAAGTTCGGCTAATGATTTATTATGTGGGGTACCCATGTTGTAAGAAAGGGGAAAAGAAAGAAGGAAGGTTGGGTGGTGCAAGGATTTATTTGGGGCTAAAAATTTTGCAAGTTCTATAAAATATTTGTCCTTTTTATTTTTATTTTCATTTTTCATTGATTTTTTCTTTCTCTTTATTTGGAAAAATTTTGTTGCAAAAAGATTTTAGAGAAAAGATATGCAACAGCAAAATATTTTATAAAAAAGATATGTGACAACAAAATATTACTTGCAATCTATTTTATTTTAAGCGGGGCCCAAAAATTCTGCACAAGATCGTTATTTGGAAAGGAATATATTTCTAAAGTGCACAAAATCCTGCAGGCATTTCCAGAAAATATATTTCAAAATATACAGAAAAGAGACAGTGGGGCTTACAGAAAAATTTTCCTCAGATGAAGCCTCGAGATAGCCGCGTTTCCACGGCAAATTTGCTCTAACGCCGCGGTTCCGCGGTGCCCTGAACGCTTTGGATCCCCAGAAAAATTTTGGTGCGACGATTCGACAAGAAGGCCGCGGTTCCGCGGCCTAAGGTGGGTTTTGGCCGCGTAATCGCGGCGGGATAGGGGATTTGGGTCTGCAGAAAATTTTCACTGTTCTGTTATTTAATTTCCTTTCTGTTTCGATACCCCGTTTTCCGTTTTGCTTTTTGGAAATTTCCAGATCCGAATTTGTATATCCTGCAAAAATTCAAACAAAAAAGTATCCCTTCCAAAAATAACAAATTATATATATTTTTATATTTTTTTGATTTTTTCAGATTTTTATGATTTTTAAATTTTAATTAACCCGAAATCGCAAAAAGGAAGTTCTACGCCATCCCCGGCAACGGCGCCATTTGATTGAATGATTTAGCGTGCTTGCGCTTTCTAAAAGATAGATAAAAAATATTTGTAACCGCAATCAAGAACGGCGTCGCTTTGCAGCTAGCCGGTGAGTACGGGTCGGTCCACAGGGATGTTGTGAATTTCCGATTCGTTCTAACGAGTTAATTCCGAAGGGTGTTCGGATGATTATTAAATCTAAAAATCTAATTAACCTAGGGCAATTATCTAGATATATTCTTGCTAGGGTTAGGTTTAGGGATGGTTTGGAAATGCAAGTAAACCTCAACGCTTTCTATACCCGAATGAAGATCTGTGAGGAGTTATGGTAATTATCAATAAAGGGGATTAGATTCATTCGGGAAGGTGTTCCTTCCTCTAGGTTCTTGTCCTTCCTATAGAGATCCTTACCCTAACCTCCATGGAAAATGCGCGCAACCGGGCTTTTACACTACGGTGTCATCGTTACCTCGAGGGGTAGGATGCCGTAGGGCGCGGTGTGTGCGTGTATGCATGGAGTCCTTTTGTAAATATTTGGTGGGTAAGAAAGGGATGAGAGATCTCATCTCTCAAAATCCTTCCTCAAAGCTAAACCCTAAACAAGTTCCTAGGGCATGAAATTAAATCTACCTAGGGCAAGGAATTGAAATCTACACTAGGGCAAGAAATTAAATTACTTACAGATGGCTCTCTCCAAACATCAACGCAGGGTTGTCAGATCTGAATTCATGAAGTGAAAAGAGGCACCGATGCGCTCCAAAAGATTTCTAAATTTTATTCATTAAAGGGAGGCATAAAGTTTACAATGAATTAGAGTTCTATTTATAGGAAATAGAAACCCTAGGTTACATTTTGATCCGCATGTCTACAATTACAAAAATAGCCCTATAAAGACCAGTCAACGCCGCCACAACATTTACCAAAAATTTAATGCTCCTAAATCCCTAACTCGGCCGCGGAACCGCGGCCCAAGGCCTGGTTTGGCCACGGTTCCACGGCCAAACAGAAGAGTTGGGTTTTGTAATTTCTGCTGCAGGCTCTGGGATTCCTGGGCTTTCTTATTCTTCAATATTTTTCTCAGTTGGGCTTCTACATTGGTTCCAGATCCTCAGTGAACATTTGTAGTGGATTTTTAACCGTTGCTTTGTGTTGACGTCTTGAACCTTGCTTTGTGAACTGTTTCTTATGTAGGCTTGCTCAAGATCTTCTGTTCATTGGTTAAAATTCACTTTTTCATCGTCTTTACCTCGTTTTCAATGTTTTCTGTCCAAGAACATGTAACCTGTAACATGTAGCAGACATGCGTCAAAAGCACCTGTTTATTTATAAAAAGAATAAGAATGGGGAATATAATAATGCAATATTATGGTGTGAACAGTATCCCGAGGCAAGATGGTCGCAGATGATGGCTTTGAGCCTGGCAGGGAAGCACTACCAACTGGTGATTTTATTGTGACTCGACCAATATCCGGAAGATACCGATCGGAGTATAGGCCAGTACGGATAGCCGGAGCCTGAGGTTTTGAGATTTGCTGATATGGGTCAGTCCGGATAGCCGGAGCCCTAGATATTGAAATTCGAGGATACAGGCCAGTCCAGATTGCCGGAGCCTGAGATATTGAGATATTGGGATTTATGTTTTGTGTCGATGCTTGACAATGATTCTATGTTGATTTCATTGATGATACCTCGATTTAAATATACAGAAATCTAACTAAATTAAGAAAACAGTTTCACACGCATGATGTATTCTGTTTTCATTATATTGCATTCATACCTCATATTTTTGATATGTTGTTATCTGAGGCACTGATACGAGCATATGGTATTACACTTATGTATAGATGTTTACCCTTGCCACCTTATCATGCTTCAGACTTTATTATTTTGAGGATATATACATTACTGATCGTATGACCTAGGATTGAGTCATACACACGATTTCTGCTCTGTGATGTTTTCTACTCACGAGTTGATAACTCACCCCCGTTGTGCCACAGTTTCGTTTCTTGCAGGTTTTGCCGAACAGGTTTCCTTGACGGCTTTGCTGGCACACTCTTCATTCTGGGTGATTGCTTTGGTAGGCGGGTTCAATTGTATCATGACCACCATTGTACTTATTATTTCAGTTGTATCTAGTAAACTCCATCAACCAGACTTGTATATTTCATAATCTTAGAAGACCAGTTGTATATTCTTTCGACCTTAGAGTTGCGCGTTGTATTATTATGGGTTTTCTTGATGATTTTGAGTTTTCTTTTGAGCTTTGATCCTCGCCCTTCGGCGTTGTATATTATATTGCTTGCGTGGTTGTGACCGTCAATTGACGAAGAGCTAGCTCCCGCTTGGGGATGCCTTTATTCATATTATACATGTTGTACCCCTTTTGGGGCCAGTATTTACAAAGGAACTCTGCCGAAATTTTTAGAAAAGACTTGAGATTTTAAAAATGCATACTTCGGCTTATGTTATTAAAACCACTTGCTTTAAAATAAGTTTTCTTCACTTCTTCCTTAAAATGGTTTAGATTTCTGGGATTTTTGGCTTACTTGAATTAGATAGGGTCCTATAGACTTTATATGATTCAAGTGCCAGTCATGTGCCGTTTCGGGCGTGACAAAGTTGGTATCAGAGCGCTAGGTTAACATTGGTTCGAGTCTATGTTTGACTATGCGGAGCCTAGGGCGTTTGTATATATTCGAAACCTAGGCTTGATCTTACGGAACATAGACTTAGTCGAGGGGGTATTAGACCCGAACTTTCGTCGCGTAGGTTGACCTTGGTTGATGGAGTATGTGACTTAAGGAGAGTGGCGTACCGTGTGTATGTTCCGCGGCATACTTACGATACGCTACTCTGCTTAAGAAGTCTTAGGATGTACATTTCCTTGCACAGTATTATATTCATTCATGATCTATCCTCATTGATATCGGTTTATGGTTTTTGCTGCCACGATTACACGGGCAGAGAGAGCTACGGCTAGAGTTGCGTCAACACGAGCTCGTCACGGACGAGGACTGACCAGGGCGTGATTCCAGGGACATACGATTTGCATAGATGCGTCGTTTTATTGTGTTTTCGCGCCATGAGCGTTTGATGGATCGCTTTTACAAGATTTCTCGGACATGCAGATTAACACCAGAGGATTGGGCCACTGCTAGAGGCCAGCCAGAATGTGATGACCGTCAATGCACCGATTATTTTTGATGATTGAGGCACTGTTCAGTGTGCGGACAAATGAGCCAGTTATTGCTGCGAGTGACGAGATATCGCCTAAGATGTTTGGAGCTATTACCGCACGAGTTGTACTCAGAGATATGATAGAAGATCGCTAGTCACCCAAGGAGGAATGACTAGGACATGTGATTCGTTGCCTACCCCGATGCAAGGTCATCGGATTGATTGATTCCAGCTAGAGATGACTTCACACAGGTATGTTGGGAGTCAAAAGAGAGCGATCGAATGTCAGAAACCCATTTTCCAAGTTTAAAGTATTCGGAAAAACATGAAAGTAATTCCGTGGACCCTCTAGAAGAATGAAACCCTAACTCGATATAATGACCATGAGAATGCTTTGAAACCTTAAGGTTTGCAGCAGTTCAGTAGTGTCATTAATGAGGCTTGGGTTTTCCCTTCTATGGCTGGTCCTTAGGTACTATGGCATGTATTGGAATACTATTAAATTGTACTCAAGATATTGAGCTCTTGGGGGATTATGGAACCTTGACGAAGAGATCGAAAGGTTCGACGTCGTTCGGATATCATATGATGGGATACATTGCTTGGGAGACTCCAGATACGAGTATAGCCGTTGGAGTGCAGTCCATGCAGCCATGAAGAGACGAGTCCGAATCAGTCGATATTAGAGAAAAGTGGAGTAAGAGGTTCGTACAAGATCTTGATGAGATGATGTTCTACTCTGCTGATATCAGAGATGTGATATGCATGCAGAAGCGTTGTTTATAGAAACACCTTCCAGAAGGAGTCACGATGAGTATGCAGCCGTTCCGGAATAAGAAATAGATTTAGTAAAGGGTGATAACTTCCGGGCAGTTCGACAGAAACGAGATTCGGGGGAGACCCCGACAAGATCTTTCTGGAATACTATACGAGAAGACTTGGACCCAGGATCGGTCATATTACGCACACCCAGTAGGCCAGAGTTCGGCATCGTCGACGAGATATATTATGAGTGACCATGACAGTTGGCCAGAGATCTTTAGAGGATGTGCTAGAGCGGAACTATTTCGGTCATCTTTGATTTTGATATTTTGGGCGATTTATTTGCATGATTGAGATTTGGTGCACCACAGTTGCACTTAACTTCGATTTGATGTCATTTGAGATGTTGATTTTGATTTCATGCATACGGTATGCATGTGATTTGACTTATGCTTTCAGCATAGTTTTCATGCACTTTTAGTATTTTGATTCGATTTTGTGCACGCTGATGCACATGGTTGTGAGATTATATACCACGGTATACCTGATTTAGATTTGGGTTGAAATGTGTTGTATACCGTCGATTTCGATTGTGATATTCGATATTTGTTTTCGTGCACCTTGTGCACTGGATTTGGATCCTTGCGCATATTTGGGCGCTTGATGCGATTTCGGTGCACGCCAGATGCACTAAATCGAGATTTTTCGTGCATATCAGATGCACCTGATATTGTTGTCAGGCACACACCGTTGCCCTTGACAGGTGTTTTCATGCACACCCGTTGCACTTAAATTTTGTTTCTGTGCACATGTATGGCACATTTATTGATTTTGATTTCAGTGCGCACCAGACGCACATGGCATTCTTATGCACATTTTGGGATTGATTTCTTGTGGAGCAGTGCGTTTTTATGATATTTACTATTTGGTATAGTAGCTGAGCAGGACTAGTCCGAGGACAGTACCTGAATATATTTTTGCATGCATTGATAGTTATCGAAGGGATTTCCAAAAAGGAGCTATAGTCTCTGTATTTACCTACGTGTCCGAGATGACACGAGACATTTAACAGAGGAAACCCTTCTAAATTATTTTTCCAAACGGCGGGACGTATGTTAACCAAAAGATATATATAGGTATATAGAGTTATTTTCTTACAATAAACGTCCGCCACTTGTGTTGTGATACACGCATCACACCGTGATTTGAAAAAAGGGTTGGCATGCATTTCTTTCAGATGTTTTGACAATGTTCCAACGATGCGTACTATATACATATTATAGTCTCGAGTATATCTTGTTGGTTTTCGTATGGATTTGACATTGGTGTTTTCACCATAACTCCGATGATTGCGGGAAGCTTGACGGAGTTTCGATTTGGTTTATATACTCATTTTCATGCATATGCATTACGCTACAATGTGTTTTATGTATTTATGATTTCGGAGCCCCGACGACTTGATCTTTTTACTGAAATATTTTAGTATTTGAGGGGTTTAAATTTAAATTCGGGGACCAAATTTCTTTAAGGGGGGAAGACTGTAACATTTCAGAAAAATAAAATATTATTTTTGGGAAATTAAATAATTAAAAAAATAAATATTATGAATATTTTAATGTTGCAGTATAATTAAATACTGATAATTAGGAAATATTTGGAAATATATGTAAATTGTTGATTTTGAAAGAATGTTATATGATTTAGACATTTTATAAAAGTTATAAAATTAGTTATACACAAGTTTATTTCTAAACTTGATTAATAATCGCTAATTATGCATTAATCCGGTTTTGTGCATGACATGCACCACTTCATGTTACAAACCTTGTTATTTTCCTTTTGTGTGACCATGGTTTTAATTGGGGTTTTCGTTTGTGTTTAAAATGAAAAGGAAAACAAAAGAAAAGAAAGCGAAAAGAAAACAAAAGAAAAAGAAAAGGATTAAACAAATGAGTATGGGCAAGAGAGAGAAAGGAGAGAGAGGTGAAGGGTCTTGACCATTCTCCCATTGCTTCCCTCCATTATTTCCTCCTTAATTTTTCCCTCTCCATCTCCCATGGCTGCCCTCATCTCCCTCTTCCACAAAACCCTCACAACACCCTCAATCCCTCATCAAAACATCATCCCTCTTTTACTAAAAACATGCACAAGCTCATCACAAGCACTTTGGACCAAGAAAAATCGGATTTTGAGCACTTGGGGCAACTCAAGAATTTTCTTGAGTTGCCAAATGAGGTACTTTCTTCACTATTAGCATAGTATTTCATTCACTTTAGTATCCATGCATGTTTAGAAGTGTTTTATGTTAGTTATATGTATGCCCTAGAGGCCATTGCTATACATAGGATGTATATTGTAGTGGATGCTGGGACATATATAGGGAGGACTTTCTTGCTCGATATGATAGTATGCTATCTGGTTACTCTTTACCTTAACGTGTATACTGATTGTCTCTCTGTTACATGTTGGTAAAGCCCTTAGGATGTGTACTTGACTACGTGGACTATGATGCGGATCATACTAGTGGGGACATGGTAGTCCATAAGTACATCCTTCAAGGTCCCTAGTCGTGGGTGTATCGAGACGGGGCATCGATATACCAGAGTAGACTAGCGTATATCTTCTCGACCCATACAGATAGGCGATGGATGATCCCATATCCATTGGTGTTTGACATCAGAGATGATATACGGGTGCTCAGTGGAGACTGGCTATACTGGACGGACTCGCCGAGAACTCCCAGATGGTATTATACCTTACGTCAGATGGCAGTTCTCTGGTGACACTGGTACAGAGTAGTCTTTTGACCCGAGATCGTCATAGAGTCTTGTGTGATTCCCACTGTGCTTTGATTTCCACCTTACCACGTCCAAGAGGGCGTGCAAAACGGTGGCTTTTGGGTACAGTCCCGAATCACATGGAGGCAATGAGCGATAGGAGGGGATTCATCTCTCCCGGTATTGGGGGTTGATGTTGCGCAATGCACGACTGGCCATAACTGGAAATCCCTGTCCAGGGTTGCAGTGATCTACTGGTAAGTGTTATCAGTAGTTTCATGCTATGTTATGGACCTTATATCGGCATGACTTATCGAGCTACTGGGGTCTGACGTTT